>JACVVK020000612.1:110000-157500 GCA_018292915.2 Batillaria attramentaria
AGCAAGAGTTATGGTTGTTTTACAAGGGAGAGCACTCTGCCTCTATGCACTGTTAGATCTTAAAATGTTTATGGTGCTGCATTGGAGAGAAGGTGAATATTGATGGTTGCTAGGCATGAAAATGGGTTTCTCTAAATCTTACAAGGTATGAATAGTGTTAAACACCAGGTTACCTGAAAAAGTTACAAGTTTAACTGTATACCATCTGTTTCTGTCCTTGAACCATCAGTTGACGTGCGGCTGCCACAGACTGTGGAGATATTCATTGCGAATATCCTTCATGTCTTATTCTCACTGGCACTCATCTGCTACGTCGCTCCGTTCTTCCTCATCGCACTCGTGCCGCTGGTCATCATGTTCGTCATCATGTACCGCATTTTCACACGCACGATCCGCGACCTGAAGCGACTAGACATGGTGTCGCGTGCCCCGCTTCTCAGCCACATTACGGCCAGCGTACAGGGCATCACCACCATCCACGCTTACAGAAAAACCAGCGACTTCTTGAAAAGGTGAGCGGGAGGTAGGTCAGTTAGTGACAGACTGTGCAGAAAAGTGTAGTAGTCCAGTGAGTTGGACACAATTTTTTTCTGTTTGCTTACGATGTGATATTCCTACAGTAAAACCTCCTGCAAGCAATCCCTCTGCCATCACGCCCCCCCCCCCCCTCCCAGTTGCCGCCCAAAAGAAGTTGCTGGAGACAAATGGTCACACTGTAGAAAGTGTCCTCAAAACAGCCAAGTTCCGTAACTCTTGCCGGCCCAAGCCTACCACCTCCTGCCCTCTATATGACAAGACTTGTTAAAAAGAACGAGCCACTGCACACCAGTAGCAGCCACTTTAAGCCACTATTACGCAAGGCGTGGGTCTTCTCCGCCCAAGGCCCAAGATCCCTGCAGATTGCATTATAGTGGTTTGAAGTGGTTTTTAATGATCTTAAGATTTCAAGTCTTTTTTTTTTATTATTGCCTGGGCTTTTATGAGAAAAACAGAGCTTCAAAAGAAATTATCAAACAAATCAAGATTGTCAGCTGGGTCAGGCCAGTTGAAAAAAAACCCAAAAAAACAGTATGCTAAGGTTGAGGGTGATTGACATAGTCTGACACATACTTGAGTGATACTCTTCAGTTTAAGCCAGTCCGAAAGGCTTGGGTCACGTTCGGCTCCTGTTTTACTGTAGTGTCTTTGGCATTTTTCCAGATTCTGCAGTATGCTGAACACCAATACCGTCCCCTTCATCATGTTTTTTGTTGCCAACCGCTGGCTGGCACTGCGTCTTGACTTCATCAGCGCCACTGTCACTGGAATCACCGCTTTCATCATCGTCTTTACCTACGAGACGATCACACCTGCCATGGCCGGCCTTGCCCTGTCGTCTGCCTTGCAGGTGAGGACTTGAGGTTCTACGAGGTACTGTTCTAGCATCATCACATTTTACATAATTACACAATTTTATTAGTAGGTGCAGATTCGTAGAGGCTGAGGTTTCCTTTCACACCGTGTGATTGTGATGTGTTGATGGTCCTTGTGTGAGAAAATGCATGCAGTTCATTAGAGTGTATCGGCCCTCGTAGTGTAGTGGTTAGCACTTCGAACCATGGACCGGGAGAACCAGGTTCGAATCCCAGCCGAGGCAAGCGGGATTTTTCCTACCTAGGTCGACTCCTACCCTGAGCGGGTGTGCTATGGGCCCAATGGAGAGGCTGTTGCCACACAGCCGAGATTCACCCACTTCACGGGTGCGACTTTGGGGATGCTTCCCTTAGTATGACACGTCTTATGATGTGGATAATTACACGGCTGGCACCGCAGGTGCCATAGTTCCCGGGCCTGGTTAATACCGGGATATTTATGACAGGAAGCGTGGAATGCAGCCCTGTCCCACAGTCCCAAACCACACAGACCTCCATAGCAGCATCTTACCGTCATCCTCATCTCCGTCCTAATGCATAATAAAAATTGCTACAGCTTTCGAGCCCTTCGTGGATCCCACCCATTACCTGGGAGGAACACCACTGGAGCTGGCAAAAAGAGTTGGGGCAGCCAAAAAAAAAAAAGAAAAAAAAAAAAAAAAGGGCGTGTGTGCTGGATTCAGTTTATGGTGCCTTGTGCCAAGCAGTTAGGATAAGCACCTGTTGATCCACATTAACATATTAACAAGTTATACCCAGTCATACCAGCTGTCAGAGCCACATGTGTCTTTAGTCTAAGTTCTGTTTTTTCTCCGCAGATGACGGGGTTGTTCCAGTTTACCGTGCGTCTGGCGATTGAGTCCGAGGCCAGATTCACATCCGTCCAGAGGGTCCTTGACTACTCGCAGGTTAGTGTCACTTGTCATGTCCAGTATTTTCTTATTTCAAAAAATTTTTCTTTGTTTAGATTATGATGTACATTACTGATGAAACACAAGGCAGAAAGTAGAAAATTCATACATATCAGTTGTTTGGGGCTTTTTGTCTTCTTTTTTATTGTTTGTTTGTTTGTTTGTTTGTTTTTTGGGGGGGTTTTGTTGGTTTTTTTTTTTTTGGTTTTTTTTTTTTGGGGGGGGGGGGGGGGGGTTGGGGTTGTTGTTGTTTTTGTTTTGTTTTTTTTTTTTTTGGGGGGGGGGAGGTAATTTAAGTGAGTGCTGGTTTTGTTTATTTCAAGGTTTTGTTTGTTGTTGTTGGGTTTTTTTTTTTGTTGGTTTTTTTTTTGGTTTTTTTTTTTTTTTTTGGGGGGGGGGGGGGGGGGTAGTGGGAGCAATTCTGGGCTTGTTTTGTTTTCTGCAGCCCTATTCTTGTTGTTTTTCCTAGCTCTGGTTTTATCCTCCAATTTTTTTCATTCACCAACAGTGTTTTATGTCTTAAATGATCGTGTGATTTCCATATCTACAGTCGATAGAGCCAGAGGCCGCACCGATCATACCCGACATGCGCCCACATAAGGACTGGCCCAAAAAGGGCGGCATTGTCTTCCGCAAGGTCGAGATGCGCTATCGCGAAGGTCTTCCGCTGACTCTCAAGGGGGTGTCTTTCAAGGTCAACCCACAGGAGAAAATTGGCATTGTGGGAAGGACTGGGTCAGGCAAGTGGAAAAGTCCCTTTTGTAACAGTTGAAAAAGTTGATTTCTGTAGCTGCTTTTTTCATTACAAACTTCATGTGTGGCAGTGACACAAACATTATTGTTTGGGTTTATGCTGTCATCTTTCTTGTGTAGTTGACCCCAATTGTTTCAAGAAGTGGATTTAAAAAAATAAAAACAAAAGCAAGGTTTTTTTTTCTGCTGCTGAAATATTCAACCTTTCGCCTTCATTTGTAGCTTTATTCTTTGGTATGTGTGACATCAAAACACACTGTTTATCATTAAAAATTAAATGAAAGGTCCCCCCCCCCCAAAAAACAAAAATAAAAAAATAAAAATTGACTGCATGACTGTGCAGTATGGGAAAGGAAGGGTGGTGGTGGGGTGTGTGTGTGTGTGTGTGTGTGTGTGTGTGCGTGCGTGCATGCGTGTAACTCGCATTTACCATTATAATTATTCAGGTAAGTCCACGCTGGGTGTGGTGCTATTTCGACTGGTCGAGCTGGCCGGCGGATCCATCACGATTGATGACCTTGACATTAGTCTCATCGGCTTGGAGGATCTGCGCTCGAGACTGTCAATCATCCCCCAGGACCCTGTGCTGTTTGTGGGAACCATTCGATACAACCTTGACCCTTTTAATCAGCACACAGACAGCGACCTTTGGGCAGCTTTGGAAAAGTGTCACATCAAAGACTCGGTCAGTGAGCATTTTTATGTTCATAATAATAATTATAGGGCGCCTATCCCCGGGGAACGAGCTCAAGGTGCCTTACAATCTAAAACCGAAGTTTAAAAAAAAAGCAAAAAAAAGCAAACAAACGAAACATTCAGTGATTCACTCAATGTACACTACATAAGAACAACTATAAAAGTAGAAGAGCACACACACACACACACACACACACACACACACACACACACACACACACACACACACACACACACACACACACACACACATACACACACACACACACACACACACACACACACACACACACACACACACACACACACATACACACACACATACACACACACACACACACACACACACACACACACACACATACACACACACACACACACACACACACACACACACACACACACACACACACACACACACACACATACACACACACACACACACACACACACACACACACACACACACACACACACACACACACACACACACACACACACATACACACACACACACACACACACACACACACACACACACACACACACACACAGAGGAAACAGGTGTTTGTACAGTGCAGAATAAGCTTCTTTTTTTTTTTTTAAAGCTGGGTGATCTAAGATGAGCGATCATGTTCCCTCACAGGTTATGTCCGTCATGTCCTGTATAGTTCAAGCATTCGTTTGCTACTGTTGCCATCATCATCCGGTCTGCTATATGTTTTTACACCTTATATAAACTGCATTCTCACCATACTTTCTCTTTTTTTTTCTTTTTCTTAATTCTTTTTTTTTTTCAACATTTTTCATATATATACATACGAACACACAAACAGGAGGGCAAGATAAAAGGAAATTTGATGTCCGGCAAAGTACACATATACATATACCCTCACACATAGCTTGCTGGCTTACAACTACGCACATAACAGGAGAGAGAGAGAGAGCGAGAGAAATCCACACCTTAGGGTGCCAGTCACCATACTTTCTCAATGTCAGTGTTTTTCGTTCGTCTGTGTAAAAATGCCAATAAAGAAATACATGTAAAGAGAGAGAAAAAAATGTTTCCATACAGGCTCACTTTTCTCCCCTGCAGAATCTGAAGTCTTAATTTAGGGTTCTTTAACATGCAACATTATTATTATTATCATCATCACGCATTGTCACAAGGCTGATGGCTCAAGTAAACGATGTTTCCGTTTTGCCGCCCCTACAGTCTGGAACTCTCTGCCTATGGGGCTGAGACAACAACCATCTTTATCAGCTTTTAGATCTGGACTGAAAACGCACCTTTTTCAACAGGCTTTCAACTGATGTGTCTTTGTATTGTGTGATGTGATTGACGTGTTTGTCTGTATAGTGTGAATGTGTATGAGTGATGTGTGTTAGCGCAATGAGTCACTGTTTCTGAGAAGTGCGCTATATAAATGAAATTTATTTATTTATTTATTATTATTTATTTAAACTGGATTCCATCAACAGATAGCCGCTTTGGAGCAGAAACTTGAGGCACCAGTTGTGGAGAACGGAGAGAATTTCTCTGTCGGAGAGCGGCAGCTGTTGTGTATGGCAAGAGCCTTGCTCCGACACAGTAAGGTAGGGAACAGAATGATCATCACCAGATTGTTTAAAGAAGAAAAAAAGGATGTAACTTCTGTGTAAAAATCTCAGGTTTTTTTTTTGTTGTTGTTGTTTTGGTTTTTACGGGGTTTGTTTGGGGGTTTTTTTGTTTGTTTGTTTTGGGTTTTTTGTTTGTTTGGTTTTTTGGGTTTTTTTTTTTTTGGGGGGGGGGGGGGGGGTTGGGTTGTTTTTTTATTGTTTGGTTGGTTTGGTTTTTTTGTGTTTTTTTTGGTTGTTTTTTTTTTTTTTTTTTGGGGGGGGGGGGGGGGGGGTTTGGTTTTTTGTTTTGTTTTGTTTAGTTTTTGTTTTTTTTTTGGGGGGGGGGGGGGGGGCTTATGGTTCCTGCTTCTTTTGGGTGGGTTGGTTGGTTTCAGTCGCAATCGATGATTAGTGACCTGAATAAAACTCTTATGTTTGTCAAACTTCACAGGAGTCCTGATGCGTTCTTCACTGTGTTATCATGTCACACATTTTGGTTTCAACTTCTACAGATTCTGATGCTGGATGAGGCAACGGCGGCCATTGATACGGAAACGGATGCTTTGGTGCAAGCCACGTTGAAAGAGGCATTCTGGGATTGTACCATGCTCATCATCGCACATCGCCTGAACACCGTGCTGTCATGTGACAAGATTCTGGTTATGGACGATGGAAAGGTGAGATATATGTATTGGTTTTCACGGTTTTAGACTGGATGCACAAAACAAGTTTTATGATGCGTGAATTTGCAAAAGGCAAGATAGTTAGGCATCTTCTGTATTGGTTGCGGTCACCTGTTGACCAAAAGAGCTTTGGGCCATTCATGTTGTCATTCATGCAGCCAGCAGACATCTTTGTATTGCATTTAGTGCTCTACTAATCTGAATACAGACTTTTCCAAGTGTACATGTGCACTCACAAGCGCAACAGTTCCAGAAACAAAGCTGTTTTTCTGGCAAGCCTTCCAATCTGATTGTAGTCATGTGTAGCTCTTTCAACCCCGATCCCAGCTGCGGCCAAATATTTGTGCTGGCCTTTTTCTTGTTGGCCCCGTCTTTAATATCACCCTTACCTGGTGCATAAGGACGTTAAACTCACGAACACCAACACAGAGGACCAGAATTTATTTTTCTGCTTTTTTTTTTTTTTTTGAGGGGGGGGGGGGGGGGGGGGGTTGACTTTCATTTTGGGCTTTTTAACGAAATGTCAAGGGAGAAAACTGCCAGTGTTGAATGAGTTAAAACTGAACTTACATTACAAGCAAGTTTCAGCCCAAACAGAAAGATAAAAAATATATACATGTATTTATCTATACAATATACTTCGTTTTGTCTGTGATCAGGTGGTAGAGTTCGACCGTCCATCCACCCTGATGGCCAAGTCCGACTCGGCTTTCCGCACCATGCTGGAAGCTACAGAAGGCAGTGGACTGAACTAGGTCCATTCTCAACACATGGACTAGCCCTGCGTCTACATGTGCATTAGCGCTGTCTGTTATATGTGGACTAGCCTGTGCTTCAACATGTCACCTGACCTTGGCCTCAAGATGCGAACTGGCTCCAACCCCCAGTACATGAATTAGCCCAAGTCTCAATAGATGAACTAGACCAGGCCTCAACACGTGAACTAGCCCCACCCCCAATACATGAATTAGCCCAAGTCTCAATAGATGAACTAGGTCAGGCCCCGGCACATGAACTAGCCCCACCCCCAATACATGAATTAGCCCAAGTCTCAATAGATGAACTAGGTCAGGCCCCGGCACATGAACTAGCCCCACCCCCAATACATGAATTAGTGTAAGCCTCAGTACATGAACCAGTTCAGGCCTCCAGGTGTGAACTAGCCCCAGCCTCAACACATGAACTTGGCCTTAGTAAGTGACCTAGGTGCAGCCTGAACACCTGACCTATCCTTGCGTGAAATAGTGGACTTGCCCTATCCAGTGTCCACTTGCGCAGCACAGTAGTGCTTTGTGAAAATGGTTCATGTTCGTTGGGTTTAAAAAACAGCAGACAGGTGGGAAAAGATAATAATAATAATGAATTGTACTTATATAGCGCAAAATTCTCACAATGACTCAATGCGCGTACTCCCGCACTCATACCAACACACACACACACACACACACACACACACACACACACACACACACACACACACACACACACAGAGCCGCTGAAACAGGATGAGGTAGGTGGGCTTAGTCGAAAGCCAGCCGGAACAGATGCGTTTTCAAGTCAGACTTGAAACGATCTATGTCCGACTGGTCTCTCAGGCCGGCAGGTAATGCGTTCCAGAGCGACGGGGCAGCAAAGCTAAACGCGCGCTCGCCAACCGTTTTGAGGTTTCGACGGGGAACGTTCAGTAGTTTTTCAGATGAAGAACGAAGAGTGCGTGCTGTTTGGTGGACTGTAAGGGAATTTGAGAGGTAGGCAGGAAGAGTTCCTTCAAAAAAGCGAAATACAAGCGTGCAGATTTTGTACTGAATGCGGAATTTCACTGGCAGCCAGTGAAGATGCCGCAGCAAGGGAGTGATATGGTCAGATTTTTTCTTTTTCAAAATCAGCCGTGCCGCGCTGCTTTGCAAAAGAAAAAGAAGAAAGCTGACTGTGTTTTGCACTGTGAGTCAGTGTCTGGAAGCGATGAGGTTTTGTGATGGACTTGATGTTGGGAGCCTTCCGAAGAGGCTCAGGCAAGGACTTTCGCAGAGTGGGGGTGGCATTCCTGAAGAATCTAGCACCAGAACGCTTCTAGTTGGTGCTGTCACCGTATCTGGAATTAGCAAGGCGAGACTGAGAAGATGACGTGAACCAGCTATAGCTTCAGTCACAACAAACGTACATGTACTTCCTGATCGTATTCCCTGTCACAACAAACGTACATGTACTTCCTGATCGTATTCCCTGTCACAACAAACGTACATGTACTTCCTGATCGTATTCCCTGTTCGCCCTACGCTGGCTGTCACGTGTGTATAAATTTCGGTTATTATCCACGACATTGGGGGAGACGGGGTGGCCGAATGGTAGAGCGTTGGACTTTCAGTGCTCGGGTTGTGAGTTTGAATCCTGCCTGGGGCCAAATATTTGTGCTAGCCTTTTCTGTTTGCCCCATGTTTTATATCACCCTTACGTGGAGGAAAAGGACGTTAAACTCCCAAACACCCACCCACCCATCCATGACACTGTTTTTGGCGTACTTGCAACTTTTCAATGCAGGTAGTACGGATAGTTTATGAAGTTTACAGTAAAGTTTATGACAAGCATTTGAACTCGGACAGCGCATATGGATAATCCTGCCATTGTTTTTCACATCCTTCGAAATTTATGGCAAAAATTGAGAGTTCATGATTCGTACGATGAAAGTGCATGACAAGTACTCAGTGAAAGAGTGCAATTTGTAAATCATACCTTTGATTTTTTTTTTTTTTCTGAACGTTTACATATATTTTTGAAATTTATGGCAAAAGTGTATGACAAATGTCTGATTGTTAGCAGTGCGGGTTATTAATTCCACCATTTCCTCTCCCTTAATTTCACTGTAACAGTGTAGTGTCACCTGTTTTACCCATTTCATATCACCCTTTTTTTACCTGAGTTGACCACACCCATCTGTCCCGTGTCCTTTTACCCATCTTATTACACACTTGCTGTGTCGTTTACACACCTGTGTATCACCCATTATATGTCATATCACACACACCTTAGTTTTGTCATGTCACCCACTTTACAGTTGTCATTTACACACCTTCGTTTTGTCATATTGCTTGCTTCATGTCATATTTCGTTCGTGTCATATTGCTCGCTGCGTGTCATATTTCCTTCTTCGTGTCATATTGCTCGCTGCGTGTCATATTTCCTTCTTCGTGTCATTTTACTTGCCTTAACTCCTTGTGTCATATCACCGACTTCAAAGGTAGCATTCACCGCATCACCCACGTTAACCGTGTCATTTACTCACATTATCAATCGTTATATTGTACCTCAGTTCTTGTGTTGTTTAGAGTTGCGCGGTATTATTGCGTATCGCGATAGGAGCGATATGGAAGCCTGGCAATACGGTATACCGATACGCTCTTGCATCGCGATATATCGCCAAGTTCAAAGAGAAACCGTAAGTGCAGGAGTGTTTCTCAGAACTAGCGCGCAGTTCCGCGAAAGTCCAACACACGTGACAAGCACAATGGCCGCGGAAACGGAAAGCCTTATAAATGTGCTGTGCGTTGTAGGAAGGGAAGCCCTCGCATACTGCCTCAAGACTTTGTAGGCATGCCCAAGAATTCTTATCTAACTCTTTGGTCTGCCGCGCGAACATAGACGCCAAAATGCTCGACGCACGAACGCTTTCCGAATGGCGCATTACTGCATTAGTCCCATTTCAAGGGCAACACAATCAGCTGTCACATGGGAAACCACCGGCTTACAGTGCACGGATAATGGTTGGTAAATTCGATGGCACCAGGGGCGGCAATATATCGTGATAACATCGCGATACGAACTCAGAATATTGGGATATATCGCGATGCAAAATTGCCCGCGATACGCAACTCTAGTGTTGTTCTATCTGATTTGTTGACTTGATTTAGCAGGCGTCATTTTTTGTTGTTTTTTGTTGTTGATATTTTTGTTGGGTTTTGTACAACTGACAATTGCCAGTTTTAGCATATAGCCAGGGGCCTTTTTTGTGTGTATACATTTTACATTTTTGTCTGGCGGAGATGAAGACCTGCGCTAAGTATATGCGTCTTCTGTCGTCATTTTTTCAAGGCAAAAAGCAATACATACCGTTTTATTTGTACAAATATGTTCCCATCTACATTTTTGGTACTTAATGCTTCCATTTGTTTCTTTGTTCCATGGCATGTTGATCACTGCAAAACGATGTCCTGATTCTATTCAATTCCCCTAGAACTATTTATTTTTCTATGTAATTACCTCTATTGCCATGTTGTTATACTGTATGTATATCATGTTGAACGTGCTGGCCATACTGGTATAATTGTTATTTGAATTATTGAGTACCATAATGCACGACAACCAGTAATGTTGAAAAGAGAGAGGGAGGGAGTCTCTCAGTGTGCATGTGTGTGTGTGTGTGTGCGCGTGCACGTACATGCGTTTGTGTGTGTGCTCTCAGGGGAATAGTGTGTATGTGGTCCTTGAACTTAAGTTCATAGAAATGATTATGTTGCATTTCAAATTCACAATCAAAAGCCTGTTTTATATATATCTAAAGTTACTGACATTGCATTTGTTCATAGGTGTACAAGTTTTGATTTTTTTTAAAAAGGGTTTCTGGAAATAGTTTATCAGTACATGTATGTAGTACATGTAGTTCCTTCATGTAGTTACTCAGTGTTGTAATGTGGAAATCATTACCTGTTATGTCCATGTACTGGCCAGTAAGTCTAGCCAGCATAGTTTGTTGGCTTGCCACCATCTTGTGATATGATCACTACAAATGACACCCCTGCCCCTGCCCCTCCCCCCCCCCCCCCCCCAAGCCCACAGGTGCTTACACATATGAAGATAATAGCACTTTGTTATATAATGACACACAAGTAATGACAATAAACTCTGAAAGCAACAATAAAATGATGAGGGGACCCCCCCCCCCACCCCCCCCCCCCCCCCAAAAAGAAGAAAAAAAAGAGAGATGATTCTCATCCAGGATGCGGCCCAAGATGACAGAGTCCCAATACAGTAGGCGCTTACTGCATGGCTGTTGGTGCTGTCACAGTGAACCATGGGTTTGAGCTGTAATACATGCTATTGATTAGATCCAGATTTTGAGAGGGGGGGGGGGGGCTATGGCTTTCCTTCCACCTTTTTCTTCATCTTTATTTTTGGATAGTTTATTTTCGGACATGGTTTGTAAAGTGATGGATTATGTGAGGCCAGATGTACTCTACATGTGTGTCACAGTTATCACAATGAAAACAGCTGCCAGCGTGGTAGAAAAACACCAGAAAGGTGCAAAAGACATCGAGGACAGCAGACAAGACTGAACTTGGGAAGTTTGGTATTGTGCGCGCGAATATATTTTTGCTGCTTCTTGCTCATTTTCTCAGGTTTTGTCATCTCATCCTGCAAACTTGATATACATCTACTACTACTACTACTACTAAGGCTCCTGGCTCCACGTGGAGCATAGGCCATCGACAACCCTTCGCCATCGCACTCTGTTCTGGGCTATTCTTGCCACTCCAGTCCAGTTGGTCCCCTGCTTATATAACTCTGCCTCATTGTCCCGCCTCCAGTTGTTGCGAGGCCGGCCTCTCTTCCTTTTCCCCTGTGGGTTCCATGTCAGGGCTTGGCGTGTGGTGCTGGATGCTGGCTTCCTGAGGGTGTGTCCAATCCAGCCCCACTTCCTCCGCAGGATCTGCTTGGCCACTGGTTCCTGCCCCGCTCGCTCCCACAGCTCTTCGTTCCGGATCTTCTCTGGCCATCGGATGTTGAAGATGCGCCTCAGACAGGTGTTGAGAAATGTCTGGATCTTCTGCTGCATCGTCTTCGTTGTCCTCCATGTTTCGCATCCGTAGAGCAGAACTGATATACATGTACTGGATTGTTTTTGTTTTTTTGTTTTTTCATATTAAGCTAAAATAGTCAGAATTTTTACTAGACGGTCAGCACAGATTAAGTTGTAAGTCATGGTCCACAGGTCTGCATGTGCGTATACCTGTCTGTTGTACGTTTAAGTGGAAATGTGTATTTCCGGGCACGTACTTCATACCTTTTCTCCTCAATTTCTCTGAGATTTCAAGACATACACAAGCATACAATGCATTTCAGTCCAATTTTTTCAGTAAAACATGGCTTCATATCTGCAAGGGACAGCAGTCACAGACCGAATCATTTCCGAAACGTACGATTACCGTCTTACCAACGCGGTCATACGTCCTAGCATTTTCACACCACAGGGGACAAATGGCCTTTTATGGTCCTCCGGGATATTTGTCCTACATGTATTATTATTTCCATGGATATGAAGCCATGGTAACTAACATATTGGTCCTATTTCTTGTACTGCTTAAGTCTGGAGAGAAGGAGAAAACATTAGGGGGACTAGAGTTAAACCAGGAACAATGTGCATCTGTGTCATTTATATATGTCTATGGAAACCACCAAATAATTACGAAGAAGCTTTATTTACCCAGATACTGCTAATGTTGTGACTATATTTATATGTTGTTTTTGTTGACGTCTTTCTTAAAATTGTTGTTGGGTTTTTGTTTTTTAAAGCATGACAGCTAATTTGCTGTTTGAAAGAAAATATGTCTTTTTTTTTTTTACAGTTTCTCCATAGCAACAGCTTTAAATAATACACGTAGTGATGTTGTAGATTGACACAAGTTGTTGGCTTTTAATAGTCCTTTTGTACTCGGTGATGATAGCTGACATGATTTGGAATAACTTATCATGGTGCAAATAAATGGAGTACATGTACATATTATATACAGTCAAACCTGTGTAAGGTGGTCACCCAAGGGACTGGGTCAAACTGACCACCTTAGACAGGGTGACCGGGTTATCCAGGGTGTCATGTCAACAGCTAGTGTGTCAGGGGATCCTCTGGGGTGACCAGGTTAGACAGTGGTTTGGCTTATACAGGTGACCGCCTTGGCAGGTTCGACTGTATTATTATTATTATTATTAAGATTCCAAAATACATGTACACTACATGCACTTTGTTCATCATGTTTGTGGAAAAGCTACACATTTGTAGCCAATCAGCTAAGTCTGTCATATGACAGCTGATGTGAGTGAGTACCATAACACTAATAATAATAATAAATTGCTTTTATATAACGCAGTATCCCAGCAGACACTGGCTCAGAGCGCTCTACAATTACAATTACACACACACAGAGAAACACACACACAGAGAGAAACGCACACACAGAGAAACGCACACACAGAGAAACGCACACACAGAGAAACGCACACACAGAGAAACACACACACACAGAGAAACGCACACACAGAGAAACGCACACACAGAGAGAAACACACACACAGAGAGAAACACACACACAGAGAGAAACGCACACACAGAGAAACAGACACACAGAGAGAAACGCACACACAGAGAGAAACGCACACACAGAGAGAAACGCACACACAGAGAGAAACGCACACACAGAGAGAAACGCACACACAGAGACACGCACACACAGAGAAACGCACACACAGAGAAACGCACACACAGAGAAACAGACACACACGCACACAGAGAAACGCACACACAGAGAGAAACGCACACACAGAGAGAAACGCACACACAGAGAGAAACGCACACACAGAGAGAAACACACACACAGAGAGAAACGCACACACAGAGAAACGCACACACAGAGAAACGCACACACAGAGAAACACACACACAGAGAAACACACACACAGAGAAACGCACACACAGAGAAACACACACATAGAAACACACACACACACACATATCATTTTCATAACGTACAGCTGGGATCTCAATAAAATGAGCTGGGTTGGGGGGGGGGGGGGGGGGGTGAGTATTTACAGAGGGATAGAGCTGTGCAAGCAACAAAGATCGATCTTTATTAGCCTCAGTTAAATGTACATGTACAAAGGGATTTGAACTGTCATCTTTACACATGCAAATACATGCTCACACACTGACGACATCATTCACATGTCTGTACAGACGCAAAATACCCGGAAATAAATCTTAGCATTAATTTTACTCAAAGTTTAAGCAACAGGTCTTTGTGAATGAGGATAGCTGTAGAATTAGACATCATCGCCTTTTCTTCATCAGCACTAAAAATTGAACCTGCCCGTGAATCACAAGTCAAACATACGTCATCAACAAAGAAACTGTAAACAGTACAGTTCAAAATACATATATACACAGAGACAAATAGTCAAGCATGTAAGCCCCCCAAAATTAGGGGGAAGAATCCTATCGTGCAAAAACACATCTGATTAAAGTGAAAAAAGCTGGAAACATCATTCATTTTACATGGGACACACATCTGTCACCTTCAAAATAAGGCACAGTAGGGCTGGAGGATGAATCTGTAAAGCCTGCTGATGATGACACAAACAAAATTTGCATAGTACAATTTTGGTAAAATTACAAACAAAATATACTGGTAGACATCACCACTAAACCAGTTTTCAAAAGCACCAAGTCAACACATTCAAACCACGATTATTTCATCAAGTGCTACAATCCTGGTATCAAAAGCAGAATTCAAGCTCAGAAGTTGAGTACATTCAGCAGGAAACGATCAAAACACTAGATTCAACGACTATAGATCTACAGGCTGCCCTGTTTTAGCGGCTTTGGTGACTGCGTCTGCGAACGCCATTGCTGCAAGTGTGTCCTGTCTAGTGACCAGCATCTCCTCACGACCTGGGGGTAAAAAAAGGTAGGTTACAGTTAGGGTGGGTGGGTGGGTGTTTAACATTCTTTTCCACTGCATACGGGTGATATCAAAAACGAGGCAACGATGAAAAGGCCAGCACAAATAATTCTTTGGCCCCAGCCGGGATACGAACTCATGACCCGAGCATTGAGAGTCCAACGCTCTACCATTCGGCCACCCCGGCTCCCCAGGTTACAGATAGAAAGAAGGACGCTAAACACACACTCACACACACACACTTTCTCTTTCTCTCTCTTGGGGAGCCAGGATAGCCAAATGGTACAGCGTTGGACTCTCAATGCTCGGGTCGTCCGTTCAAATCCCAGCTGGGGTCAAACATTTTGTGCTGGCCTTTTTCTCCTTGCCCTGTCTTTGATATCACCCTAACGAGGTGAAAAGGACGTTAAACTCCCAAACACCCACCCTCTCTCTCTCTCTAGGCAGAGGGGCATAACAATAAAAAAAAATTTCGAGGGAGGGGGGAGGCAAGTTCGTGCTCGCCCATTATTTGAACAAGACCTAACACTACTGAACAACCATGCATACCAAAGTCGCATAAATATCTCGGTATTTCAACAAGAAAGTCAGACAAACACCACAGCTTTATATCCATGGGAACCATAATAGGACAAATGTCCTAGACGACCATAAAAGTATAGGACATTTGTCCTGAATACTGTCCACTGTGGAGTGGAAATTACAGAACTTACGTCCGCCTTGGTTAGACAGCGATCTGAACTTACGTCCGCCTTGGTTAGACAGCGATCTGAACTTACGTCCGCCTTGGTTAGACAGCGATCTGAACTTACGTCCGCCTTGGTTAGACAGTGATCTGAACATACGTCCGCCTTGGTTAGACAGTGATCTGAACTTACGTCCGCCTTGGTTAGACAGCGATCTGAACTTACGTCCGCCTTGGTTAGACAGCGATCTGAACTTACGTCCGCCTTGGTTAGACAGCGATCTGAACTTACGTCCGCCTTGGTTAGACAGCGATCTGAACTTACGTCCGCCTTGGTTAGACAACGATCCGACATTTCAAAAATGAATCTTTCTATAACCGAAATAATGATATTTGATCCAGCTGTTAATGATAATAATAATAGTCGCATTAACATAAGTGCTTTATCCCAAATTATTTGAAATAATTGGCTCAAAGCGCCACAAGCTAAACCCAACACGCACGCTCACATGAATCACACACATTCGCTCAGACACCGGACATGAACACATTACAATCACGTGGTGCGAAGGGCCAGCTCTGCTATTTCAGTTTCAGAATTTTAGAATTGCATTTATTTTCGAATTTTGTGGGATGAATATTTCCAAAGCAGAGGGGGAGTTAGCCGTAGTACCCGGAGAGAACCCCCAACAGTCAGCCCGAATGAACGGTGTCACATTCAAGAAAGAAAAATTCTTTGCCCTGAGTGGGACTCTAACCTACCTCTCACATTGGTGACGAAGTCTTAACCACTAGATCACCGACCTCCCTGTTTAGGTTAACATACATTTTTCCTTCTCGTACATGGCACCATTCGGGACGATCGTTGGGGGGCTCTCTCCGGGTACTCCGACTTCCTCCCCCTCTGCTTTGGAAATGTTCAGCCCACCAAATTTTAAAAATAAATGCATTTCTAAATTCCAAAATTTAAATAGCTGAGCTGACCCTTCGCACCACATGATTGTAATGTGTTTATGTCCAGTTTGTGAGAGAATGCGTGTGATTCACGTGAGCGTGCGTGTTGGGTTCAGTTCGCGGCGCTTTGAGGCGATTCACGAAACTGGGTAAAGCGCCTATACAATACTCATTATTATCATTATTATTACACATGTAGTATCAAAAAGTAAAGACGACAACTGCACATAATACCCACCTTCCAGTACATTAATGAAATGTTCCATCTCTATCCGGTAAGCTTCTGCATATCTACTGACAAAGTGAGACTGCCCTGGTGGCAACAGAGTTTTGGTTTTCTGCACGGTGGACGCTAACGATGTTGGACTGTTCGACACCAGGAATCCTCCATCATCACACATCACCTGCACACACACATACACACACACACACACACACACACACACACACACACACACACACACACACTCTGTCAGACAACTGTGACTGTTGGATTATGTTGCACACAAAACATGTACTGAATGACTGGTTTTCATGTTGCAACCAAATTTCCCACTTACGGGACAAAGTATATTGATGCACCTCACAAAAATTTACATGCTTGGTGTTAACTAATTATGCTGTTTGTGTATCCACAAAAATTTTCTGTAAATTTTAACTGCACATTGATTCCCAGTTTTGCACAACTGAATACTCTAATTTCCATCCATCTTTAGCGTTGATGCGCCATCCCTTGTCATTATAATTCTGAGATTCCTGAAACGTTATGTCTGAAAGAAAAGATCTAGAAAAAGGTTTTCAAAAGTGCCATGGATTTCATTATCAAACAAGCAAGCCTTTCTTTCACATGATGTTAGATTTGTATGCATTTCAAATCTCAGAGCAAAATGGAGGCCGACTTGACTGACATTCATGACTGTATAAACATGACAACACCAACTGTGGCGATAGTGTACGTGGCATCTCAGGATTCGAGAGTTCTGATATTCCAAGTGATTTCTCCACTAGCAGATCCTGGTATCTGATAAATATTAGATTCAACAGCCTCACCTCCAAACGCTGGTCATATCCCTGAGTCGACTTTCTCCCATTGTCAATGGTGGCCACGACACCATTTTGAAACAAAACTGTTGCCACCACAAGATCAAAATCACCACACTCTTTGACCTCTGGTTTGAACGCCTGACCTTGGCAGTACACCCTCTTTGGTGATGACCGTGACATCCAACTGGCAAGGTCAAGGTCATGAATGGTGGAGTCTTTCACGATGCCTCCTGTGCGGAAGTAAATATTTGGAACTTGTGTGTTGTAAATTTAAACAAACAAGAAACTAGTGTTAGGCTTTGGTGAAAGAGGGTGTGTGTGTGTGTGTGTGTGTGTGTGTGTGTGTGTGTGTGTGTGTGTGTGTGTGTGCACGTATGCGTGCGCACACATGTGTACACCAAGGGTAGGGGTGGAGGACAAGTTGTTAGGGAGACTTTGGGAGGGGGTAGGGGTGTTAAAGGGGAGGGGGTAGGGGTGTTAAAGGGGAGGGGGTAGGGGTGTTAAAGGGGAGGGGGTAGGGGTGTTAAAGGGGAGGGGGTAGGGGTGTTAAAGGGGAGGGTGTAGGGGTGTTAAAGGGGAGGGTGTAGGGGTGTTAAAGGGGAGGGGATAGGGGTGTTAAAGGGGAGGGGGTAGGGGTGTTAAAGGGGAGGGGGTAGGGGTGTTAAAGGGGAGGGGGTAGGGGTGTTAAAGGGGAGGGGGTAGGGGTGTTAAAGGGGAGGGGGTAGGGGTGTTAAAGGGGAGGGTGTAGGGGTGTTAAAGGGGAGGGTGTAGGGGTGTTAAAGGGGAGGGTGTAGGGGTGTTAAAGGGGAGGGGGTAGGGGTGTTAAAGGGGAGGGGGTAGGGGTTAAAAGGGGGACTGGTGGGCAGAAAGGGGTAGATGAGGAGGAAGATCACTTCTACACTCTGAATCATCACAGATGAAACCACTGTCCGGTTCACGGACATGCTACATGTTGTACAAGACATAATAATACTCCGTTACCTGAAGACCTGATGTATGCAATAGGGGGGTGCTCTTGATCATGACTTGAAATCCGCATCATTTTTAACGCCCCCAGCTGCTGACTCTGAACACCTGCATGAACCTCTCTGATGCTCGGATCAAACCTCCTGAAATTAAAAATAAAATAAAAAAAACAACCATTGTTCATAAAAATTTCACCTTGAAAGCAGCCAAGACAAGAAAACAGATATACCCCGTTCAAAGTTAAAAGACTGGCAGCTCAGTAAATGCATTGTTTGTTTGCATAAACACTTGCAAATAAGGGAAGTTAGCTTGAATTTGAACACCACCACCACAATACCATACATCTAGAAAAGAAAGATTTGGTGTGACGAGAACCAGAACGAGAAATCCCCATGTGTGATATGTGAAATATCAAGTGTGCACGCTAAAAATCCCACGTTCATCTTTCGAAGAAGAGTAGGCTGTGGCCGGTGGTGTGGAAAACAGAAATACTGCCGCATGCACCAGAGTGAATAGCAGGGTGGAGGTTTGCATATAAAGTAGCGCTTAGTGGCAGCAGGCTTTCACTGCTTTGTCCTTCAGCCCTGCGGCACCACGAGCATATCAAAAAGAGATGGATATGTGCGCCGAGGAGAAATCTACCATACCATACCATACCATACCATACCATACATGTTAAAAAAATTCTGAAATGTTCACACACCTATGGAATGCGTTAAAAAGCGGTTTCTTCTGACTCTCTGCCAGGTCGTAACATGCCGCTGTGGATGCGTACTCTGATGTGATTGGCTTCTCACAGAACACAGCCTTGCCTGTACCAAGAAAAAAGAAAAGCAAATAAATAAATCATAATGACAGATATTATCACAGTGTTCCAATAACACACTTCAAAGCTGCTGAATTCATTTCTGCAGTTTTTTTGTTTTTTTTAAAACAAAATTTAGGCGAGTTAAACAGGAGGGTGGGGTGGGTGTTTTGGAGTTTAATGTCCGTTTCCACCATGTATGGGTGATATCAAAGATGGGGCAATAAGAAAAAGGCCAGCGCAAATATTTGGCCCCAGCCGGGATTCAAACTCACAACCCAAGCATTAAATTTTGATGTTGAAATCTCTACCATTCGGCTATCCCAGTTCCCCGAGTTAAACAGGAACTTATTCACCTGCCAAAATAAGCCCAAGCATAGAAGACTAGAATACGAAATACAGAATACAGATACTTCATTAATCCCACAAAAAGGGACAGTGATTTTCCGTCCCACATAAGCAACAAACATATTAATAAGTAAAACTACAAATATTCACATAAATAATGAATAAAACAAACTTGACCAGTAAAATTACTTAAAATCAATACATTTTACTGCATAACATGCTATCACATACACACATTTTTGTTGGTTTTTTTTACATTGAAGCTTAACACACGAACTTTCTGTTCCCGTAAGCTTATTTTGTTAAACGCAAGCAAGCTTGAATTTTAACATTTCACAATACCACACAAGCTAAACTAATGTAAACTCTTATGTGTTGGACTAACGGTAATGGCATACCATGTTACGCATCGACAGAAAATTTTAAAGTACGTGTTACACAATGTATATGTACCAGGCTTATTTGTGCAGCACACACCGACCTGCTTGAAGAGATCGTGTGATCTGGTCTTCATGTACATCAGTCGGTGAGCAAATAACCACAGCATCAACGCTACAGACAAAAGCAGCAGGGTGCCATGTTAGCAGGTGCACTATGAAAGGTCAACTGAAAAGTTGCCAACAGTGTGCTTACTGCAACTGGGCACAGTAATCAATTCAACTTTTTTACACTTTAACTATCATTCCATACGAGGAACCAGAAAGGAAACACAAACACTACGGCGAATGCTTTTGAGAAAAGCTGCGTTAATTGACATTTTGTGCAGAATGCTGAATGAAAAGTACACAGCCTGACAGAATATTTCTCTCCACTACCAACCTGACAAAATCAACCTTCACCTGGGGTCATCAAGAATTAGGTCAAGGTCACCAGGGGCTGCACATCTTGCCCGAAGACCATGTGACTCGACAAACTTCTCCGCCTCTTTCAGCTTGGATCGCATCAACCAACGCACGCTTGCCCGCGCAGACAGCATCAGGTTCTGGATGTGAACTCCACCTTTCATTGATAGAGATAAACTTAACATTTCACCCACAAAGTTCACTCACTTGTTTAACGTCACAAAAAATGAGCTAAAAGCAGGGGAAATGATAATGTCAAAGCTCTAGCACCGTCTGAAGAATGTCTGAGTATCCAAAGTTGTCAGCATAAGAACCAAACTTCGCATCTTCAACTCCAACGTGAAGTCAGTTCTGCTTTACGGATGCGAAACATGGAGGACAACGAAGACGATGCAGCAGAAGATCCAGACATTTCTCAACACCTGTCTGAGGCGCATCTTCAACATCCGATGGCCAGAGAAGATCCGGAACGAAGAGCTGTGGGAGCGAGCGGGGCAAGAACCAGTGGCCAAGCAGATCCTGCAGAGGAAGTGGGGCTGGATTGGACACACCCTCAGGAAGCCAGCATCCAGCACCACACGCCAAGCTCTGACACGGAACCCGCAGGGGAAGAGAGGCCGGCCTCGCAACAGCTGGAGGCGGGACACAGGCAGAGCTATATAAGCAGGGGACCAACTGGACTGGAGTGGCAAGAATAGCCCAGAACAGAGTGCGATGGCGAAAGGTTGTCGATGGCCTTTGCTCCACTTGGAGTCAGGGGCCTAAGTAAGTAAGTCTAGCACCGTCTTAAAATGAAGTACCGTGCTGCTCATTAATGGACGACTTCACTCCTGCCAATCAAAAGGGTGGAGCCCCCAGAATTCAGCCAATCGCGTCCCGCAGCATAATAAGCACAACACATGGCATGGTCTGGCAAACTTTCTTTCATTACCCAGGCCCAGGAACTGTGGCACCTGCGGCGGCGACCGTGTAATCATCCACATCATAAGACGTGTCATACCAAGGGAAGCACCCATAAAGTCACACCCGTGAAGTGGGTGAAGCTCAGCTGTGTGGCAACAGCCTCCCCATTGGGTCCATAGCACACCAGCTCTGGGTAGGAGCCGACCTAGGTAGGAAAAATCCCGCTTGCCTCGGCTGGGACTCGAACCCGGGTCTCCTGGTCCATGGTCCGAAGTGCTAACCACTACACTATGGGGGCCGGTGCCTCTTCATATTACATTATTGTAGAAATCAGGTGGGTCCAGAAACGCTCATACTTGTTAGAGTTGGCAGCCACTTTACACCGAGACTATAGATAAAAATACATGTACATAAATAGACCACGTTGTCAAATGTATTTTAAAGGGCGTGAAAACCTCCAGGAGACAGTTCACTCTGTGTGTGTGTGAGTGTGCATGTGTGTGTGTGCGCATGTGTGTGTGCGCGCACATGTTCATGTGTATGAATGCATGTGTTCATGTGTGTGTGTGTGTGTGTGTGTGTGTGTGTGTGTGTGTGTGTGTGTGTGTGTGTGTGTGTGTGTGTGTGTGTGTGTGTGTGTGTGTGTGCGCGCGTTCATGCGTCTGTGTGTTCATACAATTGTGTGTTCATGCGTCTGTGTGTTCATGTGTGTGTGTGTTCATGTGTGGTGTGTGTGTTCATGTGTGTGTGTGTGTGTGTGTGTGTGTGTGTGTGTGTGTGTGTGTGTGGTGTGTGTGCGCCTGCGTTCATGCGTCTGTGTGTTCATACGATTGTGTGTTCATGCGTCTGTGTGTTCATGTGTGTGTGTGTTCATGTGTGTGTGTGTTCATGTGTGTGTGTATGTGTGTGTGTGTGTGTGTCTGTGCGTTCATGCGTCTGTGTGTTCATACGATTGTATGTTCATGCGTCTGTGTGTTTATGTGTGTGTATGTGTTCATGTGTGTGTGTGTTCATGTGTGTGTGCGCTCACCCATATTCCCCTGACCAAGGACAGCAAATCCAAACTTCTTCGCAGCCATAGTATTATTTCACTGGAATCAAAACAATGAAAGCTATTGGCTGAAACAGAGACATGCATAACATGTTATGTACGTCTCTGGTTGATCAGACAATACAATATGTTTTCACATGAACACCAAATCAGTCACAGTAAGCTGGAGCAGAGACATGCATTTAATTATTTTTAATGTGCCTAAGTAACTGACTTGGCACTGGTTTGCCTGCCGTGTAAAATCTCATGGAAGGATCCTTCCCCCAGAACCTAACACCATCCCCTCCTCTACACCTCCTTCCACACTGCCGTATCAACCCAATTAATTAAATATGCTAATTCTATCTTTGTAACTCAACTTATGTTTTGGATCAGTTTCACTCATGAATGTGCCAACACGCTCAAAATACTGTCTTGATCAAAAAAACAAAAAAGTTCTTTACACTGGCTGGGTGAACAGCTAAATATATACAAATTCTACGTCTGATGTTACACTATTGTGCAGCGCTCAGTGTGGTCACCACGTTATCGAGTACACTTCTGTTGACTCAGTGCCAGCATTACTGACGCCGTCACTGTCCAGGCGTCTACGTGGTGTGACGATAGATTAGTACCACGAAAACAGACCGATCTGTAAGCATAATAATTAGCCGTTTTAACAGTTACAAAGCACTCTATACAGCGGGATGTACAAAATACAGACTGCACTCTTTGTAGGAATGTCACAGTGTCACCTCTCGATCAAACCCGTGTCGAGCGATCCTCCCTCCGGTTCTGTGACGCTCGTCTGTGTGTGTCAGTGCGACCAGCCTGGTCAGTAAGCCACGTGAGGGCACAGATAAGCACGGTTAAGGCCTGTCACGAACAGAGAACCACCGACACACGTCTCTGTTACTCCTACTGAGTCAAGTTGTCTGTGTCCACAACGACACGCGCTGAGACTTCGCTGGCCACGATCAGCTGTTCAGGTTCGCATGTCCGGCCCAAAAGCGGTCCCAGGACATTGACCTATAAAAATTTCATATGTCCCATTTTTTCCCACCTCAAGCGGACATTTGTCCTATTAAAATTTTTATTGCCACTAAGTGGCCAGGACACTGTGTCCTATCACTTTGCTGTTTCCAGGACACTTTGTCCTATAGAAGCTGTGGAAAATGTGCAACCCTGATAATACCTAAACCGTGTCTCATTCTGTGCGGGTCACATCACTCGTCAGCCCAAATAAATACAACTTTCGTTTCTTGCACAGATGGAGTTGTCTCCTCCTCGTGGACGCTCGTTTCAGCCTTTGTATCCTCGATCGCTTAGAGTAACCGTCTTCTCACGACAAGGAAATTGAAATAACTTTACTTGAAAACGAGCGAGCGAGCGAGAGAGAGAGAGAGAGAGAGAGAAAGAGCGCATTTACGGATATGTATGTGTGTCAGTGTGTGCCAGTGTGTGACGGTGTCAGTGTGTGTGTGCGGTGTCAGTGTGTGTGTGTGTGTGCCACGGCCACGGTGTGAGCCGGTGGGTGTGTGTGTGTGTGTGTGTGCCACGGTGTGCGTGTGTGTGTGTGCGCGCGCGCGCGCGCACTCCGTGACATTCACACACACACACACACACACACACACCGTGACACACATACACACACACACACACACACTGACACACACACTGGCACACACACACACACTGGCACACACACACGACTCTGACACACACACACACACACACACACACACACACACACACACACACACACACACACACACACACACACACACACTGACATGTAGTGAATCTGACACAACTTGAACGTGAAACATGACTCGGAACACATGGCCGGTTACAGCGTATACAACAGAGTTTATTCTACAACTGACACAGATCAGGCCAGTACACAACCGTGCACACTACTATATGCTGCTAGGTTCCGCTTTTTTGGCGGGAGTTGTGAGACGTGTGTGTGTGACGGTGTGTGTGTGTGTGTGTGTGTGTGTGTGTGTGTGTGTGTGTGTGTGTGTGTGTGTGTGTGTGTGTGTGTGTGTGTGTGTGTGTGACGGTGTGTGTGTGTGTGGTGTGTGTGTGTGTGTGTGTGTGTGTGTGTGTGTGTGTGTGTGTGTGTGTGTGTGTGTGTGTGTGCCAGTGTGCGTGCGGATGTAATGATCTCCTAAACCACCTCGTCGGACAGCTTTTTGACTTTGAGAAGCGGAAATGGGCACGGTCATATGCTCCATAGGTAGGTTTCACGATTTTTCACTTGCCGAAATTTTAGAAGAGCTATTGCCCATTTTTAAAAAATCGGTCATGTCAGTTACATATTTTTACGAAAAATTGTTCAAATTCCTTTAATTTCTAGACTTTTGAAGTTCATCCAATTACACTGACTGTATTTGTAGCACAGCTCTGTAGCTCTGGCAGATTTTGTGTTTAAAAAAAAAAATCCGAGGTAGGGATGGTTTGCATATAGATAAGGCCAAATATCTATGAAAAGACTCCTTCAAATTACTCATCATCTCGGCATTTTTGTTCAAGTTACGTGTGACATCTGCACACATGACATGAACTACTGCACTGTTACAGCTTTAGTATTAAGAATAACAGAGCTTTTACATAAACATATTTTTTCAAGTTCAGTTCTGCGAGAAGCGCCGGTCAAAAAAGTTCCAATTTTGCAATTTCGTAAGTACAATCCAAGGCATTCAAGTCCACGTTTCATCAGCTCTCCCGGCGCTCTTCCAGGTTTTATGTAAAAATTATTTTAGTCAGTCACGGAAGTCACAAAAGCAACAAGGAAATCACAAAATATGAAGAAGTATCATCTGTCAGACGAGCAGCGTGAGGCTGACGTCAAATGTTCGGTTCACAGACAAAATCTGCAAGTATCGTCACTGCCTCCGACACTGATTTCACCAGCCCTCTAGACCTTCCAGATTTCATGTGAACAAGTACGTGTGTTTGGCATACGGTCACGTCGAGCTTGACACTTCAGGGGCGCCGGAACCGGGGGGGCAAGGGGGGCAGCTGCCCCCCCTGTACCCAAGCAGGGGGGGCAAGAGTGTCTTTTTGCCCCCCCCTGGAAAATCAGGTGACTATGGCAAGAGGGGGGGGGGCAAAGCCATGGTCTTCCCCCCCCTTCCCCTACCTCTCCCCCTACCCCTCTTAGTGCTCTCTCCCTCATCCCACCCAACAGAGAACTTCTGTTTTTGCGGACCGAAGGCTGTCCGCTCCTCTGTCCCCCCCCCCCCCCCCCGCTTTCCACTTTTTTCGGGCAATGTCCTTCCTGTCAGTGGCTCCCTGGTTCGTAAAGGTTTTTTGTCTACGCAGCATTTGATCCCCCCCCCCCCCCCCCCCGCTTTTCACTTTCTTCGGGCAACGTTCCCCCCTCCGAGATTCTGCCCCCCCTCCCCCGAACATCTTCCGGCGCCCCTGCACTTCATGACAACTTGACATGTGCTGCACCGAGTAGTTGTGTCGGAGCCATAAAAGCAAAATGGTAGAACGCTATGCTTTGAATGCTCGGGCCGTGGGTTCAACCCCCGCGGCACCCTGGGTGTCACAGTGGTGGCCGGTGTCAGTGGTGTTCTGCTAAGTGGTGGCCGCGGGTATGGTTCACTTGATCTGATCAGTTCAGTTCACTGAATCAACTCAGGAATTCAGTTGTCAGTATACTTTATTCAGTGTCTTCACAGTGGAGGCAGCATAGGCAAACACGGACAATAAAGACAGCCTGACAATTACAAACTGAAAACATACATAAAACACGACTTACTGTACGAATTACAGGAAGGACATTCTCATATCATCCTTCCCGGCTTCCAAACTGGAGAGACGCAGGGAACACGTGAAGGTATGCCCATCGTTTTATTTTTATTTAAGTCACTGAGTTTGAACTGAAGTGCCCTGCCCCACACTGAAAACAGAAATAGAGGGACAGTGAGAGTACACAAAATGCTGGACTGAGAAGAAGAAAAAAAAAAGGGGGGGGGGGGTCAGTGGGGGAATATAGGCTTTACGCCCACCAAAAAAAAAAAAAAAAATACTGCAAATGTGAAAAGCCATACTCGCCCACCTGTTCTTACCTCCCTTCGTGTCACCTTTTCGTCGCACCTGTCCAGCAGGTGGCGCCAGGTAATCGAGGGCGCCGATCTCAGGTGGGACAACTTTCAAAATGGCGTCGAGTGTCACGCACATCTCGGCTTACTCGGCCACAAGCTCCGCCATCTACCAGAGCACCCATGAGGGTTCACATATCGTCCGGGAAACGTTCGACGACAGAATTAAACAATGGCGGCATTGGCTGTTTGGGACAGATTACGAAGGACGCCGGATCGTCATGGGACGGTCTCTCCTCGACTGGAGTGAGTCAAAGTTTACGTTTTGAGTTTCACACAATTTTGGTGTCAACAGTGTTTTTTATGTATCATTAATGGACATTAACAATTTGTCAAGCGTGCATCGAGTTATTCTCAACAATTTCAGGTAGTTTCCAGCCTTTAAAATACACCTGTGCGTTTTTCATAGGCGAAAAAGATCCGAGTACACAGATCAGTGCTGGACTTCCGGTACACTTCCGCGTTTAACAAGTTTTGTTTTGGTAAACTTTTATTTGTGTTCGGTAAGGATTGTGCTTTGCACAGCCGTGATTGAATTCCTTTCGAAATAATACATGCAGTTTAAAACGTCTCCTATATATAGTTACAAAACTATATGAGCACAAGATGTTTAATAACTTTGTTTAAAAGAAGAACAGTCATGGTCAGTACTTGATTACATGCTCCCTGATGGGTCACCAAATTACACACATGTATGTGTTCTGTAGCTGGTCTTCAGCCCACTATCTTCTGGTACATGTAATATGCTTGTTGTGGACTTTAGAAGGGGTCCTACTAATTACCGAAAACAACCGAAAACGACCGAAAACAACCGAAAACAACTCTTAATACGGGTAGAACGCGGTTAAAACATAGAAATAACAATACACAAACATAACAACAACACACAAACATGAGTTAAGGTGAAAAAGAGGCCTTAAAAAAGCTAAAAAGAAAAAAGGTGACAATGCAGAAAATAACCAGTCTGGACCAGACGGAGTCGCTTCCCTTGGGAGACACGTTCATTTCGTCCTGTTCTCTTGGAGTGAATAAGTACTTTTTTTCCTTTTAACTAGTTTAAGGCCTCATTTTTCACCTTTAATCATGGTTATGTGTTGTTTTTTCTATGTTTTAACTGCGTTCTACCCGTATTAAGAGTTGTTTTCGGTTGTTTTCGGTCGTTTTCGGTTGTTTTCGGTAATTAGTAGGACCGCTTTAGAAGCGCCAGTCAATGATCGATGTTTAAAACTTTGTGACTATATTCAGTAATTTCCAAACGTCACCGTCTTGTGGATTATACTCACAGAGAAATTAGGACCAAGTATGAAAAATAATCTTGATTTTTGTCATGTATGTACTTTCACCAATACCAAAACAGTTTTTCAGAGTATACAGTTGTGTGTCCTGTTTATAAGTGTTTAGCTTTTCAGAGTTAAATTTCTTATAATTTATGCTTTTTGCTGCTGAAGTTACTCAGCTGTCACTGCTGCTTTTTTAGTTAATCATAATTGTTACACAGGGTATATCTGCAAATATTGATTGTGTGGTTTGCCGGGTACTATATTCATTATATTTTTTAAAAATTCTTTCTTTCTACTTTTTTATTTTAAAAAAATTTACTAATTTATTTACCTTTTTTTTTTACACTATGTGGGCCCGCATTGTATGATATATATATATGTGAGTATGTATGTAAAAACTGTTAGAAAAGAATAAAAAAAATAAAATATTCTTTTTTATTTTAGCCAGTAATTCACTTATTTTGCTTTTTCCAGTTCTGCTGATTGGTTGCCATGTCGTGTTCCTCGCTGCCCTGATTGTGATGGGGGTTGTTTTCATGGCGCTCTTCTACTGGATTATCGATTGGAACTTCCCCACCATTCAGGGACCCTCGTCCATGTTACAGACACCAGGCATCGGATTCCGACCGCAGCCAGATATTCGCAGTACTGTCATCCGCTTTGTGAAGGGAGATGGCGCCACCTATGTCCATCACCTTGACCACATTGAGGCCTATTTAAAATGTGGGTTTTATTTTGGAAAAAGTCATTTAGAATTTTTAGTTCAAGTGACTTGGCAATGCCTGAGCAGTAGTGTTAAGTTGGTATAGTTCACCCGTTACAGGGTGCAAATGTATACCAGTCATTCACAGGTTGGGGGGAGGGGGGGGGGCATATGTACTCCAGTCCACTAGAAGGGGAGATTGTATACTTGCTGCACGGGAGGGGATGGAAATGCGTTTGGACTTGTCAACTGTCACCGTGATATTTCCTCGTTATGGTCAGCAATCTGTGGGTTTCCGGCAAATTGAAGACAAAGCAGGCGAATCACGTTTCGCCATAGCCGATGAGGAGTTGCGGATATGAATGCGCAACTTTATCACAAATTCTTCGAGGTCGTCTGACTCAACAAGGAGTTGAAACACTGCGCACCATTCTCCTGCTCACTATTCAAAGTCGAAACGTAAGGCCATGGTCAGTGCCATTCACAGATTCCAAGTTCGAATGTCACACACGTGCATCAGTAAAGGGATCGGAAATGAAACGGTCACAATTACAATGGATATATAAAACTAAGTGCATAAATTTCCACCATCTCCTGGCGATATTCCATCTTAAAGTGCGTCGTGTAAAGTAAAGTCGTAAAAGAAAGTCAGCGGCCGCATGACCTCGCGAGATCCAAATTCAGAGTACATTTGCACCCCCTCCCACGTAGTAGTGGGCATACAATTGCCCTCACTAGGGGACAACTGGAGTACTTCTGTCCCTCCTGCCAGTGTTCCTCATTACGCACTGTGTATGTGCATCGTTTACGCAGAGATTTCAGAATCTGATGCTGAGATTTGAGGCTGTAGGTCACTGATTTTATAAATGACCCCTCTGAATTTGACAAAGAAGGTCAAAGTGACCCTCAGTTTTGAAAGCTGTAAGGAACACTGCCTGTGCATGACTGGTATACAATTGCCCCTCTCCCCCCCCCCCCCCCCCCCCCCCCCCCCCCCCCCCCCCCCCCCCCCCCCCCCCCCCCCCCCCCCCCCCCCCCCCCCCCCCCCCCCCCCCCCCCCCACGGACGAACTATACTAACTGAGTGCAAGTTTAGGAGTTTAAAAAGGTGGAAAATGATCATATGCAATTCAAAACACAAGGATGATATGTTCGGTAAGCTTTACAATGCTGCTTGCGCATTTTACGGCCGTCTGATACAAGATACTGTTTCAAACAACATTGTTATTAGCTCCACCGGTACACATGGTGTTTAGTGGAGGGTGGATATATCGAAACTAAAACTTTTTTGGGGTTTTTTTTTTGCACCTTGGTTTTCAACCAGACCTTCAAATTCAATATTTTTTTGTGTAAAAACTTTAAAAAAAGGGTCAAAAAGTTAGGTCACAAGGGCAAGAGCGATTTGTGACTGGATATATATGTGTGTGTGTGTGGGAAAATAATCTTGCTGGGTATGATCATGATGTAATTGTGGATGACGTTTTATGTTCAGATTACGAAAATCAGAACCAGCAGGGAGAGAACTACATTGACTGCAGTGAAATACGAGAACGAAGGACAAAGGATTTTGACAAAGTTTGTCGGTATGACCTGATTGAACTTGGACCTGACTGTGTGAAACAACAAAACTTCGGCTTTGATGATGGTCAGCCGTGCATTCTCCTCAAACTGAACAGGGTATGTGGCAAGTTTACAGTGTAGTACTCACGAGTGTATTACTCAGGCGTGATGTTTTTCAGCTGTTCCGTGGGATTTTTTCGCCTCTTGCACCGGTTTTTTTGTTTCTTTTTTGTCTTTTCGCCATCGAACCCCCCCCTCCCCCCGCCCCCTTTCCCCCACCTCTGAAATTGTGTTGGTTTTGAGGAGCACTTGCTAACGTCGCCCCCCCCCCCCCCTCACCCACCCACTCTTTTGATCCTCCACTGCGCTCACCTCCCCATCACCGGTGTTGGTTTTGAAAAGGACTTGGCATCACTGCCGTTCCTCTCTTTTCCTTTTTGATATACACTGTTCTCTGCTTTTTGGTGGGAGTGGGAAAACTCATACCTGATCAAACCTGATACACTACACAATAGTAGTCCTTAGATTCAGCTAAAAAAACTTCATGGTATGATATGGTACGGTAGGCCTCTCTTCGGCATGCTCAGTTTATCAATTTCATCTTAGTGTTTTAAGTCTCAATACCTTTGTCAGGCATACAACAACGCTGTGGAAAACTGTTCATCGAATGCACCTGATCCGTGCGTCAGAATCAGTCACTGGGGACACAATACAGCGAATGAAACCATTGTGGTGACTCTGGCTGGCGTATTAACTGTATCATAGATACTGCATTCTGCGCAGTCCATGTTATTTCGTTGCAGACCGAGGACTAGCTAGATGACACTGATCGATGGCTATTTTTATAAGCTTTATCTAGTCACAGTCTGTTCAGGAATGGACCATAGGCTCAAAGAAATTGTGTTTCTCTAATATTCGATTAGAACCCGCAAAGTCGCGAAAACTGTCGCAATGGCCAAATGAAACATCCTTCTATCTGGCAAACAGCCTTACTTACTTACTTACTTAGGCCCCTGGCTCCAAGTGGAGTATAGGCCATCGACAACCTTTCGCCATCGCACTCTGTTCTGGGCTATTCTTGCCACTCCAGTCCAGTTGGTCCCCTGCTTACATAGCTCTGCCTCAGTGTCCCGCCTCCAGCTGTTGCGAGGCAGGCCTCTCTTCCTTTTCCCCTGCGGGTTCCATGTCAGGGCTTGGCGTGTGGTGCTGGATGCTGGCTTCCTGAGGGTGTGTCCAATCCAGCCCCACTTCCTCCGCAGGATCTGCTTGGCCACTGGTTCCTGCCCCGCTCGCTCCCACAGCTCTTCGTTCCGGATCTTCTCTGGCCATCGGATGTTGAAGATGCGCCGCAGACAGGTGTTGAGAAATGTCTGGATCTTCTGCTGCATCATCGTCGTTGGCAAACAGCCTTAGAGCTTTGAAAATAATAGTTTTCCGTCTCACTGACATTACGAGCATAGAGGCTCTTAGAAAATGCTCCATGGGTTGGAGGATGGTGTGTTGAAGACCCGCCACCAGAAGAAAAAATGCTAGAACTTCGACAGAAATTTACATGGCTTCATGCATAAGACTACTGAATTCTCTCCCCTGGTTTGGCACATCCGCAGAATGTGTCTTGGAGCCTTTTCGCTGAGTTCTTGCTTTCGCCTCTGAGTCACATCACAAATATAGTCGCTGTGTTTTACAGTCACTGACTGTATGAACACTGAAGATTCATTGCACGTCTCCTCTTTGTTCTTTTTCGGAAAAACTTTTGAAAGTTCCTCGTTGAAACCTCAAAACAGTTGGCGAGCGCGCGTTTAGCTTTCCTGCCCCGTCACTCTGGAACACACTACCTGCCGGTCTGAGAGACCAGTCGGACATAGATTGTTTCAAGTCTGACTTGAAAACGCATCTGTTCCGGCTGGCTTTCAACGAGGTCTGCTTACCTCCTCCTGATTTAGCTGCGCTCTGTGTGTGTGTGTGTGTGTGTGTGTGTGTGTGTTTGCAGATCTATACGTTGGTATGAGTGCAGGAGTAAGCGTATTGAGAATTTTTACGTTATATAAGTATGTTTCATCAACATGATCCTGTATTGTGTGTGTGTGTTGTGTGTGTGTGTGTGTGTGTTGTGTGTGTGTGTGTGTGTGTGTGTGTGTGTGTGTGTGTGTGTGTGTGTGTGTGTGTGTGTGTTTGCATATTTGTTGGTATGAGTGCGGGAGTACACGCATTGAGTAATTCATCATCATCATCCTGTATTGTTTCAGATATTTGACTGGATACCAGAGGAGTACACCAATGAGACAGTGCCACGCTCGATCCTCTATGACCCGAACGGGGAACCTCTCTGGAGTCAGTGGTGGATAACCGTCACATGCGAAGGGGAGGTAAGAAGTTTTGATTATTGTGTGTGTGTTTTAAGAAATAGTTGCAGCACCTATCTTTTATCCTTGTAAAATAAAGTTTCGTTCATTCATTCTCTCTCTCTCTCTCTCTCAATTGAGCAGAAAAAGTTGTCAGCACAGTATATATACATTATATATTCAGATCCAGAAATTGTGAATTAATACTTACCCACAAACTTATTTTTCAGAATGCAGCCGATCGTGAGAACATGGGCAGCCTCCTCTATTTTCCAGCTCAGGGTTTTCACTTCAAGTACTTCCCATTCCGCAACCAGCAGGGTTATCGGTCACCGCTTGTCTTCGTGCGTTTTGAGGACCCGCACCCTGGTATGATCCTGATGATGACATGCAAGGCGTGGGCGCGGAACATTCAGCATGACTTTAATGAGATGACCGGCATGGTACACTTTGAGCTGTTGGTTGATTGATGTGTTGCAGGATGTATCAGTGGATTGTTTGAGGAGAATGTGTGTGTGTGTGTGTTCATGTGCGTGTGTATGTGTGTGTGGGAGTGAGGGATCATTGGTGATGTAGTTTCATTTGATAACAGCTGAGCTCTCTCCATAACCTGATTTCTACTCTTGAGTCAGTGGAAGCCACAGTAGTCTGAAGAATATTTGACAGTGTGTATGTGCAGGTACCTCTATATGAAAGGACAATTCAAACGCCATGTTTTGTTGTTGTTGTTGTTGTTTGTTTTTTTTGGCAGTTACTGATACATTACCTGTGCCCTAGACATTGTCCAAGGTTTTTGAATGACGCATGTGAATTTCTGAAATGAATGGGCTTCTTTCCTGCAAGTGTAATTTCACCTCTGTTACTGCTCAAGACATGTGACAGAATTTTAAATTAATACATTCCAATGAGCATGTTCTTTTTACATGATGCGGTTGTGAAAATAAATTTTCCTTCTTCTTTTTTAAAAAAATAAGAATTCTAAGCTGTTTCTTGTCTTGCCAGCAGTGGTATACTGGTTAGATATGCAGTGGAAAAAAAAAAGAAAAGACATATCAAGTTATTTCAACAGTACAACCATTCCACTTAACCTACTAGTACTATTATTAAGCCTCTCAGTGAAGTTTTTCCTTTACAACCCTTTGGTCTGTTCCTTCAGAGGTGATGTGTGTTTGTGGGTGTTTTTGTGATTTTGCACATAAATAACAGAAAAAGTCCTCCATTTTCATTTTTTGAAAATCTGTCCAGTAGTATGTGAGAGGACTCTATCATGTCTGATGGACAAGCCGGTCAGCTTATTTCATGTTTGTTATGTCTGACAGTGAATTGTACTGTTTTCAAGCCATACATTCCAACATAACTAATTCAGTACTCACTGAAATCTTTGATTGTGCACACCCTGTGACAGTTCTGTGCCTTTCTCCCATAAGAATTTAGACAGATATTGATATTAAGTATGCCAGGCAAACTCTCTTATGCTTTTGTTTCAGTTTTTATAAATGACATATCAGTCCATTTCTTACTCTTCTTTGTCAGAATTGAATGCATCAAAGTAATGCTTGCATCGCAGAAATTTCATATCACAAATTCAGTCAATAACTTTTATACAGTGAAACAGGGGTCAGAAATATCAACCTTATTTTGCGTGTGAGTGTACGGTACATACCAGCAATGTTGAAGCTTGCCAGAAAGTGACAATTCACAAACATTGCACATTGTAATTGTATGAAAGTTCTGCTATGTTCCAGATGTGTTTGAAGATGAATTTAATGGAGGTAGAATGAAATCTTTATGACGGCATCTTTTGTTTACATACTGATATATTTTTATACACTGCTGTAAATAAGCTTTGCCCTTTTTTTTTTTTTTTTAATGCCTGCCATGATACCAGAGCAGACTGAACAGAATCATATATATATGTATGTCGCATACTAACTTCTTGTTAGGCTAACCTATATAATGCTTTTTACAGGGCTGAAATTCTACTTCCTTTTGGCCGATTTCCACCTTTGGTTAAAACTTTTCTTCCCCACAAAAAGTGTGTTCCCTCCTCTGAAACACTTAAAGCACCAAATTGCACAGATTTTTGTGTAATCATATATATAAATTTTCCTCCAATGAAAGTGTTTCCTCTTCTGAAGTACTGTTAAAATCATACCAACATACGCTAAATTGCACAGATGTTGGTCTATTAAAAAATTGGGGGGGGGGGGGGGGAGGGGGGCACAACGCAGCAGATGTGTGTTCTATGGCTGTGCCATTTTATCACTAAACACTACACACTTGTCCCTCCTTTTGGGTCATGGACCGTATGAAGCCCCTGTTTTTTGGGGGGGGGGGGGGCTAAATAAAGTTGACACAGTTGAATCTCTGTGGAAGGGGAAAAAAATGTGTATCATCTTATCGTTGTACCTTTGAAATTTGGATAAGCTTTATAGTTCAGGATGGTGCACCATGAGGTTTTTTTTTATCATTTTGGTTTAACTGAAGGCTGAATGTGCTCTTATTACAGGTATGGCAGATTGCTTGCTTATAGTCTTTTCATGAAGAAAATGCATTTACATTTACCTGTATAAGAATGTAACAGGATGATAAGTATGCATATATATAATTATGTACATGAAGTAGCTTAATATTTCATGAGGAAAGTGTACAGTTTGTAAATAAATTACTTTCTACACATTTTGCATTGTTGTGTGTGTGTGTGTGTGCATGTGTGTGTGTGCAGCATCATGTGAATCAGTTAAAGAACTTGACACAGGTGGAACCATGACCCCAGAAATCAAAAGGAGTTATCATTACTATACAATCCTTACACAGATACACATTTTTAGCTGCATTAAGTGTAATATCAGGAAAGGAACTTCAGTTCACATATGCTATAATGCATGCATTATAATTATGCATGACCACTGAAGCCCAGTAAGTGTAATAATTTCCAGTAAAAATTACCCAACAAATGTTTACCTTTTAATTACAGAGAACTATTTTACTATATCAGTATACAGTATTTACGTCAGTCCTCAGAGCGAGCTTTGCAGTTTTTTAAAGATACAAATGTTTTTGTAAAGGAGAAATCAGGGGGTTTTTTTTGCATGTTTTTATTTCATTTATTTTTTATTTATTTTTTTTTGTGTGTGTACACTGTTGTACTTTCATGCTTGATGAAAACAAAAAGAATGTAAACAAAAAAATTGGCAAGGATGCGGACAGTCTGAGAGTCAGCTGTTTGTATTGTTTAACAAGGAGGGGAGGGGGCTTCCCGATGTCCAAAATTCATGGATTTCTTGTGAAGATTTGAAATGGTTTAGTATTAATGTTCTGCGACACCTCCCCCACTCTCTCCTCACCATTTTGTGATTGGTTTATTCTGAAACATAATTTTTTTCCCGCCAGTCAGGGACTATCATTGTACTTGGTTGATAAGCTTGAGAGTTCGCCGAGACTGAGTAATTCTTCATGATAGTGATCTGAAGTGTTGTCTGAAAATCTGGCCTTTTTGAATGCCTGTAGTGCTAAGGTTGTGAAACCCTGATGCAGAGTGAGACGTTGCTCTGCAGTTTATGAAGCAACACCGCTCGTCTGTCGAAATTCGTTTCGTTTCCAGTAGAAGCATTGCGCAAGTTAGTCACGTGACCCGTGACGTCCCACATAATTTTTGCTGGTGCCTCTCTGGTCGACTGCAGCCGGGCATTTGACAAGGTTAGAGTCTCCTTGCGACGACAAACAGTACCGAGATGGCAGCGATCAAGGAACGATTCGACGGCTTTAGGGCCTTTGTTTGGAATAGTGAGGAGAAGAAAGTTCTGGGTAGAGACGGCAAAAGTTGGGGTAAGTACAGTTTCCAGCGAATGAGGCGCATTTTGCCGGCATGTCCGTGAAGCGTGTGTACACAACGCAGTACACATGCAGCGAAAGCTGACCCAGTTCGTGTACTGACGCCGCTTATTCCCTTCATGCTCACAGTCAGCGATCGCATATTACCTAAATCGCAAGATTCGATCTGACCGACACTTTAGACCAGGGTTGGACGAAAGAAAGCATGGGCGATCGGAAAGTGAAATGAAATGCGTTTGTTGGATGCAGAAAGTGAAAATTTTCCACACGGGTTGCGTCCTTGGATCGTCCGTCAGCCGTCACGGTTGGACTGAGGCACGCGTTTCCTCGGACGCTCCGTTGGCTTGTGCCAGTTTCCCCGTTTTTGACATTTTGGAAATTGCAAGTAATCTCTGGAAACCTCTTATGCAAGAAGCCAGCGCCGAGACAAAGCACCCTACTCCCCCCCCCCAAAAAAAACAAAAAAAACAACACATGCACTGATTTAGGATTGTGGAAGCAACACGGTCCTACTAATTACCGAAAACAACGAAACGACCGAAAACAACTCTTAATACGGATAGAACGCGGTTAAAACATAGAAATAACAACACACAAACATGATTAAAGGTGAAAAAAGTGGCCTTAAAAAAGCTAAAAGAAAAAAAAGGTGATATTGCAGAAAATAACCAGTCCGGACCAGAGTCGCTTCCCTTGGGAGACAGGTTCATTTCGTCTGTTTGTGTGTTGTTATTTCTATGTTTTAACTGCGTTCTACGCGTATTAAGAGTTGTTTTCGGTAATTAGTAGGACCCGTCTTTGTCACTTCATCACTAAATTCTACACACTTTTTCCTCCATTTCGGATCATGGACCATTACAAGCCCTGGACTTGAATTTCAAGACACCAGCTACACGGTAAACCAGCTTGACATTTAAATGAAGCGTGGAATTATGTTATATTCAATTTGATGACTGTTTCAGCTGAAATTGGAGCGTTCTATCTGGTCTACTACATATGTCTGGCCGGGTTTTTCGTGGGAATGCTGGCTGTCTTCTACCAGACCATGGATATGCAGCGGCCAAGGTTAACGGGAGACTCCAGTTTATTAAAAGGAAATCCAGGTACGTACTTAAAAAGAAACTCTCCGTAAGGTGGATCATTGGGTCGCAGTAAGAACTGTAGGAGTAAAAATCATTGAGCTATACTATAGCATTTTGAGCAGAAAGGCGCAGTCACAAGTAAAACTGTTCAGAGCATAAACTGGGCCTTTGGCTTTGTCAGCATGGAAATGGCAGAATTGGATTGAGTCCACATCAATGGTCAGAATTGCTCCTCTTTTTAGCGTACATAGATCTCCACGATTTCTCATCGCCAGTCTGTCGGATGCGAAATCGTTTCCCCAATTCCATTGGAAAAACATTGCAGGTGGAAAAAAAATCGCTAACCTGCTTTGCAGGCGCACAGCTTCCAACTCTGCGCCACAACAGTTTCCTTTTTTTTCTTTGGGCATTTCTGACCTTTGCAACATGAATGTATGGTTGGTGTTTGTTGTTGTTGTTGTTGTTTTTTGGGGGATGGGGGGGTAGGTAATGGTTTGGAGAAGTACAGTTGCTGTTATTGGGTGAGGACTTGGAAGGGTGGAGGGTGTCCTAGTATTTTGCTTCTGGAAAATCTCCTGGCGCAGTGAGCGTACATGTGCTTTGTGATGTTTTCAGGTATGGGTTTCCAGCCGATGCCGGATGTGGAGTACACACTGATCCGATTCAAAAAGGAGCCAAAATCTTACACACCACACGTTAAAGCCATCAGGAAGATTTTGGAAGGTAAGTATGGCCATTTGAAAAGTTCTCCCGTGGTATGATGATTCTCCTTTGATATGCTGGTTGTTTTGTTTTCCTGTTGCGCCTGTCAACATGCATTAAAAAAAAAGGGGGGGGGGGGCATGATCTGGTGGGTATTAATACTATTATTGGGTCAAGGTCATTAAAGCTGTGTGGTAGAAGTTAGAACATATGAATTTGCAATTTCTCAGAATCTGGGAAAAACTAGAGGCATCAAACTTTGCAGGATGAGATTAAGAGACATGTATGGATAATTGAACTTTGCAAACGTAATTGTGTTCAGTTACCTTGGGTCAAGGTCAAGGCCATACAAGCTGTAATATTGCCATTTTCTCAGGAATTAAGAGAAACTTTAGAAGCTTAATTGACAAGATAAGAGCTTTACGAACACACTCTTTTGAATGACCTTGACCTATCTCACAAGTGAGCTAAGGAGGCTTCCGCCTCTCTAGATTTTATGGTTGGCCTTATTCGCTGAATGATTCAGTGGAGGTGACAGGGTTTATTCAGTTCCAAGAAGTCTCAAAATCAAAGCTAGACCATGATAATTATATACTTGCACCTGTTGAAGTACTGATGTGAGGTGATGTTATAAAGAAAATCTCTGACAAAACATAAGGCCAAAGGTAAGCGAAATGTTGCTGCTCACATCACACTTACCTTTTCGTACATTGGCCCAGTCACATGGAACAGCCTTCCCTCCCACATCCGCCACGCTCAGTCCTTGGCAACATTCAAAGCTAAATTGAAAACGCACCTCTTCTCCTCCCAGTAATTCAACTCAGCTTTTTATTGTCTTGTACACTCTGTGTGTGTGTGTGTGTGTGTGTGTAAGATGGTTTATTTGGGTTGGGTTCCCCACATCCTGTGTTTGGGCAGGATGCTGGGGTCCCCGCTCTCTTACTGCCATGGTCTCTGTTGCCTGCAGGGAGACAATGCGGGTTTTTTTATTTTATCAGTCTTTATTTTCGCGGGTTGTTGCTGCCCCCTCCCCCCCCCCCGTTATATTGTAAAGCGCCTAGAGCCAGCCCCTGGGTTAGGCGCGTTAAAAATCGCCACTATTATTATTATTATTATTACTTGTGATTGCGGCAGAGTCTGAACAGTACATGGACTGACCACTTTAATTAAGTATCCATAGGTTTTATATACATGTAATGTATGTGTGTGTTTACCTTACAGGGGGACCCACACAGCCAAATTTTAGGGTTTATATAATTTATAAGTTGCATCAAAGCATGTTCTATCCATATCCTTTTGGTTTCAGTGTACAATACCACCACCACTGGAGTCGACTGCACACCGCCAGGATTTGAACCAGCGGAGGATGAAGCTTGCGAGGTCAACTACAGCAAGCTGACAGCCGGATGCAACGAGGACAATGACTTTGGATATGGCCTTGACCCTCCCCGACCATGTGTGCTCTTGCGACTCAACAAGGTAATGGTGTCGGTGACACTGACTTACAATGTTGTGTTTTGCGGGTCGTCTGGTGCTCAACCATCTCAATTAGGGAGTCCAGGCTAAACCCAACACAAGAAGTGGCTTTCTTCACAATCTTCTCAAAGCAACCAGCATCATGCCTCGAAACACATTCTGACATTGTGTAGTGTAACTTGTATATAATATGTATTCATGTTGTATCTGTGCAGATTTTTGATTGGATGCCTCAGGAATACACGGAGGACTCTATGGGCTCTGCCATCGAGGAGGATGTTAAAGAAAAGATTCTGAAGGACCCCAAAATGATCTACATTCAGTGTGTTGGAGAGGTAACGGATTCATCCAGATGCTTGTCTCAGTGAAGTTGCACCTGGTCCCCCTCATGCACTACATCTGTAGTAGGAAGTTCAACTCGTAAAGTTTTGTTAAGCATGTTGAGGCAGTCGGTGGTCTAGTGGTTAAGAGACTTGTCACCAGTGCGAGAGGTCAAGGGTTTGAGTCCCACTCGGGGCAAAGAATTTTTCCTTCTCGTATGTGGCACCGTTCATTCGGGCCGATCGTCGGGGGTTCTCTCCGGGTACTCCGGCTTCCTCCCCCTCTGCTTTGGAAATGTTCAGCCCACCAAATTTGAAAAATAAATGCAATTCTAAATCCTGAAATTTAAATAGCTGAGCTGACCCTTCGCACCATGTGATTGTAATGTGTTTACGTCCAGTATGTGAGAGAATGCGTGTGATTCACATGAGCGTGCGTGTTGGGTTCAGTTCACGGCGCTTCGAGCTGATTCATGAAATAGGGTAACGCGCCTATACAATACTTATTATTATTATTATTATACAACAGCGCAGAGGAAAACTTTTCATCACATGCAGTTAATTTACGTGCATCAGAATCAGTCACATGGTTTATGATATGTACCATCTGAAACCATTGTGGTGTCACTGGTGACTCTGCTTGGCGTATATGTTGTTCTGTGTATCGTAGAAACATTGCTTCTGAAATCCATGATTTTGTGTGGTTTACTTGCCAAGTGCTTCATTCGAATTTAGTTTGTTTCTTTGCCTTAGAGGAAGCTTCAGGCGTGGTAGGGTATGGTAGACGTCTTCTTGTGCATATATTAGGGCTTGAAATCTTCCACCATTTGGTGGATTTCCACCTGTGCCTAAAAATCCCCCCCCCACCCCCCCCACCCCCCACCCCTCCCCAAAAAAAAAGAAAAAAAAAAGTGTTTTCTCCTCAAAACCACTAAAATTGTGTCAAATGCACCATATTCCACAGATTTTAGTCTAATTTTAAAATATTTTCCTCCATGAGTAATGTTTTCTCCCCTGAAGTACAATACTTAAAATCATGTCAAACTGCACATGTATGTTAGTCGGATTTTTAACAAACTTTCAGGGGAGCATATGATCACCCCGTAGCTTAACGCATCTGATTTGCCAGTGAGTGTTTACATGGCTTTGCCACTTTGTCACCAAATGTGACCGTCCACGAGAAAACCTGCCGTAAGACGCACGCTGCTGTTCCGAGCTAGAGGCTAACATTAGGTCAGCGGGTGCTGTCTGGTCGATATTGAGATTTTGCCAAAATCAGGTAGTTCTGCCCTTAAATTATAATGTCTTAAAAGTTGGGGTTTTTTTTTTTTTTTTTTTTTTTTGCACTGTAAAGAGCAAGGCTGTTTCTTTAAGATGGCTCCAAAAACAAAAAAAATGAAAATTTTGCTCTTAAGCCGGGTTTTCTCATGGAAGGTCACAAATGCTACACACTATTCCATGGCTGCCACTCTTCCTCGGCCTCCTGTGGCCGGATTTCCAGCTTTTTGAACCGGCTGTGAAGAGCTTTCCTGCTTTTTAAAGCATTTTCCGGCCAAAAAAAATCGCGAGTCTGTGTCTATCGCTGGACCGTCAGGCGTTCCCGGGTAAGGTGCATTTTGCGCCTCATATTCTCAAATTCAGGGCTGCCAGTCTTCCTGCTGTGGCAGGATTTCCTGCTTTTTGAACCTGTTGTGAAGAGCTTTCCTGATTTTTGAACTGGCTGTGAAGAGCTTTCCTGCTTTTTTTCCTGCTTTTTAAAGCGTTTTCCTGCTTTTCCGGCCCAAAACTCGTGAGTCTGTGTCTATCACTGGACCATCGGCTTTCCTGGGTGAGGTGCATTTTGTGCCCCATATTGTCCGGGGACGTTAGCACGCTGCCGCCCTGCCCGTCCCATTTTGCCCCCATAAGGCCATATTGTCTAGGGACTTTAGCACGTGGTCCCCCCCCCCCCCCCCCCACTTTTCACTTCCTTCGTGCAAAGGTTCCTGGTTTTTAAAGCGTTTTCCTGCTTTTCCAGCCAAAAACATCGCGAGTCTGTGTCTATCAGTACAGCATCTGAACACACACACACACACCCCACTTTTTACTTCCTTCGGGCAAAGTCCTTCTTTCCACCGGCTCCCTGGAGTCTGGCTTTCCTTCCATTCAGATTTTGAGGGTCAATTTTCAGGCTTTTTGCCCTGCTAGTCCTCCTTTAGGGTCATGGACCATTTTTAGCCCTGATACGTACATGTATGTATCCATCCCTTTCTGAGATGGAGAACAAATCTGTGACCTTCATGAGAAAACCCGGCTCAAGTGCAAAATTTTCAATTTTTTGTTTTTGGAGTCATCTTAAAGAAAGCCTTGCTCTTTACAGTGCAAAAAAAAATCCTTTTAAGACATCATAATTTAAGGGCAGAACTACCTGATTTTGGCAAAACCTCAATATCAACCAGATAGCACCTGCTGACCTTTGTTAGCTCTGAACAGTGGCGTGCATCTTACATCGGGTTTTCTCGTGGACGGTCACATCTGTTACAGCCTGCTGCTATGAAGCACAGTTAAAGCCTTCTGCGGCAAAGCGCTATTTTATGTGCAGACCTCCACCCTGCTGTTCACTCTCGTGTATGCGTTAAACAAATATGAACTTTGCCGCCGGGTCATCTCTAATCACATCCTGTTCTCTCTCTGTTTCCCCAGAACCCTGCGGACAGGGACAACTTGGGAACCAACATCACATACTACCCCACCCAGGGCTACCCACATTACTACTACCCGTACCGCAACCAGAAAGGCTACCTCGCTCCTCTCGTGTTCGTGCAGTTCAACTCTGTGGTACAGAATGTGGCACTAATGGTGGAGTGCCGCGCTCTCGCTCCCAACATCCGGTACGATCGTCAAGAGAAGGAAGGAGGCGTGCACTTTGAACTTCTGAACGACTATTAACAGCCAGCGATCAGCAGGAGCCTGCCCTGTCCGTGGGTTGCTTGAATGAGAGGAAGTGCGATTTCACTGTAAAATGGATGTCTCAAAAAAATTCTTTTCTTTTCTAAGCTGGCTCTGGGACTGAAAATCACGCTCAGAGGCTTTTATGTTTTCATGGCTTGCATTTTTATCATCAGATGCCATTAGTGATTGTTCTCCTGGACAATCTCTCAAGCTACTGTTTCAACATTTGCTTGGACAATCTCAGATCTAATAGTTCTCCACGTGAAAGGGTTTTCTGTATCTTTTTACAAGGATGAAAACAGAAAATGCAGTCATTTCATTTGGATATAGTAAGACTTTTTCTAGAAACACTAGTTTTGTCTGCTGATATTTAAGGTTTGAGATTGAAACATTGTTACAGAACGTTAAGAAATCTCGCAAAAAGAAGAAAAAAGAGTCTATGTGCAATTAATCAGTATAAAACATACTTGGTAAAAGTCAATAATATCTCCCATGTGAACTGTACCATATTCTTAGAAGTTTGTGATAATTTCCCCCGCCTCAGTGTAATTGATTTCGTGATTGCTTTGGAGAAGACGAACCTCAGTTTAACATACCCCCCCCACTTCCGGAACGAGTGATGCATGGAAAGCGAGAGCAAGCTATTTGTTACACAACTGTTTGTCTTTTTGTTCTGTGTATGGTGTTCATGGACTGTTGAACTTACAGTTTGTCTGAAAAAGGAGAGTGCTTGAATGTCACGTTGTGCACATATCCCCATAGATGATTTAGATTCACACAGGCAAAAAGTTGCCCGACATTCCTACCTTTCAATGAATGCGTCAGTTTTACAGGGGGACGGACAGTTTCATGCTCTTTTCTTTGGCAGACTGTTACACTTTTTGGAAAATAAATTTTCACCTTGAAAATATTTTCCACTGAAAGAAATCCGCATTTGGAAAATTCCCATTTGGACCCAAAACTTTAAATCCTTGGTTTTCCACCCTGTTGGATTTTCAAACTTCCAGCAGGATGTTGTGTTCTCCACTTTAACACGGCTGTATTACTAGCTAAGCAATAGATTGTCTCATTTTTGTTTTCTGTCTTTTTAGTTTTCACCCTTTTTATTTTTCGCTTTGATCTGTTCAACTCCTTGCCATTGTTTTTGCTTTTCTGTCCTGGATCGCTTTAATTCCTCTTTATCTGTTTTTTCTTGCTTGATCCTAATGATAGCTTTAATTCCAAATCTTTGCTTTGTTTTTATTTCTTCTGGATCCATTCAAATCCTTGCCCTCTTTTTGAGTGCGGAAATGGCCATAGATTTTATGAAACAGTTTAACCCTTTGATTTCTGCTACCGATGCCACTTGTCGTTTTTGAGTATGACATGTATAGCAACATGCCCTACATAGACATATTAGTTACTACTGTTCTGCGAGATCTATGGACATCAGCGGCAGCACTCGTAGCGTGAAACCAGATTTGTTCAAGTTGTTGGATTTTCTTGAGATTGTTTTCTTTCTTCTTTTGTTTTTCCTTTTTTGTTGCGCGGAAAATAAGTCGGACTGCTTGAATGTATTGCTACCAGAAATGACACAGTTGTATAACTTTCAGTTACAGTCTTACACAGATCGGGAATGCGTATTGTGCCTGGTGATGTTTTTTGGCAATGTCTGGAATACACTTTTATGCATGTTTCATTCAGTACTGGATATTTCTGTGAGGTGAAAGGCATATATATGTAATTGTGAGCAACAGAACCGAGTGTACCTGTGTTAAAAGATGTAAATGTTACTGTTAGTCATAATATCACACTATATTAGCATATTGTCATTGTCAGGTTGTGTACTTTTCTTAGCCGAGAGTCATTGATATCTACATTGTAATATGCACCCATTGCATTTAAATGTTGTTCAGATTACTAACTCATGTTGATGGTATTTCAGTTTTTAGCTAGGTTTCACTGTTGTCGTTTTTTCCACCCATGATGTAGGCATTGTTTATTTTCAGTGTCAGCAAGTGTTGAAAGGGGTAATCAGAAAGATCATGCTTGAAGAGTGCTGAGCCTCAAAGTTTTGGCTGTCTTCTGTTTTTTTGTTGTTGGGTTTTTTTTCCCCCTGTGATGTTAGGCATTTTTCATTCCAAATGTCAGCAAGTTTTGAAAGGTTTGATCAGAAAGGTCTTTGAGTGCTTGGCATAAGACTCATTTTTAGCTGTCTTCTGGGCCCCCAACCTCCCCCCTCCCTCCCGTGATTGTAGGCATTTTTCATTTTCAATGTCAGCAAGTGTTGAAAGGGGTAATCAGAAAGAACATTGAGTGCTTGGCATCAGAGTTTTAGCTACCTTCTGGGTAACACCCCCCCCCCCCCTTTCCCGTGATGATAGGCATTTTTCATTCCAAATGTCAGCAAGTGTTGAAAGGGGTAATGGTATTCAGAAAGAACTTTGAGTGTATGTAGAGACACAGTGATCTATGCACAGGCTCTCAGTAGTCAAGAGTCTAAAATAATTTTATTCCTGTTTTAATGTGTAGATACATAGCACGTGGCAGATCTATCACTGGTACTTTGTCTTTCTTCAGTGGAAATCATGATAGAAAAATGTTTTACCCATCAGAGTTTCGTTGTGATCAAATCACGTTGATTGTATGCATGTGTACACGCAACATGAATTCTGTCCTGAAGCAGATTTGTGATTGAGGTCAGTTGCAAGGCACTTGTGGAAGGAGAGCGTTGGCGTGTACTATCTGCATGCCTCTTGCAAACTTTCAGTGCGTGGATGGGTGAATGAGAAGTAGTCCCAATTGTGCGATTGGAATTTGTCATTTTTACGTGTTTTAGTTTTAATTTTAGCCAGTCCTTCATTCGACGAAACTGCACTACCACCTATTAGAGTTAATCAGATTTACAATAAATTTCCAACAAACTTTTTGTGTCAATAAAGTTTTGTTGTTTAAAAACAACCATGTTTTTTAAATGTTTAGTGTTTCAGTTTTCATGGGTGCAGTTTTGTGTGTGTTTTGGTGTAAAGCTGTTTAGTTGAAGTTTGTGTTCACACAGGCTTGTGGTATTCAAAGGTCTGCAATCTGAACAAACAGCTACCAACAGGGTTGGTTTTTTTTCCGGACTTTGAACAGTGCGAGTTACAGTCTCTCTGAAACCCCTTTAAAAAGTTAAAACCAATAGAGTCTGATTTCACAGCTCTGTGGTTTAGCCCTGAGCGAGAAAGATCACAGTCTTGTCGTGCAGCACTCAACACTCGTTAGGCACTGACGTGATGTGCCTCACTCACTGACCTATAGCACAGTGAAGTTACTGTAAACTCACACTCTGGTTTTACAAGGGTCTCCGAAGCGCTGAAAACACTGCAACGGAGACAGAGCTGGCTGTGCACGTTGCAGAGTTTTTAAAAACACACGCGGCTTTGCTGAGATTGCAAACTTTTAAGATCCCAGCCATACTGAGCTGACCGGGGAACGAACACACGGATGCAAGCACAACCGATATGTTCAACGACAACCCTTGACCCCCAGGCAGGGGGGGGGGGGGGGGGGAACAGAAGCACGGCCGGATAAACGACCTCCATTGCCAGTTTGAGAGCTACACATTACATTGCCTAACACTTGATTCAGGCGCAGGTATTGTGAACCGACTAAAGGCCCTCCTGACTATTGAGTACAAGCGGGGCCTAGCGCTTTGTGTGATGACCTAGTTTCGGACCCGGCTGTGGAGTGGGGGAGAGGACGGTTCTCAAAGTCATGAAGTTCAAGGTGAAAGGAAGGTGAGTGTGACGATAGATGGCCGTACCTGCCGCGTCACCCAGCGCAAATGTGGCGACCACAGCAAACTCTCTCTCTCTCTCTCTCGTTCTATCTCTCTGTCAATGTGTGCGCGCGCCCGAAAGGTGGAATCAGTTTGTGAGAAACGACTTACTCAGTATGGGCGGGCGCGCGAGCACACACACACACACACACACACACACATACACTGACGAAAAGCGTTCAGCGTACAATAAACCATACTTTTACACAGATCAAGACAACTTTTATCTCTGGTTGATGCGGAATTTTGTGCGGGGGGGGGGGGGGGGGGGTATCTTATTTTTTCTCTCTCTTTTTTTCTAATTAAAGACACGACTCCTACAATTTATTCTGCCGTCCACAAAGAGAGGAACGGACAGAGACAATGAACTCGTCGACATTCTGCTAGTACCAACATGCATCAGTTACACGACACTTACTGTCGTCAGAAGATGCTTTGTGTGGTTGCAACCTAACTTACAGTCGTGGCCACACAAAGCTGTCACTGAGCAGACACGCATAGCGGCATTCTTACACGTAACATGGAAAACAGTTCTCACTTTATCATTATGCATGCATGCACAGCATGTTGGTTACATTCAAAATCTTCCTCCGTCATAACTTGACTCTCTCGGGGGGAGGGGGGTGGGGGGAGGTTTCTGGGGTTGTTCAGTGTTGTCTTTGTGTATGTGTGGGGCAACGATGGAATGTACAAGAGAATGACCCACGGCATACAATACAATACAATACAATACAATACAATACAATACAATACAATACAATACAATACATAAAACAGAAAGTTCTCTTCCGTCCGTCTGCGGTACAGTGTGACAGTGTATAAGGTAATACATAAAAGCATTCAATTTACTCTCTCTCTCTCTCTCTCCACCACACACACACACACACACACACACACACACACACACACACACACACACACAGGCCTGCACACCGCGTCAGTTTCCACACAATAAAGTGATAAACGACTGACCCGACCAAGTCAGTTTAGTACCCAGACG
>JACVVK020000612.1:170000-232500 GCA_018292915.2 Batillaria attramentaria
TTTTTCCCGATTTATGTGCTTGTTGTTATTTTTGTGTGTGTGAGATATATTTGTTTGGTTGTTGGTTCTTGTTTCTTTCAGTTGTTTTTTTGCATTGGTTCTTTTTTTTTTGTTTTTGTTTATGAGATGGTTGTACCGAATACTAAACATTATTACTAGAATTTCAAACAATAAATAAATAAGTCAATCAATATTCTCTCTCTCTCTCTCTCTCTCTCTCTCTCCCCCCCCCCCCCCCCACTCTCTATCTCTCTCTCTCTAGCAAAACCTGAAATAGACATTTACGTTCTTTGACAAGAAAAACTTTATTTCAAAAGGTATGTCCAGTCAAACTGTGTCAAAGAAACAAGAAATGAAACAAGAAACAGTTAATGAATAGCAAAGAGTTGCAACAGAAATTGTTAACCAGAGCGCTGTGCACTTTATAACGCAACATAAATGTAAATTAATAAATTGTTAATCGCACATCTTGTCCTGAAATGAGCAAAATAATAACAATAGCAAAGTACAAAACAAACTTCTACCGTACTGTCTTTGCATGAAACGTCATCGAATGCATGAAAGTCCACATTTCCTGTCAATTTTTTTTAAACTGGAAATAGCATTTAGAGAATAACATCAAAGACCAAGTATCTAATATTTTCTATACAACGCCATAGAAAAATATTTCTTCAAAATTAAGTAAGTGTCCATGACATGAAAACTAGTTGCCACCTTTGGCTTTCAGCGTACTTCAAGTAGACAGTCAAGACTGAGTACCAGTGTCTCAAATCATGACGCTTGAAACAACAAAAACAGCAGAAGACTAACAGTTCTGGTCTAAGGAGTGACACAAAAAACAGGAGCAAAGTGATGTCCAAGATTCATTATATAAATTGCTCTGTCTGTTTTCAATGGGGCCGATTGCCAAACTGGCCCGTATTTCAGCCACCTAGGTTGTCGGCCTGGAGCCTCTCTTGTGAACACATACACGGGCGTGTCCAAGAGGGTGGCTGCAGCAAATATCTCAACCTCGGTGGCCCAAGTACGGTCGTTTCTCATGTTTGATGTCGCGACGTAATTTTCACGTGCGCTCGTTCCGTAGAAGCGTTTGTCATTCTTTTCAATCCAATCGCAAATGATATTTCGGAATTCCTTATATTTCGACTCAGTCCCCAAAACAACAAAGCTCACAGACCGGAAAAAACAATTCCCATCTCCTTTTACGCTAACGCTATCGAGAGGTGTAGCCGTAATGTCAACTTCAACACTTTCCCTTGAGGGGTGCCGCCTGAAAAGTCTGGGGAAATTCAAACTGGAGGCCCGATCCTTTTGCCAGGCACCATCAACGGGGTGGAACTTCATTCTCAATGGCGGCTGGCAAGAGGGGTCAGCCTGTGGATGATAGGAGGGGTCAGCCTGTGGAGCATGGGAGGGGTCAGCCTGTGGATGATAGGAGGGGTCAGCCTGTGGATGATAGGAGGGGTCAGCCTGTGGAGCATGGGAGGGGTCAGCCTGTGGAGTATGGGAGGGGTCAGCCTGTGGATGATAGGAGGGGTCAGCCTGTGGAGCATGGGAGGGGTCAGCCTGTGGATGATAGGAGGGGTCAGCCTGTGGAGCATGGGAGGGGTCAGCCTGTGGATGATAGGAGGGGTCAGCCTGTGGAGCATGGGAGGGGTCAGCGTTGTCCTGTGTACGATCATGGAACAATTTGACGTTGCTGATATTGTAGAGATTCTTCAGTATTTTCCCACTTTTAGTGTTCTTCAGTTGAAGTCGACCCTTCGGCAACACACTTATGACCTCATATGGCCCGACGAATCTTGGTGCCATCTTGCCTCCCATTCTGTGTACTCGTGCAGCATTGATGATTAAGACTTTGTCTCCGATGCGGAACCCGTGGTCATATGCACGCCTGCTGTCATAGTACTCTTTCTGCTTCTTCTGCGCCCTTGAAATGTTTTCACCAATTTTGTTCTTGACTTCCTCGTGAATCCCCTTCATAGTGTCCATGATTTCTTCGTTCAGATCTTGCTCGTTGGCATCACCAGTGACGTCAAATGGTAGTTTTGCCTGCTCACCATACAATGCCAAAAAGGGTGAAAACTGTGTAGACTTGTGAACGGATGTTCGGTAGGCGAACAGGGCTGCTGGCAAGAGTTCATCCCAATCATCATTGTCTGTGATCTTTACCAAAGTGTCTTTGAGTGTCCTATTGTCCCTCTCCCGTTGGCCGTTCGTCTCAGGGTGGTAGGCCGAAGAAATGCGATGGTTGATATTGAAACGGTCGGTGAGAATATCAAGCGCAAAGTTAATGAACTCACGGCCTTGGTCAGTTATGAGGGAATCAAACGCGCCAAAGATGCAGATGGTTTCGTACATGAATCTGGCAACTTCCTCTGAACTCTTGCACGGGATGGCCTTGGCAACGGGAAACTTTGTAAAGTGGTCTGTGAGGGCAACAATGTACTGGTTACCTCTGTCAGTGACCTGCAAAGGTCCTATGATGTCCATTCCAACGAGGCTCCACTTCTTTTTGGGCACTGGGATGGGGTGAAGCGGTGCTGCTGGCTTCTTTCTGCAAGCGTTCATGTTCTGGCACACACAGCATGATCTGCAGTAGTCTTCAACCTCCTGTTTCATTCCATGCCAGAAGTAACGCTCCAAGACCTAGAGAGAAAAAAGAGTAATGAAATATTTATAAATACTATGTCTTAAAGATAACTGGTAGATAACAGTGTGTGTGTGTGTGGGGGGGGGGGGGTGTGAGTGAGAGAGAGAGAGAGAGAGAGAGAGCCAGCAAAGGAAATGTCTTCAATCCGGAAAATGTCCGTTATATACCGAAGACATCGGCTATACCGGAAAATTTACGTTATATACGGAGTCATCGGATATAACGTCCACCAGGACAAAAGTGGCCGCTATATCCGATGTGTTGGTTATACCAGACATACCAGAAACACACAAAACCTCGTTCCCATTCTAAAGCCTGTTAAAACTGGGAGTACAAAAACGGGTGCTCACCTTCTTATAAGTCTTGTTCATCCCCAAATGTCCTCCGCTCACATAGTTGTCATGAAACTCTTGCAATATCTCTGGAACCTGGTTCCTCTTTGCCACGAGGATTCCGTCGTGGTAGAGCACATCCTCTCGAATTGTGTATTTTGCAGCAGTCTTTCTCAACTGTCTCTTTTTAACTTTAGTCACATCACGGTTTTCCCCTTTCGCGGTCAGAGGGTAAGTGCCATTTTTCAAATAGTTCAACACGTTGTCATACAGAGTGTCGTCCATGATGATAGTCAATGAAAAACGAAGACTGGTTGACGGAATGAATTGTCGTGTACTTATAATTATAGGCATGTTTGACACGAGTCACGTGACGTGTCAAGAAGCGTGGCGATGTTTGACACGAGTCACGTGACGTGTCAAGAAGCGTGGCGACCGTTTTCTCATCCCACAAAAAAAAAAAAAAAGAGAAAACAAATCTAAACTTTTAAAAGTGATTTAACTTCGTAGATTTGCCGTTCTATGTAGCCTATACTTTTGTTTTTTAGTGGCGACCGTTTTCTCATCCCACAAAAAAAAAAGAGAAAATAAAAAACAAAAGTATAGGCTACATAGAACGGCAAATCTACGAAGTTAAATCACTTTTAAAAGTTTAGATTTGACACTGTAACCTTGACCCAGTTCAAGATCATCTTGAATAACATCTCTGTACAAAAATGAAAATAATTATACATATAACGAAAGAGGGGTGTGTGTGTGTGTGTGTGTGTGTGTGTGTGTGTGTGTGTGTGTGTGTGTGTGTGTGTGTGTGTTTGCGTGCGTGCGTGCGTGAGTGAGTGTGCACGCGTGCGTGAGTGCGTGCATAATGTGTGTGTGTGTGTGTGTTTGAGAGATGGGGGGAGGAGAGAAAGTGTGGGGGGCGAGAGAGAGAGAGAGAGAGAGAGAGAGAGAGAGAGTGAGAGAGATCCAGAGTCACGTTTTCTACTGAGTTGACACACACTATAACAATAAAGTTAAAAATAAATACTGACTACATTGGTTAGAAAAGAGGGGGACCACTTCGAGAGGGGGCCTATTTTGGATGCGAGGGGGGACCAAAATCGCCCAGGGGGACCAGTCGAAAACGAGGCTGGATGTCTAAGGGGGGACCATTATAGAGCAGTTTTTGCCACGAATTGGTCCCCCGGGGGACTACTTCAGAGGGGGGACCGGACCGGATCCTACACCGGGTCTCCCGGTCCCAGGTCCGAAGTGCTAACCACTACACTACTGGGGCCGATCAAGCGGTTTATCTTGATTATCAGCGAAAACACAGCAGCCAGTTAATAAAAAAATTAATACTACAAAATTATAATAAGATAAACGACAGAGTTGGAAAGATTTTGAAAACTCTCAGTAATGCACGAATGGAAAACACCGCAACTAGAAAATCGCTTGCCGCCGATCCAATATACAGAAAAACTGGAAGAAAAAACGCAAAGTTTATTATTATTATTATTATTGCTTGCTGAAAAGAGAGAGAGAGAGAGAGAGAGAGAGAGAGAGAGAGAGATATGATGATGATGATGATGATGATGATGATGATGATGAAACGTTTATTAGGATAATTCTTGTAGGCATCTCTGCCTATCTTACAAGAAGTCCTCACTACATTCTACAATAAAGATCAAACAAAAACAAAACATAATATGCAAAGATAAACTAACAATCTAGGCTACCGAAAAAGTGAGACGCCCAAAAAACAAACAAACGAACAAGAACAAACAAACACAGACAAAAAAAATCAAAGATAAAAAAATCAAAGAAATAAAGCAAACAAACAAGCAAACAAAGAGAGAGAGAGAGAGAGAGAGAGAGAGAGAGAGAGAGAGCACCAAAAAATCCTTGTTTCCTGCCCCAGCAATCAACCAAATGACGTAACATGGGTTGCCATGCCAGATCCTCCCCTTGGCCGACCACTTGACTGGTGTAGTGGTACGCTCTACATACAACCGATTCCAGACTAAGTGGCTTACGCGCTACTAAGTGTCAGTTCTGGTCAGGTTTATACCAAAACTTTTCCTCAGGCTGCAGATGGTATCCTCGCCACAAATAAACAAACCACCGCTAGTCGATTGAAGCGAGGTCCTGTTATGTGTCCACCGCTCCCGGAACAGTCAGACGGGCGCACATACACACTGACAAATGCATTGAAAAACGGACAGACAAACTGACGCACCGACACACTGATGGGCATACGCATAGACGTATGTCAGTGACACACTGACATATGCACAGACACACTGGCAGACAGATTGGGTGGGTGGGTGAATGGGCGTTTGGGAGTTTAACGTCCTTTTCCACCACGTAAGGGTGATATCAAAGACGGGGCAACGATGACAAAGCCAGCACAAGTATTTTGGCCCCAGCCGGGATTCGAACTCAGTCATGACCGCAGCATTGAGAGTCCAACGCTCCACCATGACAGAATCAAGAATCAAGAAAAATCAAGAAAACTTTATTTTCCAACGGTAGAGGTAGTTAACGTGAAACAGTCAATTTTCATACCTGCCGTTGCTATTTCTAGTTGTATCTATCTAAACAGACAGATACACAAGCACACTGACAGACGCACAGGCACATTGACAGACACACAAACATACAAACCAACGCTGCACCAGTTTACTGTCACCGACCGAGGACTCAGTAACCTCATTGATGACGTCAGATTCCTGAACGAGGGATCACTCCACTGAAGAGCCGGTGCCCCGCCATTCTCCGCCACAGTCGGTTACATAAACTATAAACAGGTCTGCCTGTGACGGGGTTTGCGTGCTGCTTGAAGATCAATCTCGCAAACCTAATAGCGAGTACACGCCTCCGCCGACCTCATTCAAATTATACAGACATCAATCACGCCTGAGAAAAGTCCAGGTGAAGAGAATCCGCTACGGTGGAGTTTGTTTTCGCTCTTTAGCAAGGCAGCGTTCGTGAGCTTCACCAAACCCGACCTTGACGTCGCAGTTGTACCTTCATCGCAGTTCCAGCCCACAAATGGAGGAAATAGCGTGTTTACCTCTTCTCCGCCTTGCACGAGCTTTGGCCGGACTTGAACTATGATTACACGGGTTGTGGGCTGGAATCCTGGCGCGGGGGTAGGGTGGGTTAGGGAGGGGCAATTGCGCTGGCTTTTTCCACATCGCCCCGTCCGTGCCGGGATAGCCCTCACGTGGTGGAAAAGGACGTGAAACCCCAAACCAACCAACGAACCAGTTTCTCCCCCCCCCTCCCCCCCCCCCGGCCGTAGTATCTCCATCTCTATTCTGCTGACGTCCCAGGCGCAAGGTACACAGATCTGATTCATTAGTCAAAGGAAACAAATTCTATTGACTTTTTGAAGCAAAAGGTGCCCTTGGTTATATTTGCGTACGCTGGCAATGTTCTAAACTCATGCTCGCTGGAGATTTAATCTCTCCCACGACAACAACGACGGCTGAATTTAGAGATAATCTGACATTTTTGCAGCCATTGACTAAGGTCCTGTAAGTATTTGACCCATAATGAATCTTGTACGCGAAGGACTTTTTTTAATATTTTTTTTTAAAGAACATCATTACTTGCTGCATCACGAGTCATGCCCAAGGGCAGTATCTCCTCCACAACGACAGGGTCCCACATGTCTCGATCAGTCACGACAATGGATCACCACCAGAACTTCACAACCACGCACAACGTCTGCGGCGGAGTTTGCACAGATTGTTCCATCCGCCAGGCGACCCCCGTCGCCACGATAGGGATTTTCGCATCAGTGATCCGCCCTCATCTGATAGCCGCCATCCGCCGCCAAACTCCGGAACAGCTAGCGGCAAGGACGTTGTCACAATATTTCACCCTCTCACGACATGCTGCTGACACGATACACTCCAACACACTCCAACGCAGCCTCGGGTCCTTGGCTGCGGCTGCCCTCTTAGTAATGGTATGCAAATGAAGCGAATATCTCGCATTAGCACCTGGTGCTTGGTTCATTTGTATAGCAGGTATGCAAATGAAGCAGACAATTAAGTGGCGCTAACAAGGATGTGCGGGTCGGGTGGGAAATGAATGAATATTATTATGCTTCAAGCTTTCTGCCTCGCGTTTTTCCGTTTCAGTGAGCAGGACAGCACTTGACTGGCATGGTTGGACTGGTCCATCTAGTCAGTGACGAAACTTGTGACTTGCGAAGCATGACGCAATGATGACACAACTCTGACGTCACACTGATGTTACGTCAGCGTCAGTAAGTTTCACGCCGCCGCAAAACGGAACAACTTCTTTCAAGAAATCAGATAATAAAACTGCATCTTTAATAGCAATATTGAGGCTCAGCATTGTTGAAAAGGTCATATCAAGACAGGTGTGGAAATTGAGAACTTCAAGCCTTGTTTGGCCACAGAACAACTTTTCTGAAGCAGCCAGATAACCCCCTTTGCGGAACACCACAATTTGTGTCTTGGACAAATTTACATGCCTAATAAAATGGAGAGAGAGAGAGAGAGAGAGAGAGAGAGAGAGGATGGGGGGGGGGGGGGGGGGGGCTTTACTCTGGGTGAAACCGACTTGTCTTTGATTCGGGCCAATTACGCAACACCCCCTTTGCCACAGTTCGGAGAGTGATTCGCATAATGGATCGCTGAGATTCCTCATGTCACAGTTTTAGCTGGTAGGAAATGGTGTCCAGAATATACAACACATAACTGCCGTGCAAAACACATAAAGGCTGCACATCGAGTAGCTGTACCGGCATTGTCTTTCTTTTTTTCTTTTTTTTCCTTCTTCTTCTTCTTCTTCTGCTATACGGCAGTTGAAAGTGTTCCTATTCTCCAATTACATGCTCTGCCTGTGTTCAAAGTCGGCCTGATGCCTTGAGGGAACTTAGATTCTTTTTCTATCTATAGCTGATTAGCGGCGCCCTTAGGGCAGGAAAATGGGCTACAGTTGTTTGACGCCTGATTTCTTCCATATTAGGGGGCACAAAGTCACTGACAAAAGTATCTCAATGACCAAACTGACTGAGCTCGGAAACTGGCAGTTTTACCTTACTGTTAGCTAAGCTTAACATCAGTTACTTTCAGGATGAGGTGATCAGGCAGGTTCCAACTGCATCCGCAGTTACTGCAGAGTCAGTGTCAGGCAGTAAGAGTTCAAAAGAATTGCTGTGTCTTCGTAAAAAAAAAAAAAAAAAAAAAATCCGCTGTAGCTGTCTTACCTACATCCCAATATTGGTCACTTTAAGACTTGATATTACCCAAACCGATCACAGACTGCTGCCCATTTCATCTGAATTCGGCGGGCCGCTGCGCAGGTCAAGCTAACCACCCGCACGTCGGACATGACAATTCAGTTTTGGCGCCACTGGTAACCGATCAATTAAAGTCTTTGTTGAGCTGTACCGGGTCAGTGGTCGGATAGCAATGTCGTCATCGAGCAGCCAAAAGCATCAGTCGGTTTTTGTTTGCAAATCCTATCTCTCAGTGTACAGACTGAAACTCCAGTCAGTGATAGGCTAGCCGGTCCTGACACGGCTCTTCAGTAGTAAAGCCTATAAAAATACATTGCCCTGAAGGCACCGACCGTCAGGGTTAGTCACAGTGTTTGTCAAAGACAATGCTTCCATTTCAGAACAGATTAACCATTGTGATCCGCCTGTTTTTTTTTTGTTTTTTTTTTTTAAGTTTCGGCCGACAGTTCCTATATATATGCACGGCTTCACGCCTTTTGTTGGCGTTCTGACGGCATTTCTCACTTCCTGGTCCATGTGCAGCCACCACAACCACACTAAAAGCTGCGATTCCGCCCACAAAGCCTCATCGATTGATTTGGAACATGATAGCCACACAGCACTACGCGCACGCGGGCACAGAAGCTACGGTCGCTCGGTCAATAAGTTGTGTCATCGCACAGTCTGTCCGCTCGTGCGCCGCGCGTGCTTCGGTTCCACCACAGAACGTAGCATGCTGCCGTGTGTCACTACCCGTAACTTGGTCGTTTGTGCCATTATTTTCTGCTCTCGTTGTGCCAGTCGATATCGGTTGTTCCTGTTCTCCAGTTCATACGCTGACGCGTTGCCGTTGTTGGGCAGAATGATCTGATAGAGACCTGATTTCACTGACCTGACTTATGCAGACAGGTGTCGTCTGCTCCTCGCCTACACAGCTTGTCTAATCTCTTGAGTGCATTATTTCATCATCACTCGAACGCCTGTCCACTGGCAGTGCTGTGCAAACAGAGTGAAAGTGAATGCGTGTTGAGGTTGAATCCATCGCCTGATTTGTTGCCGCTGGACTGTTGCTGGTGCTTGTAACACGAAAATGCCTGGAAGCAAACGACAGACCAGTGACCTTTCACCTTTCGCATCTTCACATGGCCCACAACTGCGATTACGCTAACACAATATGGCGGCGCCCAGTGGAGTACGGCACGGTTCAAGCCACAAGACGTCAGATTTTAGCAGTGTAGACGACTCTTCAGACAGCGATGGCGAAACGGAACCGGCTAAAAACTTTTTCAGAAGGATTTCAACCAACAAAGGGATAAAAACTTCTGTAAGTATTCTGAAGCGAAACCAAACAGCCATGCGTTCGTTGAATGTGTTTACATGTGTCTGTTCACTGAGTGCTCAGGGTAGTCCTGAAACATAGTGTTACTGTTATATTGTTATATGTTAACAAGCATGTGTTTAATGATATAGCACTTGTGCACTTTTGAATCATTGCTGCAGGAAATATGAGTTTAAGTAAGCATCGTTTGCTGGCCCATAGCAAGTAAAATTAAAAGATGAAAGATTTTGCCTGAACAATGGTTCCAGTGCTCCTCTTGTTTCCTTTCCTTCAGCAACTGGCGATGTGTCCTACCAAATACACTAACAGAGAAATCACAAGACTTGTAGTCAGGATCCCAAATCGACTTTGGTTGGGGGATAGGATCCAAAGTCAACGGAATTTAGTCAAGTGAATTGTGAAGACAAATTTACTGTACAGTGTACCGCAGACCCTAGCTGATGTAAATCTGCTAAATTCCCTGTACTCACCAACGGACCATCTGTACATTTTTTTAATTCACCATATATGTGACTGCTGTTGCTTTCAACATATGCCGTGGTACACTGATAGGATGTACTGTGACTGTGAGTCTGTTACAATACTCACATAGTTATTGTGTTCTATTGATTTTCCTACTGCACCTAGTAACTGGCATGTTATCAGTCAGATACTACTCCCGTAGCTTATACATGTAACTTTCACACTCATTGCTTATGTAGTACACACAGTAGGTAGTATTGATCTGTATGCAATATTACAAATAATAAATTAATAATAAATGTCATTGTGGAATTTTGGCGTAACTAGATTTTGGTAATAGCTTGGGATGGCCTGTAACGTACACTTCCACTGTGCCAGCGATTGTCAAATGCGCTCGCCCGCTCGCTTTCGCTACCAAATTTACCGTCGGGCGAGTGAAAGCTCCGGTAGCGGTAGCCCGAATGGCGAGCAGGAATTCTGAGATGAATGAGAACCTAGCAGCCACTCCGGCTTCCAGAATTTTTTTCGGGCCACCAGTTTTGTTCAGGGCGGTAGCCCGAATGGCTACCGTGGTCCTGACACATTTGACGATCGCTGCTGTGCAGTTCCGAATATTCAGTTATAATATTTTCCATGATGATTCTTTTATTATTGATGATGCAGATTTGCTATAGGAAAGTGATGACGGCTAGACACCTTGTAAAACCAGAATTAATAGTACACAAGACAGGTTGGGCAGCGAAGGTTAGAAAACAAACACATGGATATGATGAGAAAACGGGAGATAGGAATACAGGCTGTCTTGAAGTTGAACACATGAGATGGCTTTTTGAGTGGTTCCAAGGATTTGAATTGAAAAGTATTCCAACTAAAATCAAAAAGAGGGGAGAATGAACTTCCTTAAACTACTTAATGGTTTGTTTGGACATTACTTTCAGTTTCAGGCCAGTGTGTGTGTGTGTGCCACACTAAAACGTCAGATGGTCTGTAGCAAATGTGTTATCCTCTAGAATGTGTCTTTATAATATATATATATATATATATGATGTGATGTAATCTATATTATAACTAGCTAAAGTTTTTTATTTTTATTTTTATAAGAAGTTTAAGCATAGGCTTGTCTGTGAACAGTGTGACACTCCCTAACACTACAGGGCTCCTGGCTTAAGCCTTGTTCAGCTCTATCATTCAGATGCCTTAGACAGTCACAGAAAGAAGCCGAAGAAAGTCTCAGAGCCACTGGGCACAGCGTCTGTGGCACTGGCAGTAGCAGACCACCAGTACATGCAGAACAGACCGGCAGTGCCAGCAGGAAGATTAGGGGTTGGCAAGGCGCAGACTCAGAATCCCGTCACATTCCCTCCTCATCCAGCGATAATTGGTAAAGGCCTGCCAGCCACCAAACAGGGCTGGTCCAATTTGCTGCTTAATAATTGATGGGGGTTAGACCCTGATTTCGAAATCGCTGCTAGTCTCAGCCTGACTGGCTGACCATGATGGTGCGGCCACCATGCACATGTACCCGCATTCTGTTTCTTGGTGACAGTGCATGATTGAAGGGGGCAATGACTCAACACAGTGTGGGCTTTTTTTTGTTGCTTTTTTTCTCACCTGAACACTAGAAACAGCCAGCAGAGAATAAAAAAAAAAAAGAAGAAAAAAAAAGTGTGATTTGGTTGCGATACAGGTTTTGAGAAAGAAGAAAGAAAAACATAAAACCTACATATCAGGAAGACAATGGACGACTTCACTCCTGTCAATCAAAAGGGTCGAGCCCCCAGAATTCAGCCAATCGCGTCCCGGGGTAACATGGCACATGAGCACAGTACATGGCATGGTTTGCCAGACACTACAATGAGGGAAACACTCAATATATGACTGAATATGGGAAGAAAGCAGTAAGTCCATTGACATCATTTGAGGAAAAAGACAATAAAGTCAATCTCTTTCATCTTGAAATCACCCCTTTTTCCATGAAATGACATAATTGACATACAGTGTTTTTTTGCTGTAGTGTTACACGGCATTTGGGCTTGCCAAGTGGATTAGTCTATTGTCTTCACTGATTTGTAATACAGATTTAACCATGGCAGCCGCAGTTAATACGACTTTACTGTGATGGTGTCCCCAAGCTGCCGCTTCCTTTTGCCATAGAAATATTAGGATCATGTTCTGTTTTGGATGCCTTGGAGGAAGTTTCGTACTGGCGAGTTGTGTTTGAAAATATTATTGTACGCGTGAACCAAAGAGCATTCTGGTTTTCCAGTTGTCTGATTCAGCGATGTGTGAAATTTCAATTCTGCCTGTTGTTGTCGTTGCTGGTGCTAGTGTTAGTGGTGCAGTACGCTGCATGAAGAATACTTTACAAGAGATTACCAACAGGGCTAAAAGCTTGTCAGTGTCCAAGCAAAAACGGCTTCTGGAATGGTAACTGATTGTTCCGGGTAGATGTTGGAGTTACCGAACCGCCACTTTGGCATCTGCGTCCATTTAGACCCGTCTGTTCCTGTTTCGCCGGCTGCGGTGTCGTTATTTCTGCTTGTTGGCTTGACCGGGCAGTAACGTTTCCTACCTTGTTAGTGCCAAGCTCTGTAGCTTTCTGACTGATGGACCACGGCAGTTAAAGATCTGCGCTCCCAACAAAAAGCTTTCCGAAGCGGTGTGAAAAATTTTACTGAGTCGACCGTGCTAGCACGGTCAACTCTGTCACAGTTGCAGAGTTCACACAGTGTCCAGAAACCGCGACAAAACCGTGCCGAAAAACTGCCACCCCCCACCCCCTTCAGTCGGGGTCCGTCCACGCTACTGTGCACATACCCGTGCAACCCGGCTCATTATGTGACCACGCGGTACGTCAGTTTCGACGTCTGAGCGATGTCGGATATGGCGCAAGCTATGCTACTGCCGCTAAGTACACGTATTTGAAAGCGATTTGTTTCTTGCGTAAACATTTCTGCTCAAGCTTGCAGAACCAAAAGTAAAACCGCAATTTGGAGATGTTGCCGGTAAAACGCGCTTGGCAAATCTGAGTGCCCGCGTGCTCTTTATTTCTCACACATCTCGGCAAATTTATATACACTGTATATATATAAAAAAACAACAACTTACATTAAAACAACAACAACAACAAAAACTTACCAACATGTTGCGCCATTCTGACGGCGACAGCACGGCATACGAGCGACACTGACCAAAGTCACGAGTGACACGACTTGTATGGGGGTCACTGCGGACAGTACTGACCCGGTCACGGCTGCTGTGATGACCACTGCACGGGCGGATAACCACTGCGCGGAGATGTGCACAGTAGTGTGAACGGACCCCGACAGGAAGTGGGAGCAGTTTTTCGGCACGGTTTTGTCGCGGTTTCTGGACACTGTGTGAACTCTGCAACTGTGACAGAGTTGACTGTGCTTGCACGGTCGACTCTGTAAAAAAATTTTTCACACTTAGGAAAGCTTTTTGTTGGGAGCGCAGATCTTTAAGCGTGGGATTAGACGAAGGCGCTGGCTTGATGGGTAATCAGGGGAGGTGGTGGGAGGCCGAGGGACCCGAGGTTTTAGCTTTGACTGATGTGTTGCAACTCACACTGCGATGTTGGTAATGGGCACGGGCAGCACGGAAAGCTCCAGACTCCAAAACAAATCAGCCATAGCAAATCGCAGGTGAAAACGAAACTAGTAATGAGCAAACCCAACAAAACAAACCTACACACACTGAATACAAAAATACTAAGAAAACTGATACTATAGCAATGAACAAAACAGAAAGAACAATAGCAAAATCAACATTAGAAACCGACAAAAAAACAAAAACAAAAAAAAAACACACACACACAAACATACAAACACCCCCCCGCCCGCCGCCCCCAAATAAAAAGAAAAAAAAGAAGGAAAAGTGTGTGTGTGTGTGTGTGGGGGGGGGGGGGTCAAATAGGAAAAAACAATGGAAAAACAAACTAGCAAAGAAAAACAAAACCAACAAACAACATCATTAAGGATTAAGATCTATCAGCAGCAAAACTCAAACTTTAGTGAATTTGAAAGTTTCATAAATGTTCTGGGTGAAAGGACAGTGTTAGCAAAGGTTTCCACCACATCACTACGTTCACAAATTGCAATCAAAAGAATCAGAACTTAGCTGTAGTTTTGTTTAATTCACTTCCCGAAACATGCCCAGGTGGTGACAGCACATACCTTCAGTAGAGCTGTCTAAACATTTCATACAGAGCGGGAGGGAGGGGGTGGTTTCACAAGCTGTAATGAGGTCACTGGCGTTACTGACAAAATTTCATTGAATCTCTATCAATCATTCAGGATGTTCACACCGACTACGTAATGACTTTCAGTGACTCACTCGGACCTTCTCATGATGAGGCGTTTCAGCACTGTGTACCTAAGCCCAGTGGAGCCGGGATAGCCGAATGGTAGAGCGTTGGACTCTCAATGCTCGGGTCGTGAGTTCGAATCCCGGCTGGGGCCAAATATTTGTGCTGGCCTTTTTCTCGTTGCCCCCCGGAGCCGGTTTGGTCGAATGGTAGAGCGTTGGGGTTGTAATGCTCGGGTCGTGAGTTCGATCCCGGCTGGGGCCAAATATTTGTGCTGGCTTTTTCATCGTTGCCCCGTCTTTGATATCACCCGTATGTGGTGGAAAAAGACGTTAAACCCCCAAACACCCACCCTCTCGTTGCCCCGTCTTTGATAACACCCATACGTGGTGGAATAGGACGTTAAACTCCCAAACACACACCCACCCCACCCACCCAAGTCTAGTGTGCGTGGATTCGTCCGGGGAGGTTTTGGAAAGGCTTGATTCGCTAGTTCGATTTTTTGGGGGGGGGGGGGGGGCGGGGGGGGGGGGGTTCAAATCGAAGTTCCTAGGACGGTCCAAGTGGCGAGGAGATACACGTTGCTTGAACTAATCCTCGCTCATCATAGGACATAAACCGCCAGTAGAGCAGAGGCGGTGAAGTGGAAGTTGCCGACGATTGCCTCTAGAGCCCCCGTTTGAAACTCACCAACTTCGGAAGAGTGCTGAAGACGACACTGAGGAGATTTCCGCGAGATGGGTTGGAGCGCATATGGGTTTTTCCCCAGCGTAGAAATACAATTTTGAAATGAACTCAGGGAACGCAGAAGAAGAAGAAATGAACTGAACTGTTCTAAATACCGAATTCGCGAAAAGCACTGAACACGCGAAACAGACAACTCACAATTTTTTTTATTTATTTATATAATTTATTTATTTATTTATTTTTTGTTTTCTTTTGGGGGGGGGGACTTTTTTTGTTTTTGTTTCCTGTTGACCACTAAGCATACATGCATCTTGACTTTAAAAAAAAAGAGTATTCGAGGGTTGTTTTTTTCTCCGTATCTGTCTGTTTCACTTTCTGCGTACCACCCGTCTCGCACGCTTCGCTCAGCTACTGAAAAGCGGCTCAAAATTCCGAAAAAGAAACATGAAAACTGTCGTAGAGCGGCCCTTCAGTTTTTTTTTTTCAGCCCCACATGTCTGGAACTCACTGCCAACCGAACTACGTAGTCTGCCCCCACTGCCCCGGTTCAAAGCACTACCTAAGAGTCACCTCTTTCTTCAGGCCTTCGGCGTCTAACCCATCAGTTTTTCACTGTGTGTGTGTGTGTGTGTGTGTGTGTGTGTGTGTGTGTGTGTGTGTGTGTGTGTGCAATGATTCTGTCTGGAGAGCCTGCGCTTTACAAACACTATTTTGAACATTTTTATTATTAGTAGTAGCAGCAGTGGTCTGATTTTTTTCCTAACACGCCAGCTGGCGGTCCGTTCCGTGTTGTTGCCACTGACTCCAGCCAGTGCACAACGTCGCAAATTCGGTACGCACTGAAGAACTGAAACAGAACTTTGATAATTGAAACGGTGATATCTGATGGGGATCGTGAGCAGAGCTGATAGGGCGTTGGACTGTCACTGCATGGATGGCGAGTTCGATTCCAGTCGGGGAACCAAGTGTTATGTTGGTCGTATCATTTTCATGGCTGTACGTTGTAGGTACAGTTTCATCCACACTTTCAGTCAGATGTCCGTAGCCAAGTCAGTGTTTATGCTAGATCTACGGAACTTCATGACTTAGTCAGTAGGGTGAAGTGCTCACCAAAAGTTCTGTGATTTTGATTGTAAATAAACACATGAAACGTTGTTTAGCCGTATTTGCCGTCATATTGTACGTAGGCGGGTGGAGGCGTTAGACCCCCAACCAGTGAGCTAACAACTGATACGTATCTATCATACGATATCAGTTTTTATATCCCTGTTCAGGAGATTCGAATGATAGGATTGGCTAAATTTATATATGTCATTGTGTACTTCAACAGGGAAACCAGGAAGCATCTGCCACCATAAAACGCCGTCCTTTCCATATGTAGGGGTCTCCCCGATCACTCTAGTGGCGGGCACGTTAAACGCGTATATTTCAACATTCTTAGGCTTCACAGAAGACAGGTTTCATTTTGAACAGCTGTGCTGTGAGTGCGGCTGTCCGCTCGATGATGATGATGATGATGATGCGCTCGTCTTAATGATTAGTAGAGTTCTGAATGCCATACACTGACGTCCGTGGCTGTGCAGTTGAAAATGCAAACGTCTAGAGGCTGGTTTTCTCAGCAAGTGACCACAACAGTGTAACAGGCGCATACTTTTCAGGTCGCATTGCACATTCTGTTGGCTCATTGCCAGTCTTAGAGAGGGCGCATGCATGTGTGTCTACGTGGTAGGGTGGTAGGCACCACCAAAATAGACCGGGACGATCTTTATGCCTCGAGTATGTCGGGAGATCGGCCTTTAAAGAGACTCGTGCTTGCTTAGTCAGTCTACACGTGACAGCGTCAGAAAAGTGTTTAAATTAGATGTAGCCACTGTTGCGGGCGTGGGTTCTTACAAGTCATTTTAGGTTGTACAAGAGCAAAGTTTGGCATTATCTTGCCATTCTATCATTTCTGCATTCTTGCCATTCTACCGCCACTTTCAATGCTCCGGCCGGGAGTTCGAATCCCGGCTTGTGCTGGCCTTTGTTTAGTTTCCCCGTCTTTGATGTCGTCGATGCGTGGTGGAAAAGGACGTTAAACTCCCAGATATACCCACTCGCCTCATACCGCCAACCTGGACAGTCCACATAATGACTTGCAAGTTATCACGCGCTTTTAGTTCAACTCAAAACTGTCAGCCGTCGGACACGTCCGGTTGTAGCTCAGGGCCTGCATGTAAAAGTCGGGGTTTAGGAGTTTAGCCCTGGGTTAGAGTCTAACCTCGAACTAAACTAGCTCTAGGGTTAAATTTTCTATAGTTTTTTTGTTTTTAATCAGGAAGCGTGTCCATTCCAGCAAGGTGCCTATGCCGTTATAGAAGGATTTTTTTGTCTTTCTTTCTTCGCTTCCTTTTTTTAAATTTAATTTTGTTTTGGGGTTTCTTTTGTCCTAGGCTGGGTTAGGCCCGTAGCCGTGGGTTAAATTAACCTCGAGTTTTACATACGGGCCCAGAACTAAGAACTCGAATGACATTTAGCACAGGTCGTAATAAGACCATGCTTATTTCTCTGTGAAAGAAAGCTGTGGGCATGATCCGTATCTGAGAAAGCTGGACTACATACGTTTTAAGCGGGCTACTTCCGTCTTTGCGAAGCCAGCTTACATTTTTGAACGGTTTTGCGCCTGTACGCTCGAAATACTCTATCTTGATGATTAGTACAACTCTAAATGCGGTCGAAGATTCAAATTCTACGACTGTGGTTGTCGTGTACGTTACACTACTGGAGAGCCCAGTGTGGTCACCGCGTCATCAACTTGAGTGCGCTTCGGTTGGCTCAGTGCCAGCATTACAGACGCTGTCACTGTCCAGGTGTCTAAGTGGTGTGATGGTTGATACCACAAGAACAGCTGAGAATGATCTGTGAGCATAAAACTGGTCAGTAGAGTAGCATTCGCCCCTTTAAGCTTCAAGTTCAAGATATCCGGGCAAGTTGAAGGGGGTTACAAAACAAGCCTCCTTCTCGCGCTCACTCCCGGAGTTGGGTGATAACGAGCGGGTGTGACTATTTGCACATACACCGTTTTCCTGCTTGAACAAATAAGCGCACCAGGTTAGGTTTTAATGTGCACTTTTTTGGGGGTGCCTCTCGAGTGCCAAAATCAGACGGCCTTTCTCGTGCACTGACTCAGTGCACATTTTCACCTGTTCTCGTTTGATTAGGCTTATCCACATTATCGAGCTTAAATTGATTCACGTCTTTGTCGGTTATCAGAGGGTATTGTGAATATCGGAAACGGCCATCGCAACTTGATTTGAAATGATTTTAACCGTTTATTGGCGTGAAGTGTCATATTGAACGTAATCTTTCCCCCAATCGCGCATTATACGGTAGCCGGGGACGTAATTTGACTAGAGAAGACGAGACGACGCAATTAATCTCTGTATTCAGCGATGAGCGTTGCGTGTGCGGTAGATTGAGTGATAAGTGTGTCGTTATCAAAATTTATCGAGCGTCACTTGGGGGTTGACATACCTCGCCGTAACTGTGACGTCGCGTCATAAGTCAGTCTCCAGTGTAACGATTTCGGGGCAACGTGTGTACTAAAAGGTGAAGGTCTTTCACTCGCTACGGTTAGCCCCACACGTGTACTGTGCTTTATCAGTGACCGCCCGGGCGTCTCAACACAACGGAAGTCGTATTCAAGCATTCATTCAACAAGTTTCCGCTTGGCGGTCAGACTGAGATCGGCCCTGTGCTAAATGAAGTGCGACGCCCATAACCTATCGCTCCTTAGCACTGACGGTACTCACTTTGCCAGCACTTTCGCTTGACGGCCAAGAACTAGAACAGAGAGGGGAGTGGCCGGACGACTGATGCCAGCAGACGACACAACACGGAGTTGTTGCCCTTCCGTTCTAAACAAAGTGCAAAACCCGTCAAAAGTTTTACTGAGAAGTTTCAAGACAGGTCAGTCAGTACTGACGTACTCTGACTCAGCCCCGACTTTGAGTTTGACATGTGTGTCCGTGTGGTGCCTGGAGAGTTATTCTATCAGACTTCGTCAGCACTAAACAAGTTCGTTGCCTGGCCGCGTGTGTCGCCGAATCATGTCGGCAGAGCTGTGATTGTGTTACACGACTGACTGACTTTTCTTGACACTTGGGTAGCGCCGGGCCGTGCCGGCTTACACCCAAGGGATTATGTTTATATTTGTTGGTGTGCGTGCCTAATTAAGGCTTGAGAGTGAAAGTGTTGACACGGCCTGAGAAAGAAGTACTTACCGGGTTTAATGGGATTACGACAAACCATGCTGCCGCATGAGTTTAGTCTAGGATTGGCGGCAGTTGTTGTGCACGCTTGCAAGACGGAGTATGCAGACGAGAAACGAAGGAAGGTATCAGCAGTTTCTTCAGACACCATACGCTGTGTGATATATAAAGCATGCTGATGACCATGTTGTGTGTGTGTTGTCGGAGACCCAAAAGTGTACGTGAATTTTGGCCTCATGAAACGAGCGAGACAGACAGCAGCGTGGTTGACATGGAGGGAGGGGGTGTGTACAGGCATTGCTCCGTCTTCAGTGAGCCTCCTCCATCCACAAACCCTGCTCGCAATGACAAACCATGGACATCTGTAAGTCACTGGAACTGTTTCGGTTGAAGCATTTTTATTCTGGTCAATACAATGTTTAGCATTTGCCGTCACACTAATAGAGAACAAGTAAAACTTACGCGGGTTTTTGCATGGACAAAATGATGAATGTCAGACGTGACACGAGTGGGAACTGTTTTCACAGGGTGATATCATAGATGAGCCTTTCTTTACATGGGAGTCCAGTCTGATTTCTTCCTGCTTGCTATCACTAACAGGCATGCTCAGTGTGACTGTAAGTTGCCAACTGACCGTGAACCATCTCGGCTGGGTGGGTCGTGGGTATTTGGGAGTTCAACGTCCTATTCCACCACATCAGGAACCCTTTCGGCTGTAAAGTGTACATCTTTAGATGTCATCTCAACATGTTCATGTTGATAATGCTAGGCTTACACTTGTTCTTAATGCTAGACCGACCTTACACAGCGATAGTCATTCTTATCATCTGCTTGTTGGTAGTATCGACAATTTGACCGGACATTTTGACCAGACAGTTTGTTATCTTTGTTTCCTCAAGTGGCGTCGGCGTTCTTCCTGGTTGTTGAGGTGGGGGGGGGGGGGGAAGAGAGAGAGAGAGAGAGAGAGAGAGATATGATGATGAAACTTTCTTTTCCAACGGTTAAAGTTTTAAAGTTTTGACAGAGAAGAACGTCAATTTACAAACTTGCCGTTGTTTCACACTACTAAAACACATCTAGAAAATTAAAACATTGAGATCAGAGAGAGAGAGAGAGAGAGAAAGAGAGAGAGAGAGAATGACAATGAAACATTTTTTTTCAACGGTAGAAATTGTAGCACACGTACCAGTTTATAATTTGCTGTTGCTAGACTACAAAATGAAAATGTAAAACAATGTCAGAGACAAGAGACCCCCCCCCCCCCCGAAAAAAACCCAATATAGACCAAAACCAAACAAACCAAGCAAAAGACAAACAGAACAGAGAGAGAGAGAGAGAGAGAGAGAGAGAGAGATCCAACAAGATGAACTGGGAGGCCAAACTAATGAGATTTCCCCAAGTCGGAAATCCACAGCTTGCCAATCAGGGGAAGTGAGGGGTCCCCCACTTCACACGTACACACACGTTTCATATTACCATGATGACCAGAAAGGCAATGCCGTTGTCAGCAAGACTAGAGCCTGTACAGTTTCTGTGTGGCGAGCAGCGTTGGTATAGTTGGTATAGAGTCTATGCACGGGGTGTAATCAAAATAGACGCTAGTGTTTCCGGTGTTACTCCACTTCAAAAGTTACAACGATGATTGCTCTTACATGTGGCTGAAACAGTTTTGAAAATACGCACGTCTTTGCATTGTGGTAAGGCGTTAGCCAATGCAGTGTCTTCAGCCTTGATAATCGGCCCCTTCCCGGCTGAGCCGGTGTAGGATCCGGTCCGGTCCCCCCTCTGAAGCAGTCCCCCGGGGGACCAATTCGTGGCAAAAACTGCTCTATAATGGTCCCCCCTTAGACATCCAGCCTCGTTTTCGACTGGTCCCCCTGGGCGATTTTGGTCCCCCCTCGCATCCAAAATAGGCCCCCTCTCGAACTGGTCCCCCTCTTTTCTAACCAATGTAGAGCTATGTCAGTATTTATTTTTAACTTTATTGTTATAGTGTGTGTCAACTCAGTAGAAAACGTGACTCTGGATCTTTCTCACTCTCTCTCTCTCTCTCTCGCCCCCCACACTTTCTCTCCTCAGTCCCCCCATCTCTCAAACACACACACACACACACACACATTATGCACGCACGCACGCACGCGTGCACACTCACTCACGCACGCACGCACGCAAACACACACGCGCACACACACACACACACACACACACACACACACACACACACACCTCTTTCGTTATATGTATAATTATTTTCATTTTTGTACAGAGATGTTATTCAAGATGATCTTGAACTGGGTCAAGGTTACAGTGTCAAATCTAAACTTTTAAAAGTGATTTAACTTCGTAGATTTGCCGTTCTATGTAGCCTATACTTTTGTTTTTTTATTTTCTCTTTTTTTTGTGGGATGAGAAAACGGTCGCCACTAAAAAACAAAAGTATAGGCTACATAGAACGGCAAATCTACGAAGTTAAATCACTTTTAAAAGTTTAGATTTGTTTTCTCTTTTCTTTTCTTTTTTTTGTGGGATGAGAAAACGGTCGCCACGCTTCTTGACACGTCACGTGACTCGTGTCAAACATGCCTATAATTATAAGTACACGACAATTCATTCCGTACTTGGGCCACCGAGGTTGAGATATTTGCTGCAGCCACCCTCTTGGACACGCCCGTGTATGTGTTCACAAGAGAGGCTCCAGGCCGACAACCTAGGTGGCTGAAATACGGGCCAGTTTGGCAATCGGCCCCATTGAAAACAGACAGAGTAATTTATATAATGAATCTTGGACATCACTTTGCTCCTGTTTTTTGTGTCACTCCTTAGACCAGCCTGAGAACTGTTAGTCTTCTGCTGTTTTTGTTGTTTCAAGGGTCATGATTTGAGACACTGGTACTCAGTCTTGACTGTCTACTTGAAGTACGCTGAAAGCCAAAGGTGGCAACTAGTTTTCATGTCATGGACACTTACTTAATTTTGAAGAAATATTTTTTCTATGGCGTTGTATAGAAAATATTAGATACTTGGTCTTTGATGTTATTCTCTAAATGCTATTTCCAGTTTAAAAAAATTGACAGGAAATGTGGACAGCAAAAAAGAACCAATGCAAAAAAAAAAAAAAAAAATGAAAGAAACAAGAACACAACCAAACAAATATATCTCACACACACAAAAATAACAACAAGCACATAAATCGGAAAAAAAAAGGAAAAAAATGTTCCTATGGCCCTGTGCTTTTGGGGACAATAAAGTTTTGTAACAATAAAGTTAAAAATAAATACTGACATAGCTCTACATTGGTTAGAAAAGAGGGGGACCAGTTCGAGAGGGGGCCTATTTTGGATGCGAGGGGGGGACCAAAATCGCCCAGGGGGACCAGTCGAAAACGAGGCTGGATGTCTAAGGGGGGGACCATTATAGAGCAGTTTTTGCCACGAATTGGTCCCCCGGGGGACTACTTCAGAGGGGGGACCGGACCGGATGCTACACCGGTCAGTCTCAGTCACGCCAGCAAACCGAAGTCCCGCCGTTGCCGGAAACACTCGGTGCTACCCCAGAATTGAAAATGGAAACACTCGGTGCTGCCGTCTGAAAACAGTCTTGGCGGTGCTACTTATTTGAACGCAGTAACACTGGAAACACTCGCGCCCAATTTGACGGATTCCACCCCGCGCTACTGTACGTACGTCGCTTTTTTGTACGCGGGAGTTTGAGAAATTAGCATGAAGGTGCAGCGTCTCCTGCATGTCCTAGGTTTACGATATTGCCCCGTATGATCAGTTTGCATCAGCTGCCCAACGTTAGACTTTTGTTTGTTTGTTTGTTTGTTGTTGTTTTTTTTCACGTAGTGCAGACACACTTAGCCGCGAATTAGTCTTCGTGGCTTGGCGCCAGAAACCGATTTACTCTGCGGCCGTGTCATGAGTATGGGGCCGCGAACTATACTGACTGAGCGTTAGTCGAGTCGGAGACATGCCGGCGTACCTACTGGTAACTTGTATGTCTGGTGGACTATACCCTACACGCTGATTTCTCAGCCAAACTGCTGTACATGTTGTTTTCGCAGATAAATGCAGAATTGCAAATCACTTGCTAGGTTTAGTGCAAATTAAGAAGTGCCGTGGGCAGTAATCTGTCTAGAATACCGAATGTGCTTGCGCGCTTGCGCTTGTGTGTGTGTGTGTGTGTGTGTGTGTGTGTGTGTGTGTGTGTGTGTGTGTGTGTGTGTGTGTTTCTGACAATTCAGCAAAGATTATCCTCAGAAAGACTGCCGATGTATTAGAAAAAGATCGAAATATCAAAAGTTACAAACACTGACGCACAGGACGATCTAAGACAAATTTCAAATTAATGAAATGTCACAGACTTCCTACCCCGTCGACTGCAAAGCTCATCATAAACTTGTTGCCACTTGGGCAAGTTCGGGTCAGTTCACAAATTCAATAGTGCAGTCATCCAAGTTTGTCTGGCGTTGAAGTAAAGTCGAATACTTTTTCTCTGGAACTCGTGATGGAATCTAGTCGCGTCGCGTACATTTAGGGTCAAGGTCGTGGCGGCTGGGGGACTTGCCGTCAATCGCCGATTGTTCTCGTTGATATTGATTTAGGGATGTTCGGAATCAACGCAGCCAATAGCGGCAGCGAAGCTTTTGTCTGACAAAAAAAAAAAGAAAAAAAAAAAGGAGCAATCTTCTTCGATAAAACTCTTAGACATCGGGACGCCATCTTTGATGCTTACTTCTTTACTTCCCAAACTTACCCCTTAAAATTCCAGCCAAAGTTTTTGATGCGCTTAGCACAGTAAACGGGTTCTCTGTACGGTCATTTGGCAAAGAGGGCAAATAGAGGAGAGGGAAGGGGGGCGGGGGGGGGGGGGGCTAATGACATGTTGATGACATGCTCTTTGTTTCGCCTCTGTCCGCTGTGCCTAGAGTTTCATGCCGATTTTCCCCTACCTCATCATCGTGAAGACGAAGCTTAAGTATTGCGCAACACTAGTTCATTGTAACTCCAAAGGAATGATTTAATGAAATAGGTCTTCGTCACTGGTCAGTAAGTGGGTCACTGGCAGTTTATGTGTTCTTTGTTTATTAATGTCTTTTGTGTGTCCCTGAGATGACATGAAAGGTGGAGTTTTTTTGTTTGTTTTTTTTTGGGGGGGGGGGGGAAGAAGAGAAAAAAAAAATGGTCAGACAAAATTTGACTCAGTTTGTATTTGAACTTGCAACCTTCGATTTTTCCGTTTATTGTACATGTACTCAGAAATCAGCTTCCTCCATTACCCACACCTCCCACTCAACCCCCTGTCAAAAAGGAAAAAGAAAATAACAACCAAAAATAAATTAAAACCAACAACAACAACAACAATAACACAAGAAAACAACAACATCCCCCCCAAAAAACAAACAAACAAACAACAACAAAACAACAAAACAAAACAAAAAAAAACCCAACCAACAACAAACAATGCCCACCACCCAAAAAAAAACAACAACCCCAAAACAAACCCCAAAATCAACTAGAAACAAACACAAAAACCCCAAAAAATAAATACCATACACAAGCATACAAACAGCAGCCTGCCCCCCCCCCCCCCATCCCCCCTCCCCCCCACTCCCCGATACTTCCCGCGCAACACACACACGCACACATTTTTCGCCAGACATGATTACCTAGTTCAAAGGATGTGACACTGGTTAATTTTAGCAGCAGGTATTAAAGGGCGTTGAGTGCAGTCGGTGTGACGACGTCAGAACGGGCAGTGCAGTACATGTGGGAAGCTAGATCAGATGCAGCCATGCGTGGTGAATCAGATTTCCATTACCATAGAAACCATTTCTTCTAAAGAGCATAATGCATGTATACATTGTGTGTGAAACATTTTTCAGCAAGTTTTGTTGGAAGCATATAATGGCATTACACAAATTAAAAAATAAAAAAAAACTCAAAACACAGAGGAGAAGAGCCAAAATTAAAAAAAAAAGAAAAAAAAAAGGATTCTAACAGGGACAAGATATAAAATTTCAAATACACGAAATGTAATCTTTATCTAAGTGTCTTTAGTGAATAGATTTAAATCTGAAGATTTTTTGTTTTGGCTATGTTTTCAGTCTTGAAAAATAAAAACCTGGATAAGTGCAGGTTTAACCCATTTCATACAAGTAAGTTAAGAAGGAACATACTCCAAGTGGAATGTGTATGGTACCAATAAACAAGTTATTTGTTTGCCTAAACATTAAAAGTAAAAAGCTTGATAAGTGCAGGTTTAACCCATTTCATACAAGTAAGTTAAGAAGGAACATACTCCAAGTGGAATGTGTATGGTACCAATAAACAAGTCATTTGTTTGCCTAAACATTAAAAGTAAAAAGCTTGATAAGTGCAGGTTTAACCCATTTCATACAAGTAAGTTAAGAAGGAACATACTCCAAGTGGAATGTGTATGGTACCAATAAACAAGTTATTTGTTTGCCTAAACATTAAAAGTAAAAAGCTTGACTTTGAATGACATCTCAGTTTACCATACAGCTAGCTAAGATAACGAAAAGAAAGATGTGGTAGACAGATAACCAGAGGAATGGAACATCCCTCTGCGCACTATGTTTTATGTTCAGAAATTTATTGATATGGTGTTGATAAAGGGTGCGCTTGTCTGTTGTGGTAGAGCTCTGTTATTATGCATTCTGAGAGCTGGAAGTTGATCTGAACGTGGGTGTAATACTTTTTTGTACAATTTGCCAGTGGAACATGTTGATTTAATTTACATGTAGTTATTTACACCTCAAGAACACCAGCGATGACAAGTTAATGATGTTGTAGTGGTTATATATTCTTCTTTTTTTTTGGGGGGGGGGGGGGTGTTTGGTTTGGTTTTGAATTATATAAATAGATATATATAGATTGATTCCTATAATCCTAATTCCTAGGAGATAAAAATTCCAACCGTACAGTAGGCATTACAGTGCCAGTCAATTTGAAGAAGAATTGCGCATTTGTGTAGTTCTGCTCGTACAATTACTGTGATTTTGAGAGTGGGTGTGTGGTAAATTAAATGGATTACAGGCCAGCCTCAGTGCTGCCTATTTTGCTGTCACTATGTGGTGCAAAATTTAGGAAACTTTATGTCATGGCCACAGGGTAGCATATTAGCGCTTATCAAACTTTAATGAGTGGAGCATTAGTCAGAGCTGCGTGAATGTCAATGGATAAAATGAGGGGATAATGTTCTTTCTCTCTCTCTCAGTGCCTGCTCATTGTTCAGAAGGGACGGTACTGTTTAATATAGTGTTGTTCATACCCTCCATCCCGTGCACAAATGTCAAACTCCTTACGCTGAAAATCAGTGTTCAAAACACACGCAAATAAAACCCGATTAATAATCAGTACAATTAATACTTGTCCTCTGCTAAACCTGTACAAAATAGGAACTGCTTTGAAGGTGTTAATGGCGAGACACAAAGTTCCAAGATAAATCAATCTTAATAAGTGCAAGAGCTTTTCTAAGACATGTAAGTTTTGATTTTATTGATCACTTTCATATGCTTTTCATATTGGGGGGGGGGGGGGGGGGGGGGAGGGGAGTGCAGTATTGATGGTCTGATGTCTAGCACAATGTGAGCAGTAGTTTCCCTTTACCTGCTCCAGCGTTCTGGCACCAGGCTGTACTCTTCAGGAGTTAACCTTTGCCGTGTGACACTGTAGGAAACAGGAGGTAGATGAGTATGATGGACACACATGAAAAAGTTCATCAGTTCATGCAGATATTTGGCATAATTGCCTCAAAATCTATCATCCCATCCCAATTAACGTGGTACTGTACATGTAGCTGAAACCTCTCTTTGTCTGTGTGCCGTCTGTGGGGTTGTCAGGGCCCATATGTAATAGTCGAGGTTAGGGCTTTTAGCCTGGGGTTAGAGTCTAACCTCAAACTAAACTAGCTCTGGGATTAAATTTTCTGTTGTCAGGAAGTGGGCCCATTCCAGGAAGGTGCGTGAGCCGTTACTGAAGGATATTTTTCTTCCTTTCTTCGCTTCCTTTTTTAAATGTTGCTTTTGGGTTTCTTTTGTCCTAGTCTGGGTTAGGCCCATAGCCGTAGGTTAAATTAACCTCGACTTCCATCTTGCATGCAGGGCTTAGGTACAAATGTCATCAGCACTAGTGGCGTGGCTATTGACGTGCCCAGTGTAATAGATGACGCCACTCGGCAAGCCTCAGGCCAATGTTCTGCCCCTTTACTCTGCCTTTTCTCGGCAAAACACAGTATGTCTATGACATCATTTTATGGGAAAAGGGGGTGATGTCAAGATGAAAGAGATTGACGCAATTGTTTTTTCCTCAAATGACGTCAGTGAACTTACTGCTTTCTTTCCACCTTTCAGTCATATCGAAATACAGGTGCTTCTCTCTTTACAGTATCTGGCAAGAAAGTATGCCACGTGTTGTGGTCATTATGCCGTGGCAAACGATTGGCTGAATTTTGGGGGCCTGGACTGGAGTGGAGTCGTTTATTACCAGTAATCTATCACTCAGTGTCAGTGATTGAAATGTGTGTGTGTATGTTTTATACAAGTCACGGCTGTAGTGGGTTCTTAGTACATGTATTGTAATGAAGAACTTTCTATGTGATAATGGTGATGATAATAATGATGATTTGTTGCAGTTGTGTCTGAGGGAGGGTTACCTGATGAAACACACCAGCTCGTTACAGGTATGTTTTGGGTGATTTCTCATGGTACATGTATAATAGTGCAGGTAATGAGTTTCTTGTCTATGCATGCATCAAGATTCAAGATTTTATTTTCCTTTTTCCCCTTTTGGGGTATGGAGGATACAAAAAAAATAAAATAAAAAAAAATCAAGCAAACCAAGATCACATAATTATACACAGAACAATACGACAGAAGATATATGTACAACATACACATAAACTATACACAGACCTCGGAAACAGCACACACACGCACACACGCACGCACTCGTGCATGGACGCACGCACGCGCGCACACACACACACACACACACACACACACACACACACACACACACACACACACACACACACACACACACACACACACACAATTTCATCCCTCTCGCTTTCAAAAATTTTGCTAGAGCAAGGGCAACTTTTTTGGATTTTGATCCCAACAGTTTACAAAGGTTGTACATTGATTTGACTCTTACGGAAACGAAGTGGTATGTGCTTGTCAGAGACATAATTATATCCATGTCATCGTGGAATGTTGACTTATATCTGGAGTTTGAGATGAATGCGGGAGAAGTGTACAGTGCATGTCATATTGCGCTATTCTCAAAATCAAGTTACATCCCAAAAAACAAAACAGAACAAAACCCTAGTATATTATCCCTTTCCGGAAATTTGGGCTCTTTGCCTCGGGAGAAACGCGTTTTTATGGTGCAGCGCCATCCAGCCTATCCACCTGGTATCCTTTTTTTTCAATTTGCTGGGGGAGGAAAGCTGGAGCACCTGGAGAGAAACACTCTGGACATGAACAGCCCTGTAGCCAGGAAGAACCATTGTCACCACAACTCGGCCTGGGCTCAAACCCACATTTCGCCACCATAACCGCGAACCGTTGATCAGTAATAACCGACTAAGTCAGATGCGCTAACCTATTGAATAACTGCTCACCTCACAATGACAAACTTCTACAACAACGTCAATATGTTGACTCAGCTTCTGAGCTACATAGACGTAGTAAATCACCTAGTGAGCATCACACACAGAACCTTCATGGAACAAGGGAAACAATTTTGTTCATCTACCCTAGCACACTCCCGGTGGGTTCTTTCCCTTTTATCAGTCTGCAGTCTGCTGTTTCTCATGGTTGAACTGTTGGCTAAAATTAAACACTTCGTCATTTTGCTCAGCTTATAGGGCAATAGTTTGTTTTAAAGATTTGAGTTGTTGAAACTGATTTTTCTTTGAGTCTGTTTCTCTTCAAAGTATGATTAGTGTTGTCATGCTCGTGATTTACATTTGTTGGCTCACTTGTGTAACAAAGTGAGTCTATGTAATAACCCTCCGTCGTCTGTCTGTGTGTCTGTGTGTGTGTCTGTCTGTCTGTGTGTGTGTCTGTCTGTGTGTCCGCAGCAAACCTTAACATTGGCATTTTCTCAGAAACTATGAGCAGCAGAGGCACCAAACTTGGCAAGCTGATAGACAGCCATAAGACCTTTCGAAGCATATCATAGTGATTGACCTTGACCCAAGGTCAAGGTCACTAAAGCTGTCTGTTTGGAGATTTTACATTGGCATTTTCTCAGAGTCGAAAAAAGCCAGCGACATCAAACTTTGCAAGATGATAGACATTGACAACATCTTTACTAATATACCTGTATTCAGTTACTTTGAATCAAGGTGAAGGCCATGCAAGTTTTTTGCAGAAAACCTTCCAAAACCTTAACATTGGCATTTTCTCAGAAACAATGAACAGCAGAGGCACCAAACGCGGTATGCTGATAGACAGCCATAAGACCTTTCAAAACATACTATAATGATTGACCTTGACCCAAGGTCAAGGTCACTAAAGCTGTCTGTTTGGAAATTTTACATTGGCATTTTCTCATAATTTAGAAAAGCCAGAGACATCAAACTTAGCATGACGATAGATATTGACAACACCTTTACTGACATACTTGTGTTTAGTGACTTTGAGTCAAGGTCAAGGCCACGCAATCTGTTTTGAGGAAAAACTTCCAAAACCTTAACATTGGCAATTTCTCAGAAACAGTGAAAAGCAGAGGCACCAAACTTGGCACGCTTATAGACAGCCATAAGACCTTTCAAAACATACCATAATGACTGACCTTGACCCAAGGTCAGGGTCACTAAAGCTGTCTGTTTGGAAATTTTACATTGGCATTTTCTCGGAATCTAGAAAAGCCAGAGACATCAAACTTTGCATGATGATAGACATTGACGACACATTTACTGACATACCTGTATTCAGTGACTTTGAATCAAGGGCAAGGCCATACAAGCTGTTTTGCGGAAAACCTTCCAAAACCTTAACATTGGCATTTTCTTAGAAACAATAAACAGCAGAAGCACCAAACCTGGCTTGCTGATAAACAGCAGCAAGACCTTTCAAGACATACCATTTGAATGACCTTGACTGAAGGTCAGGGTCATCAAAGCTGTCTAATTGGAAATTTAAAATTGCCATTTTCTCAGAATGTAGTGGTACCAGAGGCATCAAACTTTGCATGGCATGATAGACATTGACAAAACCTGTACTGGCATAACCTATACTGGCATACTTGTATTCAATTTCCTTGAGTCAAGGTCAAGGCCGTTCAAGATGTTTTGTGGAGACTTTAACGTTAGCATTTTCTTGGAAACAACAAACAGCTGAGGCACCAAACAAGGCACAATGATAGGCAGCAAAGAGACCTATGCAGACATACCCATTTGAGTGACCTTGACTCAAGGTCAAGGTCATTACAGCTGTCTATTGTGAAATTTTACATTACCATTTGTACAGAAACTACAAAAATTAGAGCAAATTTGGCATAATGATAGTCACTGATAAGCTCTTCACTTTCAGATCTCATTTGAATGACCTTGACCCAAGGTCAAGGTCATAGAAGCTGTCCTGGGAAAACTGTTATGTTGCCATTTGCCGTTTTCTGAGGAACTATGAACACAAGACACCTTACTTCATGATAGCTAGTGATAAGAGCTTTAGAAACATACTCTTTTGAATGACCTTGACCCATCTCACAAGTGAGCCAAGGAGGCTTTGCTCCTCTAGTTTTATTTTGTTTTGTTGCAGAGATGGAAGAGAAGGTACTTCAAATTGAAAGGAAGGCGTCTATACTATGCAAAAGATACAAAGGTACAGTGCATTTTTTGTGTAGATATATTTATTAAAAAAATCGATTTCTGCCGTGGGAAGTTGTACATGTATCTATTAGGGTTGTCCCTACCTTCACACACACACACACACACACACACACACACACACACACACACACACACACACACACACACACACACACAAGCACACGCGCACCTGCACGTGTGCACACACACACACACACGCACACAGGCACACACACAGGCACACGCACGCACACACGCACGCACACACATGCACGCACGCACACACGCACACGCACGCACGCACACACGCACACACGCACGCACGCACACACGCACACGCACACACACACACACACACACACACACACACACACACACACACACACACAAAAAGTTGATTAGAAACCACAGGACATGAGAGACATCAGAACTTGCCAGCATGAAAATATTACGATTAATCATACAGAGAAGCTGGACACAACAATCTACAGGCAACAGGATAAGCCAAGGAACTTCCAAGCTGGGAGACTTTTTTTCTTTTTGTTTTTCATCCAGCTCCTAGCTTATGTTGTGAGGTAGCTAAGGAGATTTGGGCATGTCCCTAAGAGACCATCCCTGCAGGCGGAAATTGAAGGGACCAGTTCACACTGGGGATCACGGTCTCACTGACGTCAGCACTGGTTCTTGTTGATAGACCCGGCTGCTTGAGTCTGCTGGCGTTTGCAGCAGGGAGTCGTCTCCCCCTTAATCCCTCCTTTTATTCCCCTGCCCCCGCCTCCCTTCTTCCTACTACCCCCTACACCACCCGCCTCCCTTCTCCCCACTACCCCCTACACCACCCGCCCAAAAAACCCCCAAACCCCTACAACAAGCAAGACGTAAAATACAAAGAGAAACACACAAACCAACAATACACCACTCGATCTACACCTACTGATTACAAAACTACAACAGCAAATCATCAACAACAAAAATAAAAAAATAAACACCGCCCTTCCACCCAAAAAATGGAATACAAAACGAATACAGTGACGATCAACAACAACAAATAACAAACAACAACAAAACCTGAAAACAAGTCACAGAAAACTGGAAATGTCAGAATATTTGGACAAGAAGGATGGGTGGGTGTTGGTGGGTGGGTGGGTGTTTGTGGGTTTAACGTCCTTTTCCACCACATACGGGGTGATTCCAAAGGCGGGGCAACGATGAAAAAGCCAGCACAAATAGTTGGCCCCAGCCGGGATACGAACTCACGACCCGAGCATTAGAATCCATCGCTCTACCATTCGGCCTTCCCCCTTGGACAAGAAGACACAAACAGACCAAAAGAACAACATAATAATAAATACTACTACTACTACCACTACCACTAGTAACCAAACCATCCAAACCCAACCCAACCCAACCAGTCCAAACCAGACCAAACCAAACCAAACCAACACAAAACAAATTGATTTTGAATCCGCTGCCAATACCTTGAGAGAGAGAGAGAGAGAGAAACAAGAAAAAGAAACATTCTCCATGGGAAGAAACCCAATCTCTTTGAAGCTGGGAGGTTAGATAATGGGCACGCAGTGGATATTACCTCTAGGGGCACTACAGGCAGGAGAGAGGAGAAAGGAAACATAGCCACAAGATTGATTAGGAGGGAAAGAAAAATGGAGAATCAATTTAACTCGAATTGAACTTGGCCAGACATTTTTTCTTTAAAAAAAACAACAACAAAATACCCATGTCTTAAAAAAAAGGGGGGGGGGGAGAAAAGACATAAAGACAGAGAGAAAGATCCCAAAATATTTGAAAGAACAAAACATGGTCTTCTGGGGGGGGGGGGGGGGGGTTGGTGAGGGGAGTGGATGGGTGGGTGTTTGGGAGTTTACGAGGGCTGTTCAAATATTATTGGGAATGCTGTCATTACTCACGTGTCTTGCATCGGATCGACTCCAAACTTCTACATCCCCTCGAAGTATTCACCCTTGGCCCGAATGCACGTTTCCAGTCTTGTTCGCCACATATGAAGCGCCCTCTGGTACTTTTCCTTCGGGATACCCTCGAGCTCTGATTTCACGGCTTTTGAGAGGTCTTGGATTCGATCAAACTTGCGTCCAGCGAGTCGCTCTTGCAAGATAGGAAAGAGCCAGAAGTCACACGGTGCCAAGTCCGGACTGTAGGGGGGATGGGCCAAGACTTTGGTCTCTCTTTCCTCTAGGAAGGTCGTGGTGATCTTGGCTTTGTGGGGGGCTGCATTATCATGCAGCATTAAGGTCCTTGAGGTTCCAACGGTTGGGCGCTGCTCGCAGATCGCATCCACCACTTTCCGGAGCACCACTTTGGTATAGTACGTGGCAGTGATGGCAGCCTTCGCGGGAAGAATATCAAGAGCCACGACACCTTGGGTGCTGAAAAAAATAGAGAAAAGACGCTTCCGGCTCTGAAATCCTGGCCTCGGACAACTGGTCAGTCTCCATCTGGGCCTACCCACGCCCGGTTGCAGCGTTTGTTGGGGATGCCGTAAAACGTGAGCCAAGATTCATCACCGGTCACTATGTCACACAGGCGTTTTGGTCCATTTGGCTCAAAATCTTGAAGCAGTTGGCGTGAGCAATCAACCCGCCGTTTCTTTTGTTCGTCAGTTAAGAGATGGGGTACCCATCTTGCAGCCAAGTTTCTCATTTGAAGATCTTCATGCAGAATGCTGTGTATGGTGCCGATAGAGAGGTCACATGCTTCACTCAACTCGCGTATGGTCGAATGTGGGTCTTCTTCAATCAGGCTTTTTACAAGGGTAATGTTTCTTTCGTTCCGAGCTGAGAGTGGACGGCCCGGACTGGTACCTGAGCTTGAAGGCCCTTGTTCAGTTAGAAAAGCTTCGACCCATGTGTAAACTGTGCTCTTACCGACACACTTGGCTCCAAAAACAGCATGCAAATCTTGAAGGATTTTCTTGCCATTGTCTCCGAGTTTTAGCCTCATGAATGTGTAGAAGCGAAAATGCTCATTCTCGGCGTCCATGGTTTTCTGGCTCAGCAGTTTGGATGACGATTTTAATGAGGTCATACTCTAAAATGCATCATGATGTCATCATTCTTTTCTGCATGTTTATAGGGCTTGAGCCAGATTTTCTTTTGGTATAAAATTATTTTCTGTGCGATGTTTACTTATAAAATGGCAGGCCCATTCCCATTAATATTTGAACAGCCCTCGTAACGTCCTTTTCCACCACATAAGGGTGATATCAAAGACTGGGCAACGAGAAAAATGGCCAGCACAAATATTTGGCCCCAGCCGGTTGGGGGAGGGGGGGGGGGAGACCCTAAAGACACAAACAGTGATATCAAAATATTTGAAAGAACAAAACATTGTCTTGTACCATGCTGACTGCTCAGATTACTTCACTGTTAATTATTGCAGTTATGTTTAGATTGCCACCATTCTTCAGGGCCCGCATGTAAAAGTCGGGGTTAGGGAGTTTAGCCCCGAGTTAGAGTCTAACTTTGAATTAAACTAGCTCTAGGGTTAAATTTTCTGTTCTTTTTTGTTTTAAATCAGGAAGCGGGTCCATTCCAACAAGGTGCCCATGCCATTATAGAAGGATTTTTGTGTATCTTTCTTCGCTTCCTTTTTTATTTAATTATGTTTTGGGGTTTCTTTTGTCCTAGTCTGGGTTAGGCCCGTAGCCATGGGTTAAATTAACCTTGAGTTTTACATACAGGCCCAGGTGTGTTGCGTCATGTCAAGAACAGTTAACTTTTGTAAACGCGCCATGTTTATTTATTTTTTTAAAAATATATTTTAAAAAAATTCTGTTCTCTGGTTGAAAATATTGCGTAAAGAATGAAATATTATTGAGAACATTTTCATTTGAATGTTTGTTCACCCAGTTTGGAGTATATCCGCTTTATTCAGTTTTCTAGCTGAAACTCCATCCTTGTCTAAATGAATGAAATGGTATTAAAAATGAGCCGTGGAACCTGATGAATATTAACATATTATTTTAACATATTATACTTCATATTTTATGTTTGTTTTGTTTATTCATTTTACAGTCTATACTTTTCAACGAGATCGACTTGTCTAATCTGAGCGTGGCAGAATGCAGCACCAAAAATATCAACCACAGTTTTCAGGTAAGTGATCTTCAAAGTGATTTGTCCAGCAGCACCGGCCGGCAAGGGCAGATCAACTCACTGTCAAGGTGCGAAAACGACTGTCGTTAACAATACGGTGACCGCCTTACCTAGCGTGAAAGGCTGACCGGGGCTGCCCGTAAGGATGGCAGTCGCTTTAGACAGGTACTAGGTGGTCGCACTAGCATAAGACAGTGCAGATATATAGAGGAAAAAAACTTCCGGGGAAGGGGGTGGGGGGGGGGGGGGGGTGGGGGGGTCCTTCATGGTGACCGCTTGCGGTGATTCCTCTGGTCAAGTTACCGCCTTACCGCGCGCTTACACACACACACACACACACACACACACACACACACACACACACACACACACACACACACACCGCACGCGCACGAACGCACGCACGCAGGCGCGCGCGCGCATACACACACACACACACACACACACACACACACACACACACACACACACACGCACACACCCACCACGCAAACGCACGCACGCACGCACGCACACATACGCACACATGTACACACACAGAGCGCCCCCCCCCCCCACACACACACACACACGCACGCGCACGTGCGCGCACACATACACACACACACACACACACACACACACACACACACACACACAGAGACCAGGGACACACCGACATAGATCTAGAAAAATGAGGAGTATAACTAAAAGGGTGAGATTTAGGCATCCCTTGACTGGGTAGATCTAAAACTGAACACCTTGAAAACCAGCCCTCAACAAGACAAAACAACAGCAAAACAAAACCCATCCCAATGTCTTCACCACAAATACCAAAGTAGGAAACCGTGATGATCCCCGCAAAAGCCGAAACCCACTAACATGAGAACAGGCACCAGAAAGCTCGGCCTGTCACTCTCTACTTTCCACTGGGAATAACATTCTTGGTTTTAGACTAAGACGCGGAATGGAACACTGCACTCCCGCTTGCTAACTGACAGCGTGGGGGTGGTGGGGGGGTGTTTGGAAGGGGGGGGGGGGGCTTGGATGGAGAGGTTGGCGAGTAGGGGGGAAGAGGTGTGGTGATCAGTGGTAATGGGGGGGGGGGGGGGCAGATGACCATTACATACTTCATTATGTCTTGCTGTCTCTTGGGAATCCCAACCCAAAATACATCTCAAGACTTAAAAAGGATGGGGCGGGCAGAGTTTGGGGGGAGGGGGTGGGGGGGGGAATGTTCAGGGTCCATTAGAGGCTTCATTATGTTTTGCGTCCTACTGGGAATCCCCACCAAGCCTTGCTATTTGCTGTTTTATTTAATGCGCAACTAAAATTCGCATGACGGCACCTAAACAGGACAAAGAAGGCTTTGTTGGCTGAAAAAAAAGAAGAAAAGAGAGAGAGAGGAGATGCGAACATCACGAAAAGACAAAACGCCCATAAAATCTCGAAAATGGAAGGGAAATAATGCCTTGTCTGTCTACAATCCCCCACCCCACCCCCCGTCTCCTTTCTCGTCCAAGCCTCCTTTGATCTTTACCGATCTCCCTACGTCCAATTAAGGAGCCAGAACGGAAGAGTTGACTGGAATCGTGCGCGTGCGTTTGATGCTGACTTCTGCGCGGGTGTTAGGCAGGATGGCGGGGAGCTCTTCCTGTGCTCCTTGGATTCACAGGGTTTGCAGACGATTGCTGTCATGTCAAGCCATATGTCTGAAACGAGTGAAATATGGAAGCCTGCGCACGTCTCTACGTTGTAGTAACGTTTGCAGTCGTTTTCTGTTTGACCAATGGCCCCTTGATTTTGTATGGTCAACCTGAAATTTAAGATCCCCCTCCCACCCCCCACCCCGATATGGAAGTGCTACCATACGGAAAACGCTGTGCTACTGATCAGACAGGGTGAAGTATATGAAAGAATCTTGTTCTCTCTTCCATATGGTCAGCTCATGTAGAAGCAGTGGTGAAAAAATGCCACTCAAGACTGTTTTTCCTGCGGAAACTGAATCAGTTTAAGGTTAGTCGGACTATACTGTCCATGTTCTACAGAGCCAGCATAGAAAGCATTCTGACATTCGGCTTCTGTGCTTGGTACCCATCATGCAATGTGGATGATCTTCACAAAGTTGAGAAGGTAGTCACACAGGCAGAGCAAATAACTGGTTTAGAACTAGCCAGCGTGGAATATCTCTTTGCTTCCCGCTCATATAAAAAGGTAATGAGAATTGTGGGAGACATCACCCACCCACTGAATGGGTTTTTTGAGATGCTACCTTCGGGGAGAAGGTGGAGATGTATCAAAACGAAAACAGTACGTTTTAGGAAATCATTCATTCCATCCTCTGTCATTGCCCTAAATGATTGCCTTAGTCAGGATTAAAGTGTAATGAAAAATGATACACTGGTGTGGAAGCACTCCAGTTAAACTCTTTACTTACCGGGTAATACTATACCCGTCCTATGCATTGACATTATATATGAACACTAGTGAATCATCCCCAGCGGTCTAATATCTTACCCTGTGATGTGTGTGGGTGGATGCGGGTGCTCGTGCGAGCTCAGAAGATAAGATGTGTGTGGATGAAGGATCTATATGTAGAGAGAGCTGTTATCTGTGATCTGTATTAGGCCTGCCCCTCCTTTTTAACTGTTCTTCTTAGTGCTTGTTTAACATAGTTTAATGTGAGGCAATGCCAGTGCTTATTCCCTTAAATTGTGTTTTAGCCAATGACTGAGTGTGTGAATGTGTATATGTATTTCTATGGTATGTTTGTGTATATCAATTGTGTTTTATTATCAAGAGGAGCAAAGCAAATTATTCTTAATTGTAACTAAGAAGCAATAAATCTATCTTATCTTATCTTATATGAATATATGTAGTATGTGCATTTCTCTCTCTCTCTCTCTCTCTCTCTCTCTCTCTCTCTCTCTCTCTCTCGCCCTGCATTTCAAACATACGGCTTTACATTTGAGCGATCGCATTGATCCTCTTGAATCGGGGTAGCACCACACGAGCCTGCCGTCATCCTGATTAACTCCGGTTTTCACAGTGACTCAGGCTGTCGGCTGGTCGGACTTGATGTGGCTGCCGATGCTCACGTGCCCAGATTTTGTGGCCCGCACTAATTCTGAGTCCATTTTCTGCCTGGCTCTTCTAGTCTTCAACCCATTGACGGCAACCCTAGGGGGTCCTGGTGCTGTACACAGCTCAGTAGTACAGGCAGTTTGAAATAGCAGGCAACCAGATACTTTCATCAAGTTTACCATCTTAAATTTTGTTTTTACTATACAATAAATGATAATAATGACGACGAATTTAATAGCGCCTGTTCTTTGGGAAGCTCTAAGCGCCTCACAAACAGGGGAAGGGGGGAGAACCGAGCAAGCAAGAGAGACCATCTTGCAGCTAGGCAGGGGTAGATGAGCCACCCAAGCAACAAAGACTATCGTGCGGAAAAAAAGGGAGGGGGGGGGTATACAATAATACAAACAGATAATTTTACAGAGAGTTTTTTTTTTGTTTTGTTTTGTTTTGTTTTTGCAATACAAGAGCAGAGAAGCTGAGGTCTGGCTATGAAAATCCCATCAGGCAGGGGTAGTTGAGCCACCCATGCAACAAAGACTATCGTGCGGCAAAAAAAAAAAAAAAAAAAAATGGGGGGGGGAGGGGGGTTTCAATAATACAAACAGATAATTAAACAGAGAGAGTTTTTTTTGTTTTGTTTTGTTTTTGCAATACAAGAGCAGAGAAGCTGAGGTCTGGCTATGAAAACCCCATTCGCAAATGTTAACCACAATAACGCCAGTCCTTTTGAAGGAGTTTCAGTACGTCGAAGATACGGCTCCTTTTTGCGGCGTTTGTCGGTTTGGTGACATAATATCTAATATAAAAGAAAAGAAAAATAAATAAGACAGACAGTGACAAAAAAGAAAAAGAAAGGTATAAACAGTATACAACCCAAAATAACAACACAAGAACACACACACACACACACACACACACACACACACACACACACACACACACACACACACACACACACACACAAGCAAAAGGAAAAAATGCAGACACAGAATGCCAATGTCCGTATTGTTACCTACAGTTTACAAGTGCTATTCTGACTCGGCCATTTCTTTATAGGACGCGAAGCAAGGCAGTAGTAGGGAGATGATAGGGAGGTTAGTCCGTACCAACGTTTAGTATTCGGACCTGGAGATGGATAGGAATATTGAACTGCCACCAACAAGCTGACCAACCTTTATCTACACACTGAACGTACACGACTACCTCGAGCCAGCCCCGGAGGCCTCCCGATACCCATCGTCTGCAAGTGAACTGGAAGCCCTTCATCAGGTGAGCAGACAGGCACATGGCCACCGTAACGGCCCCTAGGGCGTGCGTCGCCATTTAACAAGTTGCTTTAGGGTTCACGCGAAGACGTTCAAGTCATCTGGTTTACGAGCGGCCTCTACAGTGGCACAGCTACCCGGGTCAGCGCTATCTCGAAAGTGCGCGATTTTTGTGAAGTGTTTGGCGATATCGGGGAATAGCGAAGCAGAGATTGGTGACGTCTGTCCGCACTTTGGTTCGCTTAGGGGCCTGGCATCTTCAGATTCTCCTGATTAATCAGCGGAAGGCATACCAACTGCTGACGTCGTTTATTGGCCAGAATGGCCTGATGCTTCAGACATAGCCTTGGAATCATCTTTGCTTGCATGGTCTGGTACGCTGTTAAAGTTACTTGATGGGCGCTGGTAGCCAGAAGCAGAATCAGAAGTGAGTCGCTCATATAAAGTTCAGAAGATTTAATTGGATTGAATGGAAAACACTTTATAAAAGGGAGATTGCTTTGCCCAAAATAGACGACATCACATAAGAAACATGACGCAACCCCCCCCCCAAAAAAAACAAAAACAAACAAAAAACAAACAAACCAAAAAAACAAAAAACAAAAAAAAACCAATAAGACATGCAAGACTTAAGAATTAATAGCATAAAATCCACTATGCATAACTTAAGATAGTCATAAAGTCTAACTTCTCTCACGCTGAGTCTCATTTGAGTTTTGATTGAGTTTTGCGTGTCGGTGTTTCTCTATCCCGTCGTTGGCTTGCAATTGGTTGCTCAAACTGATTACACGTTGCTGCGTGACCATGAGGGAAGAGCGTTTGTGCATCTGGCTGATGACACCTGCCATTTGCCCAACGCGGTATTGTTATGACTGTTGAAAGGAGGGGGGGGGGGCATGGCCAGGCATGGCAAGACATACGTCATCAGAGGACATGGCCAGACATGGCAAGGCACACGCCATCAGAGGACATGGCAAGGCACACGCTATCAGAGGACATGGCAAGGCACACGCTATCAGAGGACATGGCCGCCAGACATGACAAGGCACACGCCATCAGAGGACATGGCCAGACATGGCAAGGCACACGCCATCAGAGGGCTTGGCCAGACATGGCAAGGCACACGCCATCAGAGGACATGGCCGCTAGACATGGCAAGGCATACGCCATCAGAAGACATGGCCAGACATGGCAAGGCACACGCCATCAGAGGACATGGCCACCAGACATGGCAAGGCACACGCCATCAGAGGACATGGCCAGACATGGCAAGGCACACGCCATCAGAGGACATGGCCGCCAGACATGGCAAGGCACACGCCATCAGAGGACATGGCCAGACATGGCAAGGTACACGTCATCGGAGGACATGGCAAGGCACACGCCATCAGAGGACCTGGCCAGACGTCGCAAGGCACACGCTATCAGAGGACATGGCAAGGGACACGCCATCAGAGGACATGGCAAGGCACACGCCATCATAGGACATGGCCAGACATGGCAAGACACACGCCATCAGAGGACATGGCCAGACATGGCAAGGCACACGCCATCAGAGGACATGGCCAGATATGGCAAGGCACATGCCATAAGAGGTACACGCCATCGGAGGACATGGCAAGGCACACGTCATCAGAGGACCTGGCCAGACGTCGCAAGGCACACGCTATCAGAGGACATGGCAAGGGACACGCCATCAGAGGACATGGCAAGGCACACGCCATCATAGGACATGGCCAGACATGGCAAGACACACGCCATCAGAGGACATGGCCAGACATGGCAAGGCACACGCCATCAGAGGACATGGCCAGATATGGCAAGGCACATGCCATAAGAGGATATCTCCAGACATGGCAAGGCACATGCCATCAGAGGACATGGCCAGACAGGGCAAGGCACACGCCATCAGAGGGCATGGCCAGACATGGCAAGGCACATGCCATCAGAGGACATGGCCAGACAGGGCAAGGCACACGCCATCAGAGGATATGGCCAGACATGGCAAGGCACACGCCATCAGAGGACATGGCCAGATATGGCAAGGCACATGCCATAAGAGGATATCTCCAGACATGGCAAGGCACATGCCATCAGAGGACATGGCCAGACATGACAAGGCACACACCATCGGCATATGTGCGTGAGGCAGTCAGTTTGAAAAACAAAGCCAATTAATTGATACGACAATTGAACACCCTATTCCTAACACGAATCGTGAACTCTAATCCATAACCCTAGCGTTTTACAGTTATCTTCTCTCAAAACTGCAGCCTCGTTTTGACTGTCCTGCACATGCGCATACCTTGCATGGCGTGCACCTCGGCATGTCTTACAGTGAGTGCTTGTCAGAGACCTGCTGGAAAGCGTCTGCATACGTCGTGAGAGACACTGACATAAGCGTTTCTCTGGTGCTATACCGCCTGAAAAGTATGCCGTCATTGTGAGTCACACGAGACTTAAGCTAGCGTGTTGCGTGGGATATGATGGAACCCCTAGGCTTCGAATCCGATGTCTGCATTGATCCAGCATGTCCTTAGAGGGCGGATGAGCGGCTTTCCGAAAGCTCCTTTGGTGTGTTGCACGTGCCTCAGCACAAGGCACTCGTCCACGCATGACGTCACCAATTTGCCACTTTTGTCCCATTCTGGCCCATTATGTCCTTATTCTGGAGTGATGTCTTTACCCTGAAGCTCTAGCCGTGGTTAGCGTCCTTGTCCTTTTCTGGAGTGTCTCTCGTTACGGAAAGGGAAGCAGTGACTTATGTGACATTTTAGTTTTTACCCGCGAGCACGGCTTTGTTCCACATTTTGTCAGATCATCGGCTCACAGTGGTGTCAGATTTCCCTAATTTGGAACCCTTCTCTTGCATGCTCGATTTGTCCGTACGAACTGACGAAGATCCAGAAAAAAATCGATTGTCAGTATTACTCTTTAGAGTTAAGAATTTCTTTTTTCCATTTCAGTTGAGATGAGTTCATTTGAGTGGGAGGTCAGTTCATTTCAGTTCAGTACAGTTCCAGGTGTTGTTTGTAAGCTCGGAAAGCCCATACTCGTTCCCACGGGTCTCCCAGGAGTCTTTCTCCCGATCGTCGTCTTTGAGACTGGTACAGTGTTTGGTTTACCAGGTGTGTGTGTGTGTGTGTGTGTGTGTGTGTGTGTGTTGGGGGTGGGGGGTGGGGGGTGACGGGTCAGTTGACAGGATGGTTAATGCCTAGACTGGCCGGACCCCTTATGGTAGAAATCTCGACTTGAAGTAGTGGTACGACACTGGATTTGTACATTTAGCATATGGGTGATGACTGTGACTACCCCCCCCCCCTCCAGATCTTCTCCTTTTCCCTCACTGTGACCTCCCACACACCGATCTACACGCCTGACCATTCTTGTCTTCCCTCAATCCACCAAGACACTACATACACCCTCCCCCGAGCGTCCATGAACCCTTCCACCATCATGTCAATCGAATCAGCCATCGAATCAATCATTCATGTTGCTGTCGGAATCAGTCAATGCCCCGCCCCCCGCCCCCTCCCTCTCCAACTTCCTCCCGCCAGCCGTAGAAGGCGTAAAAAGTTCATTCGGTCAGACTAACAATCGGCGCCCCCCCCCCCCTCCTCATCCAATCAGTGGCGGGTTGATTCGATTTGGCGCTGAAGGTCAAAGACCAGTCACTGTACGCTGCACGGGGAACTTGCACTATATGGATAGGGTTCAACAACTGAGCAACTGGGTGGGTTGGTTGGTTGGTTAGCTTTGTTGACTGGTTCGTAAGTAGGTTGGCTAATTAGTTTCTTCCAGGTTGGCTAGTTTGTGCCAGACGTCTCCGCCACCGCAAGGATGATAAGAGGTCGAATTGTGTTGGCTGGAAGACAAGAATTTCCTGGCTTTTTTTTTCCCTCGTCAGTTGACCCGTCTTTGGTGTGTTGGAAACTGAGGACGTTAAGCCCCTAAAATGCCTAGCCATCCTTGAGTTTTTGTTGTGTGTGTTTTGTTTTGGTGGTGGTGGTTTTGTTTTTTGGGAATGGCGGGAGAACATTGCTAAAATCATACAGACTCACAGTGGATCAGCCAGTTTATCTTTATCTTTGATAACGAACGATGGTCCCAAAGACAGAGGAATTGGGAAAAGGCTTGTACAGATTTTGAGCCTGTGATGATTTGAAGGGAGGGGGATGGGGCGGGGGGGGGGGTAGAAAGAAAGAAAGGAACCTTCATCCTTCAGAGCGACAGTCGAACACTCATCAATTTGACGTATCCCGATTATCTATCCAAGAGACCTGAGCCCGAAGAGCTCCCAACATGGCGCATAAGCAGAAACTTGTGTCTCCCTGTCTCTGTCCGTCTGTCTCGCTCCCAAGTTATCCCCAGTCTTCTTCGTCTCTCTGGAAGTTCCAGCGTTGTGCAGTCAGGAAAATTTGCCTTTTCGTAAGTGAATTACTGGGAAGCAGGAAATTGCTGTACAAGCACTGCTTGGTTTGAATCATTACCCCGCACAATGAAAGGCGAGAGCTGGCAGAATGCTAACTTCGTTTTCACGTCTCAGCCAATCGCTGCCAAGCAGACAGAGTTGTGACCGGACTGGCGTGTGGCTGATTATCACAGTTCTCAGCATGCCTGGTTGCAATTTCACCCAGCCGGTATCCGTGCCGCGTTAACACCTCTTTCAATCTGGACTCTCGTAACGTTATCAAAACAGTAGCGCTGTGAAACGGTCTGTACAAATTATCGTGATGACTTGTTCATTACTCGGGTGTAAGGCGGTAGAAGTGGCTGTTCTCAGTTTCATTAAGTGGTACTACGAATCTTGTCTGTTCTTCCGTGTCACGGATGCGTGACTTAGGGTAAATCATGTGCTGTTATGATTTCCGTATGACGGGTTGGTATGATTTCCGTATGCATCGTAACTATGTTCTGTGTGGCACACGTGCCTTGTTTTCTGCACGGGCCACGCATGTATCCCTTGGTGAAGGTTTTACACGGGACATTTGTGTATAATATGCTGACCTGTCCGTTTCCCTTGTTTAAGTCGATACAGGTAACCCGTTTTACACGTGATGCAGGTGTATCCTGTGCGATACTCACCCTATTCGCCCTAACAGTATAAAAACCATTGCTATTCACTTGCTATTCGCATTTGGCCCGGTAGTACCGACACGTCCGTTCAAGAGTCTGGCACTTCTTCTCGTCCGCTGTCTTTAAGGTCTACCGTCATAACCCCTCGCATCTTGCATATGGAGGTAAATGGTTCATATCTGTTATTTCCCGTATTATGTTTCAGGTCAGCTATTTTCTCTTGTGTAGATATTACCAACGGTCAGGAAGTTAGTATGAAACTTGACTATTGTGGCCGAAGTGTTATGTCGGCTAAGTATGTTTGGTTATTAGCCGTTTTACCAGTGAGTTTAACACTGACCTGTCTGTATATTCTGCTGACTTGTCCGATGTGACAGCTGTAGGCTTCTACCTTTAGCGTTTAGTATGTGCAGTTTCCTTTAGCGTTCGTAACATAGGAGCGTTCGCTGGTTTGTGCCATGGGTTAATATTATCCCATAGATAGGCAGTATGTGCTAGTTGAGCCCAAGGACTTACAATAGTGTATTGTTGCACAGGGGTTCTAGCCCGAGTGGCTGTTTTCGGGAGCCAGAAGCTGCCCTGTAGTCCCTTGTCCCGTGGAGGATTTCTTGGCCCTGCGACGACTGAAGGGGAGGGAGCCTGACTGCCCGTATGTGGGATTCAGCGTGGGTGCTGGTCCACTAGAGCATCAGCGGTTGCCGTGATGCTTTTGTAGAGCTGCCGAGCCAGCTCTATTTTCCGCCGCCTGTGGTATTGTCTGCGGCTTGTAAACTGCACATCTGCACATCTGCACGTCTGCGCGCTTGACCATCGTTGGAGGTACCATCCCGTGCACGTTAAAATGCTCTGAGCGCTCTTAGATACAATTATTTATATCATTTGTATTTAGGCATAGTATTTATTGCCTTGATTGATTACCTTGCCTGTTCTTGATTGGTATTGTAGCTGTACTGTGACGTGTTATGCAATGACTGTTCGTCTTGTCAATAATATTGTGGTGGTGTGAATCCCCGCACGTCTCAGTATCAGTTTCTGTTGTGCGACTGCGTGTGAGTGAGAGTAAAGAAAGAGCACGCACCTCTTACACCCATACATTGCAGCACACACGGTCGTGACAGTGGTGACCCCGTTCCTCTCCTAACTTACTAATACTAGGGCCCCACCTTCCCCATCCTTGGGTTGAATGAGCTTGTCATTTTCTGTTTAGTTTTCCCCCGTCTCCAGCCTCGTACGGGTCGGTATGTCTGTGTTTCCGGCTGCCGTAAGGGACTAGTCTTCTTGCCTTTCTTTTGTACAGCCTGTCTGTCTTCCCAGCTCCACCTTTTCGTTACCTCTTGTCTATCCTCCGGTAGGGCACCTTGTGTTGGATCCCGCACCACCACTGTTTGTTCTTGTGTATTTTTATGTTATCAGTTACCGTGTATGTTTGCTTTTTGTTAATATTTGTATTAGTTACTTTGAACTCTGCGAGATTTTGTTCTAAACTTTTCAGTTACTTGGTGGGATGCCCAACTGAAAACCCATAGGTACTTCATTTGCGTTTTTGCATGATTGGCTTCGCATACTTTTAGTCTGGCTTCGTATGCTTTGGTGTCTGGCAAACACCCTCATTCATTGCATTTTGAATTTTTCTTAATGTGCATTTGATTATTTCGATCGCATGTATTTAGTGACAAGACGTCACTGGCTTTGATATTTTCAGTACTTGATGATATGGTGCTGTGCATGTTGGTTTGCGCTTAGGCTGCTTGTAGTTGATGCGCTATTTCATTCGTGATATTTGATTTGATTTAATTTGATTTCATTTTGTTTAATCTGCAGTTTCAGTCATGCTTGTTAAAACTTGTCCTGTTTTCTTGCTTGTTCCTCGGCTGAAAATTTGTTTGCCGTTTGAAGTATCTATTCTGCTCATTTAGTTCGCTCTAGAATCTTCTAGACATATTGCTTACCTGCAAACATGGAGATCTCTGAAGGAACAGTTTGAGAAGTTGGTTAAGCAGGCTAAGCAACTCGGTTATTCCGGGGCAGATGTTCAAAAGTACATAGAGCAAGCTATGGAGAGAGACGAGAGACGGAAAGAAAGGGAAGCTAAGCTAGCATTAGAAGAGAAAGAAAGAGAAGCTAAGCTAGCATTAGAAGAGAAAGAAAGAGAAGCTAAGCTAGCGTTAGAAGAAAAGACAGGGAAGCTAAGCGAGCGTTAGAAGAGAAAGAGAGGGAAGCTAAGTTAGAACTAGAGAGGCAGGACCGAGAGCATAAACGGCTGCTTGACAGGGAAAGGATGGAAAGAGAGCTTGCAACACAAGCTCCTCCCCCCTACCCCCCGTTCTGACTCAGGTCATCGATTCTACCCGAAGTTGCCATTATTCAACCATGAGAAGGATGATATAGATGCCTTCATCTTTAGGTTTGAGGCACACGCTACGGCTTTAAAGTGGAACAAATCTGACTGGCCTATTCCATTTTGCAGGCGTGTCTTCAGGGTCCTCCCTTGACATTCTATCAATCCCTGTGTTCGGGTGGTCTTGTGGACTTTGATTCCCTCAAGGAACAATTCATGAAAAAGTACTTGTGTACTGAAGAAGGGTTCAGGGAACGTTTCAGGACGGCTCGTCCCGATATTGGTGAATCATTTTTTTCCTTCCTCACCCGAATCCGTCACTTGTTTGACAGGTGGGTAGATCTCTCAGGTGCTGAAAAAACCTACCAGGGTCTGCACGATCTTTTGTTACGTGAACAAATATTGCAAAGTGTGGCAAAGGACTTATGTGTGTACCTCCGGGAAAGGCGGTTTACAGACGCTAAATCCATGTCCGAGGCAGCTGAGCTGTATAGGGATGCTCACCCGGGCAAATCTATGGCTAAAAGAGATAGCTCCGCCACGTTGTTTGCGTCTTCTGTAGGCGTAGTGCAGGGTCATGTCAAGTCCCAGTACTCGAAGTCACAGCGCGGCAAATTCAGGGGTCGTCCCCCATATCACTATGGCCCTTCAGCCACCCCTGGTCAGGCAAACGAGAGTGAGACTAGCAAAACAGAGGCAGAAAACCGAAATGATCGTGGTATTTCCCAGACGTAAGCCACTGCCAACTGACACTTGTAACACTTGCCATGGCACAGGTCACTGGAGCAATGTTTGTCCCTCAAAGCAGAAGGCGCTAGCCTGCATGGTGATTTGCGCAATTGGGAAGAACAAACCCCTTGGAGACCTGCGTGTGTCCAAAGGCACAGTAGGCAATACAGAAGTAACGGTACTCCGAGACACTGGGTGTACTACTGCGGGTGTTAAACGCTCTCTTGTCTCCCCGGAACAGTTCACAGGTGAAACCCAAGATTGCATTACTTTTGGAGGTGCAGTCGAGACATTCCCCGTAGCTCATGTGTCCGTGGACACACCCTTTTATTCAGGAGATGTCGAGTGCTGTGTCATTGACGATCCAGTAGCTGACTTGATCCTAGGTAATCTACCGGGCGTATCAGACACCCCAAATACCTCTTCCCTCGTCGAGGTAGATGCTGTTGGCCTAGTAACCACTCGCTTGCAAGCTAAGAGGGCAGATGCGGCTAGCAAGCCATTAGTCACTGCACTCCCGCCATGCTTGGACACAAGCCGTGATGACCTGATCAAAGCCCAGTCTGAAGACCCCACCCTTGAACCGTTGTTCCAAAAGGCCAAGGATGGTCAGTCTATGAAAAGCGGTTCTGGTACGTTTTCCTTTGTAGTCACTGATGGTATCTTATACCGCCATTTTCAAAACGAGGCAGGTGTCACGAAGCAAATAGTCGTACCCACTAGGCTACGCATGTCTGTCTTGTGCACGGCGCATGACGGTATCATGGCAGGTCACTGCGGAGTTCGCCGCACACTGCAAAGAGTCCTCCTCCGTTTCTTTTGGCCAGGAGTACGTTGTGCAGTCAAAGACTACTGTAGAACATGCGATGTTTGCCAGAAAACGGTTCCTAAAGGTAGAGTGGCCCCCGTCCCCCTAGAGAGGATGCCAGTTATAGATGTCCCCTTCACCTGCCGTGTCAGCCGTATCACCGGCCACTGAACTTGTGCAACTACATCTCTTGTTGCCATTCCACACGGAAACCTCTGTAGGGTTTGACCCACCGAGCGTTGATTCCTCTGAGCCAGAACAGAACTGTGCTTCTGCCTTTCACGCTTCATCTGATTTGGCCGATGTTGCGTGTTCGTATCACGTCGGTTCGGCATCCGCCGCTGTCGGAATCCTCCACCCTGATGCTGAGGATGACCAAATCACTCTTCCGACGCTACCGTCGCTTCAAGGCGAAACTGTTGCCAATGTCAAGTATGACAGTCAGTTAGACCCTTCAAAGAGGCATGATATAGACGCTGTCTTTCACAAGTTTTTCGACCTTCTGACAGATATCTCACTTGTCCTATCTCACTTCAGGCAAGTTCAAGAACTGTCGCATAACTCGCTGGGCCCTTGCTCTCCAGGAGTTCAGATTTCGCATTGAGCCTGTCCAGGGTAAGCTCAATGTATTTGCCGATTGCCTGTCGCGATCAGGATCGGATCAGCTGGTAGTGTAGACATTGGTTGTCTCACTGTTTCGACCCCCATGTTGAGAAACCTGTCGGTTTCTACTGGAGGAGGGGGGTGATGTCACGGATGCGTGACTTAGGGTAAATCATGTGCTGTTATGATTTCCGTATGACGGGTTGGTATGATTTCCGTATGCATCGTAACTATGTTCTGTGTGGCACACGTGCCTTGTTTTCTGCACGGGCCACGCATGTATCCCTTGGTGAAGGTTTTACACGGGACATTTGTGTATAATATGCTGACCTGTCCGTTTCCCTTGTTAAGTCGATACAGGTAACCCGTTTTACACGTGATGCAGGTGTATCCTGTGCGATACTCACCCTATTCGCCCTAACAGTATAAAAACCATTGCTATTCACTTGCTATTCGCATTTGGCCCGGTAGTACCGACACGTCCGTTCAAGAGTCTGGCACTTCTTCTCGTCCGCTGTCTTTAAGGTCTACCGTCATAACCCCTCGCATCTTGCATATGGAGGTAAATGGTTCATATCTGTTATTTCCCGTATTATGTTTCAGGTCAGCTATTTTCTCTTGTGTAGATATTACCAACGGTCAGGAAGTTAGTATGAAACTTGACTATTGTGGCCGAAGTGTTATGTCGGCTAAGTATGTTTGGTTATTAGCCGTTTTACCAGTGAGTTTAACACTGACCTGTCTGTATATTCTGCTGACTTGTCCGATGTGACAGCTGTAGGCTTCTACCTTTAGCGTTTAGTATGTGCAGTTTCCTTTAGCGTTCGTAACATAGGAGCGTTCGCTGGTTTGTGCCATGGGTTAATATTATCCCATAGATAGGCAGTATGTGCTAGTTGAGCCCAAGGACTTACAATAGTGTATTGTTGCACAGGGGTTCTAGCCCGAGTGGCTGTTTTCGGGAGCCAGAAGCTGCCCTGTAGTCCCTTGTCCCGTGGAGGATTTCTTGGCCCTGCGACGACTGAAGGGGAGGGAGCCTGACTGCCCGTATGTGGGATTCAGCGTGGGTGCTGGTCCACTAGAGCATCAGCGGTTGCCGTGATGCTTTTGTAGAGCTGCCGAGCCAGCTCTATTTTCCGCCGCCTGTGGTATTGTCTGCGGCTTGTGAACTGCACATCTGCACATCTGCACGTCTGCGCGCTTGACCATCGTTGGAGGTACCATCCCGTGCACGTTAAAATGCTCTGAGCGCTCTTAGATACAATTATTTATATCATTTGTATTTAGGCATAGTATTTATTGCCTTGATTGATTACCTTGCCTGTTCTTGATTGGTATTGTAGCTGTACTGTGACGTGTTATGCAATGACTGTTCGTCTTGTCAATAATATTGTGGTGGTGTGAATCCCCGCACGTCTCAGTATCAGTTTCTGTTGTGCGACTGCGTGTGAGTGAGAGTAAAGAAAGAGCACGCACCTCTTACACCCATACATTGCAGCACACACGGTCGTGACATTCCGTTAGCTTTTACCTACCCCCAACGCCCCTCTCTGTCTGTCTCTGTCAGACACGCACGCATACACGCACGCACGCAACTGTTTGAATTTTGTTCATTGGATATTTTGGATGCCCTCAGCCATTGACGTTTTTAGCAACGTCGAAAATTTGTCTGCAGACCAGCAACTTTGCTGAAACATTTATTCACGTACAGATACAAATGCACGGATCGCCGTCAAACAGTAAGATACAACAGAGCGCAACAAATCAAAACTTAAAAGCAGCAGCTTTTACCCTCGTCAGATAAAGGTAATTTCATTTTAGTTGAACAGTCTGAGACGAACTGTGTAGAGAACCTTTACATCTTCTCTATTGTTGAACAGAAAAAAAAAAGACTGTTGGCTGAAAAAGTGAGTGCAAGAGAAAGTATGAAGCTTCAAAATCATCAGGGAAACGTTCATATTACACTCTCTGCCTGTGGTGGTTTCAACGGACCGGTCCAACCTTGCAGGAGTCGGCCTTCAAACGTCCTTGCATGACAGGAACTTCCTGCGGAAGTGTAAAAAGGCATTTTGAGACGCTAATTTTGCCTGGAAGGGGCGGGCACAGCGGCGAGGAGCCCCTCGACAAGAAGCAGTGACCGCTGTGAAGGGTAGAGTGGATAAAACAGTTGGACATCTCGTGTCCTCAGGATAATGACATCCTCTTCCGCTTCCTCGCTGTTTTTGGTCCATTCTTCTGGAGCTGCTTGTGGACGGGCGGTGCACGGAAGACAGAAATGAAAATTTCTAAAACGTAATGGTTGCCAACGTTCCAGCTACACTTGATGGTGGCCAGAATTGTCAGCTGAACTAATGACTGTAAGCCGTAACAAGAAGATGCAATGCTGTCGACGCTGGTTTTCATATTTTCCCCCCTTTCATGTTCGTTGGGTAGTCCCACGCCGCAAGATGTAATTGGAGACGACCCTAATGGGCAGGTTCGGGGGGGGGGGGGCAGCCACCCTAACTGAACAGTCCAGCTGAACACTGTTCAATTCAGACTGCCCTGTCGGTCATAATTTGATGTATCCTTGGCTGTGATGGACACGTTACACAAACAGATCCAGTTCACACAGCAAGAGCAAACAGGCAACGTTTGGGAGTAAGCACATAAAAAAAAAAAAAAAAAAAACTTCCTCGGGTAGGGGTCGAACTGACAACCCTTCGCACGAAATGTGAGACCAGTGAACCATCCCACAAGACAACACCGGGAGTCACTTCTCTATGCTATTCCGGCAGGACATTAGAAGGCTTTTCTTGATTCTCCAACAACTCGTAGCTAGCAGGCAGGAACGTGCACAGCGGCTCCCGAGTGTGTTACACGTGCAGTTCAGGAGCTTCGACCAGGCGGACGTTGACTCGGGCGAATTGCGTCAGAGCTGAACTTGAAACGTTTGACAGAAAACGTACAAATACTGTTTGGCTTTTACGGCGTCAATACGAGGTTTACGGCGGTCTGCTGCTGCGAGCTCAACCTTACAAGCTGTAGATCGATTAGAAAATGATCTTAAAGGACCATCTCCCTCTATTACTAGTGTCATTCTGGTGTTCGTAGATCGTTCTCAGCTCGTTTGGACGTGTCTGCCGTCGTGCCACGTAGGCACCTGCACAGTGACAGCATCGCACAGGCTGCGGTCAACTTTCAAAAACACAACCTTATCGCCTACCGTACTAAACACCATTTCCTTATATGTCAGCTTGAATTTCAACTCGTATAGAATAACTCTGGATGGAGTTTCTGGGTAAAGTCATTGCCCCCCCCCCCCCTACACACACTGAGCCAACAGAAGGTTTAGTCGACGCGAATTTCGAGGAGCCAGCTAGTGGTGCGGGAAGCCGCTGAGAAGAAGAACTTGAGTTTTCGCTCGTGCAGCCTAGGTCGGCAGCTGGAGCGTACAGGCAAGCTCAGAAACTCAACTCTTCCAAAACCTAAGCTGGATTCTGCGCAGCGTAGTCATGTTGGAAAATATAATAATAATAATAATAATAATAATAACTGAGTATTGTATAGGCGCTTTACCCAGTTTCTTGCATCGTCTCAGTGCACCGCGAACTGAACCCAACACGCACGCTAACGTGAATCACACACATTCTCTCACACATCGGACATGAACATATGACAGTCACGTGGTGCGAAGGGTCAGCTCAGCTATTTGAGTTTCGGAATTTAGAATTGCATCCCCCCCCCCCAAATTTTGTGGGCTGAACCGGCATTTCCAAAGCAGGGGGGGGGGGGGGGGGGAGGGGGGGGGGGGTCGGAGTACCCAGAGAAAACCCCCGACGATCGGCCCGAATGAACGGTGCCACGTACGAGAAGAAAAAAAAAACATCTCTGCCCCGAGTGGGACTCGAACCCGACCTCTCGCATTAGTCTCGTAACCACTTCCACCCAACCAAATGAGCGTTTGAATGGCCAAGCGGACACATCGCATTGGTCACTGACCTGCTTCTCTGTACTTAGCGGCACTTAGTAGCTTAGAACAAATTCATCTCTGCGTTCAATGCACTCAGTTACTTCTACAGCCAAACGCGCACTTTCCGTCGTATCAGTACATTAGTGCAAGACTGATATGCGACCGCCCCCACTGCACGGACTGCCGTCAAAATCCGCTCTCATTTCGGATGATTTCCTCATTATTGCTTTGCTTGTGTGCGTCATTCCTGTTAAGAGGTGGACAGTGAGTGGTGCTTTTAGACATCATAACTATTGCCATGTAGTTTGTATAGGTCCACCTGCTGCGTGACGCTACTTTGCTATTAGTACATCCGACCACTTCTTCCCGGTACCTGGAGAAAGGGTCGAAGAGCCTTTCAAACCCATTTTGATTTAGACCATTTGGCGGTAGATCTGTGCGAGCGTCAGTGTGCTGACACCCGGAGAACTCGACACCCGGAATATCTCCAGGGGACAATTTGCCACGTTGGAAGAGTCAGCACCCGGACATTGCCTGTCGAGACAATACCCACCAAGGGAAATTGACCGCTCGGACAGGGAAGCAGGGGTTATCAAGCTGGTCAAGAGAACTTTGTACTTTGTACTTCCAGCGCACGTGTCATGAGTGTAATTCCCAGGTGGGAGCCCCCCAATTTTTTTTTCCTTTTTCCATTGCCCAGTCCGTGATAACGCAGCGGGAGAGGAGGGAGGGGGAGTAGGGAGGTAAATTTTGAGAGAGGGTTGAAAGAAAAAGGAAAAGGCGGGGGGGGGGGGGGGTGTTTCTGGTGACATTAGGACTATTCCATCAGCCGGAAGGATCTGAGTTCAACCCCTGGTAGACGTGTGGTAGATGGCACTGTATTTGTAATAAACGTGCTCCTGTGATTTACAAAATCTGAACGACCAGCAACCAACCGACCGACCAACAGACCAACCAAGCAGCCAACCAACCAATCGACCAACAACCCGCACAGTGTCAGTAAAAACAACAACAACAACAACAAAACCGGCAACATCAACAACACAAAGTCCGACGCTGCCGTCGGTTACTCTTCTCTGGTAACTTGACCATACTTCCTGATCTCCCCGTACTGTTTATCGCATGTCATGTAGTGTCGTCATTCAGCAGCCAGTGAGGTCATCACAAGTGTGATACTTGATCACACACAAGACCCCTGGCTTGCTTTTAATGCTAATGCAGGTAAAAGTGCAGTGCGCGCGCGTGACTCGAGGTGTTGGTTTTCTCCGTGCTGCTTATTATATAACCTTAAAGATCTGCATCAGCTGTAATTGTCACAGTGTGTGTTCAAAGACAGTGTTCTTGCGATCAGATACAGGACAGTACAATAGGCATCTCTCACACAAGCGTTCACCACATAACGCACATTCTTACCAAAGAGCTGTTAGTATCAGCGAGGCGGGTGCCAAACGTTCTGACAGAAAAAGGCGCCAGGTTCAGCGTGTCTCTTGAAAACCTGCACAGATTGGAAGCAGATCTTGATGACTTTGTGAAGGGATTCGGAGCCATAGATCATAGACCAAACGTGGGTTCACCACTTCCCGCCTGAGGCATGACAGTCATTGCTATGGAAGCACCTTGGCTCGCCGCCTTCAAACAAGGCCAAGGTCATCCAGTCTGCTGGGAAAGTGATGGCGTCGGTTCAGTTTTCTGGGATGCAGATGGGATTTTGCCAGTGGATTTCCTTGAAAAGGGTCGCACAAGAGATAGGGCATACTGTTCGACCTTGCTCCGGAACGAAGTCGTCGCCAAGCGCCGTGGGAAGTGAACCAAAGGCGTTCTGTTCCACCAGGACAACACACCTGTCCAAGAGTCAGCTGTTGCCATGGAAACAATTCAAAACCTTAGCTTCGAACTAAATAACCTTATTCACCAGATTTGGCACCGTCTGTTTTTTTGTCTGTTTTGGAAGTTATAGAAACACATCGCCGGAAGACATTTGCAACGGATGAAGGCGTTATGCATGCTACAATGGCCTACAAGATAAAGCCTTCTTCCCTACAGGGATCGAAGCACTGCAGAGGCGCTGAGAGAAGTGTGTGCAGTTGAGGGGCGACTACGTTGAAAAACTAAATGATCAGAACTTTCCAACACTGTCATCTTCATGTGTAGGCTACGGACCTTTTTCCCCCACCCCTCGTACCTATGGCTAAATGCAATTTCACAATCACTTTTCCCTCCACAAAGATCACACTTCCCAAAGATCACCATTTGCGTCACAGATCTTTAACGGTTGCGTGAAGCGCGATCCGCTGTCAGGCCACTTGCACTGGATAATTGGACGTGATGACAAGACGCGAGGCTTGGGGGCCATCTCACAATCCGCTTCCGTCGTTAGGACGCTTGGTCAGGCGTGAACACTGTCGCCTCGGGTAAAACGGAACAGCCGTGACAAGACTTACTGAACGTTATTGGCATCTGCAGTTAGGTGTGTGTGTGTGTGTGTGTGTGTGTGTGTGTGTGTGTGTGTGTGTGTGTGTGTGTGTGTGTGTTTGTGGGGGGTGGGGGTGGGGGTGCTTTGTAAAATCACGATTTTCAGCCATAGCTGACATAGGAAACACTAGTCAGTGACAATCATGATTTTCAGCCATAGCTGACAGAGGAAACACTAGTCAGTGACAATCACGATTTTTAGCCATAGCTGACAGAGGAAACACTAGTCAGTGACAATCATGATTTTCAGCCATAGCTGACAGAGGAAACACTAGTCGGTGACAATCACGATTTTTAGCCATAGCTGACAGAGGAAACACTAGTCAGTGACAATCATGATTTTCAGCCATAGCTGACAGAGGAAACACTAGTCGGTGACAATCACGATTTTTAGCCATAGCTGACAGAGGAAACACTAGTCAGTGACAATCATGATTGCACACAGCTCTCTTCGACTGTAACGTCACCATCATCCAGTCTCGGCCACAGTGTGGGAAATTTGCGAAAAAGCGCCATTTATCTCTCGGTGTGCCCGCTTTTGGACATGTATTTGGCAGTATTGATGTATATGACATCTGTTCACAACACGCAGGAGATGTACAACTACTGACGAAGCTCAAACTGGGCTCGCGTTTCCAGAGAACTACTGCGGTCAAAGCGGATGTGATCAGTTGTTGACAGTAGTGCTTCGGTTCCAGTTCGGTTGCTCCGTGTGTCTCGTGTGGCGGAAAGGTTTTGGCTGCTTACGAGTCAACCACGCAGCGCACGGACATTTGTGCATCGACTTGGTTGCGCGTAGCAATTACCAACAGTGGCAGTGATGAGATGAGAGGCTGGTTGTTGGTAGTGGCATCTGTGGTTTTCTGCAGCCAAAAAAGAAATTGTGACGTGCGAGAATCGTAATTGCTGTTATTGGCGTCTGAGGCTAAGTTTCCACAGTACTGGGCTTTTCATTACTTGTGGGTGCGTTGTAAATTCGTGACGTCCGACTGAGCAAACAGTCATCTTTGAGCATACAATTGACTGTTTTCCTAGTATTGGCAGGCTTAGCCACTCCCAAGGGAAGTCGGCAACCAAAATAGTAGTTTTACGATAGGAAGAATGTCTGTCAAAATTGAAAACACCTACAATAAAATGTTGTAGTCTTCAGGAGTGCATTAGAAACGAAAACAACAGGATGGTCACCAGCCCAGTATATTGTTTCCACTCAGTGACCTGCTGTCGTCACGGTCGTTCTTTTTGTAATGCTGTACATTGGGAAAGAAGAAGAATTTGATACTCATCACACACACACACACACACACACACACACACACGCACGCACGCACGCACGCACGCACGCACGCACGCACGCACGCACGCACTTCTTGCTTTTTCATCTGCGAATGCAGATAGGCAGCAAGTTGTACGCAACACGATATTGCAACATTTCCTTCTCCGTTTGCGTAAGAAAATAATCTTGTTTTCTCACACCCGACAGTTCAGTACGATCTGTGTCGATGACGTGTGACCGCTGTAACGATGTTGGTCATTTTGTGTGTGTGTGTGTGTGTATGAGCGGTCAGTACACAGTAATTTGCTAATAATGACGACCACGTCCGCATGAACAGCCCGCCCGAATAACTGGAGTATATAAAAAGAAAATGACGAAGGGAATCGCAAAATAACGTGAAAATGACGAAATATCTGTAAGAAGAGGCTTCCCGAATAACGCGAGTCGAGAGGAAAATGATGATATATTCCGGTGAACTGTCTCACCGAGTAAAAATTAATGGAGTATATATTAAGAAGGAAATTATATGAACGGCCTTCCCGAATATCTTGAGTATATGGGTGGATGATGTGGAAGTCTCCGTGTGAACGGCCTCTGGACTGTTTGGAAAAACCTGCAGTGTTCTGCCGTCACTGTTTTTCCCGTTCGATATTCAGGAATAGAGTTGTTTCAGGCACACATGTGGGTTCTGGTACTGTGACTGGAATTAGGAGCCCTTGTCGTGGACGGTGACAATCCCTGTACATGTAGTCTGTTGTTTATCGACGTATTGTTTCCCCTTCAGGCGTAGAAAATACGTTGTCGTGTTCACACTAGGAGGAAATAGTGAACATGCGGTTCAGGGAGAGCGCAGGTTTTAAACGCTTTTAGATTGCTATATATGGGTAAATACAGGAAATCGAGCGTGCGTCATTTGTCTGTCATATGCCCCCCCCCCCTCCCCCTCCTGTTTGCCAGTGTGAACAACTGTTGCTTATTCAGTACTGTTACGGCGCTCAAAACATCCTGTGTTGAAACACCCTGTGTTCAGTTATATACTCAGTTATAGTTCAACTGACTTTCTGGTGTTTACATCAGAAATGGCGATTGTGTGTGTGTGTGTGTGTGTGTGTGTGTGTGTGTGTGTGAAAAACTGTAGCGTATTCTGGTCTGTTACGGCGCTCAAAACATCCGGTGTTTAGTTATATACTTCGTTATTTATGGTCAGACTGACGTTTATTTATTTATTTTTTGTCGCGCTTGTTTCTCAGAATGTAAGGTATTCAGGGGGACATATTTACAACCTGTATTCAACATCTCTTTCAAAATAGTTCTGACATTTTTTTTTCTAAGGAGACAAAAAGACAAGAACGTAGAATCGGGAGTGACTGAGCTTTTCTATGGGCACAGTACCGTCCTAGGGCGTTTCCGGTTGGTGATGCAGTAGGCAGAGGTAGGTTGTAGTCTCATCAGAGTGACGCTTTTTCTGTGATTTTTGCGCATGAACGTACGTCATTTTGTCTTTTGTCTTTCCTGTGAGGTCAGAGGACGGCCGTTCTCTCTCTCTCTCTCTCTCTCTCTCTCGATTTAAAGATTAAGATTTATGTCTGCTTAGATTTAAATTAATTTGGCTCAGTGGGAGTGTTGCACTTTGATTATACTCGTGCTTGCTGCAGTGAGAACCGTCAAGGAACCGTGAATTCTTGCCTGATTTTTATAATAATAATAATAATATGACATTCTTATACACACACAGACACACACAGACACAGACACACACACACACAGACACACACACACAGACACACACACACAGACACAGACACACACAGACACACACACACAGGCACACACACACACACACACACACACACACACACACACACACACACACACACACACACACACACACACACACACAGACACACACACACAGACACACACACACACAGACACACACAGACACACACACACAGACACACACACACACACACACACACACACACACACACACACACACACACACACACACACACACACACAGAGAGAGAGAGAGAGAGAGAGAGAGAGAGAGAGGACCAAAACCGAAAAAGAGTCAGAAACGTGGTAGTGCGCGGTACGGAATGTGTTAACCCCACAACACTGTTGTTCCAAACTCACCACTCGTTATTTATCCCGTAACGAAGATTAAAAGCTACAGTGTCCGTGCGTCACTTGCTAATTAGTGTTTGAGAACTCCGCGACCCCGCACTATACCCTAAACAAATTACTTTTATTAACCCGATCAGAATTCGTTTTGCCAAAGTTCACGCCTTGAAATCCTGTTACAGTAAAACTGTTATCTTCATCTTGGGGGGGAAAAAAGGCTTGGCTACAAAAACTCCACAGTCGCTGGTGTAATGTAATGACGTTTTATGGAAGGTTTTAACCAGGTAAATTGTCTACCGACTTTTCTTTGAGTTATATTTGAAACTAATTGTCGCTGGCAGAGATGACGTCATGAAGGTGACCGCTAACGTCAGTAGAGCAAAAGTGTCCTGAGTCTTTTTTAAAAAAACAAATCGAGTCAAGACAGTGTGTGTGTGTGTGTGTGTGTGTGTGTGTGTGTGTGTGTGTGTGTGTGCGTGCGTGCGTGCGTGCGTGCGTGCGTGCGTGTGTGCGTGTGTGCGTGTGTGTGTGTGTTTAAAACTGTTTTTGTCCAGATTTTAGCTTAGCTAATTAAGGCGAGTCTGTAATGATTAATGTGTCAAATTCGCGTAGTTTGCGTATAGTAAGATTGGTGTTTTTAATGTATATTTATTTTTCGAATTTCCCTTGTAAGGGACAATAAAGACAATGAATCATTCGTTCTTGTTACAGACGAAATCTTGGTTTTAGCAAAAACAATCAGTCGTGATAAAGGAAAACTACATTTTGGTAATTTTACACCGTTATATAGGCAGTTCCCAGTTTCATATAGCTCCCACCGACCGCTGTTTTCCTTATTTCTTACTTCAGCGTGTGATACATTGAATTGTTCGTGCTGTACAGGCAACCTTAACGACATGAGGAGGGAAAGAGGAAGAGGTGTCCACGATGACCCTTTGTGCAAAATAACGCGTGAAATCACAGGTTATCGAATGAGCACCTATTGTGTGACACCAGCGATTCTCCGACACGGGTCACGCAGACAAACGGGGCAATCAGTCGGCCAGTGACCCTATTGGAACGAAACCAATCAGAGAGCCAGATATCATGCATAATTAATTACGTAACTTCGTCATCAGTTCCTATTTGTCTGCCACATCCGTTTATGACCATACTGCTTCCTTTAGTCACGTGGTGCGGTAATGGTGATGTAGAAAATCTTACGTCACTTCGTCACCAGTAAGTACACAATAATGAGCACTTTGCACGATTGACGTCTGCTGTTGCATCAGCGCTGCTGACAAGAGGGCAGCACCAGTTGCTGACGACGTGAAATCAGCATATCTTGTTGTCCTTTTTCTTCGAGATAGGGAGTCAGGGCGGATCCTGACGAGAAGGGGGGGGGGGGGATTGGGGATTGTTGGATCCCACATACTCACGCCATCTCCGTTCCACCCCAACGTCCCTGAACACCACCCCTTCCACCACCTTCCCCCCCAAACAAAAATTAAGCAAAAAAAAGCAAAACAAAAAAACAAAAAAACAAACAACATGCGCAGTTCTGTCCCAGTGCACTGTGCATTGTTCAAAGTCAGTCTAGATTTCAGGTTTCCGTATACCTCACGGTGAAAACGTTTTAAAATTACTCCAGATTTCATAAAATAGCAGTACTTTTATTAAAACGTAAATGTTGGGGATGGGGAATGACGTGCGGAGGTCGGACGCTCGGCAGTTTTACCTTTTCGCTTCACGTCCTCGGCGGTGACCGCCTAGCCTTGAACAGGCGTAAGGACACATTGCGCGTGGGGTCAAGTGCGTACCCTGTTTTGCGAGTGTGCTACTTTGCAGTGATTTTTGTTGTCACGAAACAGCATGATTTCCGTATTTGGTAGGGCAAGGTGCATGCCAGGGGGTAGCAAGAGGAGGCAAGCTGCCATTGAAGCTGGGACTTCTTGCGCGCAAGACAGGCAAAATTGACGCGAGTGGATTTGGGTGAAGCGGCTTTCTGAGGCCTCGTGTATTGGTATTCTTTGCAACATCCCTATACGCTTCAAACCAGCGACCCGCACTTGTAGAGTTCCTGTGACCTGCCTCTTGATACTGAGAACTAGAACAGCTCTTAGGGTTGCTGACGCCCGTCGTCCAATCATACACGTTCCGCCCACCGCCCAGCTAGCGGTCATCAGCTCCTTTTGTCCTCTCCTTTCGTCTGCACTTTAAAAGATCTCTTTCCCATCACGCCCCGTGTGTTTATTTATTAATTGCTGCTCGTTAGTGCCCCGCGTTATGACGCGGAGTCTCTGTGTGGGTTGAAGGCAGAGTGGCTGCTGATCGATTCTCGTTCTGTCTCGGCAAAACTTCAGACTGACCGAGAATTACGTGTTGCAGCCTATGGTTTGTGTGGATTTTTGTAGGATGAGGGCATAGTGGGCAGTGGTCGACACTCCACAGCTGATCGGTCTGCCTCAACAAAACTAAAAACTGAGTGTCCGTCTTGGAAATTTAACTGTGGTTTGTGTAGATTTTATTTGAAAATGCTGCGTGTTGAGTTACGAGGGGATGGGGAGGGGAAGGGAGATGGACGCTCTGAGGGAAGGGGGGTGGGGGCGGGGGCGGCGTGATGACCTATTTATTCACCATATTGAATGTTGCCTGATGTCGCTGCACCTGCCAAATTGAATGTTAGAGTGCGTGCGTGCGTGCGTGCATGTGCATGTGTGTGTGTGTGTGTGTGTGTGTGTGTGCGCGCGCGCGCCTTAAGTCCTTTGCATTTGGAGAGCAGCGCTCTATAAAAACCATGTATTATCATGAATTGCTAACTGGCTATGCATATCTACCAAGCATGATAACAGTGATGCCACGAAAATGATTATTGGAACAGTAGACCACTTCATTACATTCTTCATCAGAGACATACATAGAGAGATAGGAAGCTGGTTCTTGCAGCTGCTTACATCCTTTGCTACCCTAAGAACCAGGTCGCTGTTTAAATTTCAGATAACACAACCCTAAGCTCTCCATCTGCCTCCAAATGACCCCTAAGCGTTTTGAAACAAGGCACAGTATCTAACAATGGGAAACGAGTATTTTTCCCACAAACAAAATACTGATATAAGCGAGACAGATAAAGTTGTAATGTCAAAGTTTGAAATGCGGTATTCTGCACTCCGGCCAGAAAATTACAGTTTCAAATACTGACATACCGGTATTCAGACCTCCTGCTAAACTGACCAAAACCACTCAATAACGTTTTCAAGTAGCTAACACGAAGGAGTGAAATCGGTGATTTTGACAGCAAAGCGTTATTAAAGGAGGAGAAGTGCCGTAGCTTGGCATATTTCCGGAAGTGTCTTTGTTTCCTATCTCTCTATACGTGTCTTTGTTTCCTATCTCTCTATACGTGTCTTTGTTTCCTATCTCTCTATACGTGTCTTTGTTTCCTATCTCTCTATACGTGTCTTTGTTTCCTATCTCTCTATACGTGTCTTTGTTTCCTATCTCTCTATACGTGTCTTTGATTCCTATCTCTCTATACGTGTCTTTGTTTCC
>JACVVK020000612.1:237500-257500 GCA_018292915.2 Batillaria attramentaria
ATGCAGGCAAAGCTATCACAGCTGCAGAGTTGTCAGCGCTTCGGACACCTTTATTAAACCAGAGAGAGAGTTTGCGGTGACTTTATTGTCGCGAAACCCATCTAGCTTGTGTTGTGTCCTGCACGAGAAGACTAGCCACTGCGATCTTTCTCGCTCAATGTCAAAACGCAGACTGGGCTGTGAAATCATCATCATTAGCTTGCTTTACGTCCTATGGCTTTTGGCCCTTAAGGACAAGTTGTTCCTGGCGTGTGTCTTTGGCTGCTTGGCTGGGCGAGTGTCTTTGGGGTGAGTGTGGGCTGTCTTGCTTAGCTTTGGGCAACGTCAGAGGATCTCTGCTTGGCTTTCAGATGCCTGGTCTGGGTTTGTTTTTCAGTGCCTCAGTCTGTTCTGTCATCCGTACTTTTGCCTTTGGATCATCACTGGGGTGTCCCCCCGCTCTTTGGCATTAAAACCATTTTGTCAGATCTGATCTGACGATCGCGTCGGCCAGGGTTCTCATTGGCCTATCACCAAGGGCTTGGTGTGGCCTGTGAAATCCGGCTGCCCGTGGCTTTTATAGGGGTTTTAAGAGTCGCTGAAACCTCTGTATCTGTGACAGAGTTGACTGTGCATTTTGCACAGTCGGACAGTAGTTTATATGGGTTAAACACGCTGTTTGCGGCTTTTTGTTGACATTGCAGACCTTTAAGCCCTTGTGTCGGGTGACTGTCCTAACGCGCCTCTCTCCGCGCGGTGCTACAGTGGCGATGCTGGAATTGGATTTCTCTGGTTTCGCCGCTTTGTTTCCGACGATTGGGAACGGGCGAGGCGGGTAACCATGGCAACTGGCGGACGGCTAGGTGGTTTACCTGGTGGCGGTAGGTGTTGCAGATCTACCTGTGTCGTGTCGGCCGCGTCTCATATAAGGTGAAGGGTGCTGTGTCCGCGTAACGTAACGGGGTGGGTGGGGGGGGGGGGGCGTCCGCTGATTGTCCGTGAGCGTTTGCAGACACGTGCCGAGTTGTTGTCGCTGCAGGTGTCGTTGGTGGCGGCGGCGGCGGTGGTGGTGGTGGTGGTGGTGGTGGTGTGTGTTTGTGTGTATGGTGGTGGGGGATGTAAGGACATGCACGTCGCGAAAACGAGAGAGAGAGAGAGAGAGAGAGAGAGAGAGAGAGAGAGAGACCATGTTTTACAACAGTTGAAGTTACCGGCATATGTAAATCAATTTCAAAACTTTCCGTTGCAACACTACACTACTACTGGACTACTGCTGCCAATTAGAGGAGACTGACTGACTGACTGACTGACTGTATTTTCCAAGGAAAGAGGTTATAGGCGCGCAGGCCCAAATTGCAAACCTGTCCTTGCTAACATCTCTACATGAAAAAAAATTAAGTTAAACAAACATCAAGTGCAAAACAAAACAAAGCCATGCTAATTAGAACAAGAGAGAGAGAGAGAGAGAGAGAGAGAGAGAGAGCCCATGTTTTACAACAGCTGAAGTTACCGGCATATGTAAATCAGTTTCAAAACTTTCCGTTGCAACACTACATCACTACTGGACTACTGCTGCCAATTAGAAGAGAGAGAGAGAGAGAGAGAGAGAGAGAGAGAGAGAGAGAGAGAGAGAGAGAATTTTCTTCAAAAGGTATCAAAGACGTGAACTATCTGTATTCGTGAAACGCCTTTGTTCCATGAGCTTCCCGCTATTGTCTCCGTCTGAATCCGCATATTGCGTAATGTGTAATACGATCGCGTTTAATGGGTCCTGCGGCATTAATTGTTTTTCTTCCCATTGACGTCTCCAACAAAATTAGCGGGAACTCGATCGATGCATGTACGGAGATAATGATGTTTGTTGCAACACTCGATGGGTAGAATGGTGGGGGCGGGGGAAGGGCGGGGGAGTTGATTAATTTGGGGAAGGGTAGTTGACTGTTTTTCCAGTTATTACGCTTTGGCTGATTTCAGGGAGGGGGGGGGGCTGAGGGGGGGGAGGGGTCATATAATTAAAAAAAAAAGATTTTGCTTTTCCCGTCCAGTTTAGTCGTTAAGCCCGGCTGTCTCTTCACTTTAACGATGTACACTAATATGAACGGACGTGTGTATAACGTGTAAGAAAAATAAATCAACATTACCGTAGATTCATCAACCGAATCAGCCTCAGCATACAAATAAACGTACAGCAAGAACGTACCTCTCTCTTAAACCGGCTGAATAATTGTTCCTCGCCCCCCCCCCCCCCCCCAGGCCACCACCCCTAGCGTTGCTCCTCTTAAAAGATTAAAAAAAAAGATTTTATTGCCTTTGACCCCTACAGAGGCGTGGAGGAACAATATAAACAAACAAGTAATGCAAATGACATGGTTATAAAGTAAATGTTAACAACAGGAATCACTGTGAGGCCAATAAAAGTGCTGATCAGTATTGTTATCACAAACTACATGAAATAAAGCTATCAAACACTCACGGCAATTACAGAGACTAGAAAAACAAAAGTGTTATGTAATGAGAACTTTGTTCTACACAACTTTACACTCTTTCACAAATTTAGCAAAACTAAACGCGACTTTCCTGACGGGTAAGGATAGGAGATTAGACACATTGAACATTGATGGAACTCGGCGGAAATTGAAAGGTATGTGTCTTTCACGGGATTCTGAGTGTGCACGACATTCAATAGAACCATCCATCATAGTGCCCCCTGTTTCTTCACGCACGTAGTCTGACAGTAGCTTTACTACCGCATGACTTTCAACGTCGACATCCTCTTGAGAGGAATCCCCAACCCAATCTCTATATCAAAATACAAACCTTTTTCAAACAGTACAAAAATTTATTGACTTATCGGGTCGCTTCGCCATTTAAATGTCTAACCCTGTGCCCACCACCACTCACAGTAAAGTTTGATATGCTCTTTCTTCTTTCCTTCTTCTTCTTCTTCTTTTATTTTTTCCCCACGCCTTTACATTTTAGTCCAGTTTTTCCACGCCAGTGTCTCCGCCATGCTCTCTGTAAACTGGTTCAGATGAGCACGTATATAAGTTTTTACTTGTTGTGCTCTCTTTCAATGTAATACTGTTTACTGCTTGACGGTGATCCGGCTTCAGTGAGTACAAATGTTTAAACCAGTAGAACCATCCCCTTTCCGACTGTGCCACTAGCTCCTTACGACTGTGTCCGTCCTAGATGACTGTTTCCTGGATGACCTTAATATGGAGGGGACGGTAGTGCTTTTGCCCTGGGGCCGACGTCGCCGATCGCTTAACGGGAAAAAACTGACAGCCGTGCACTGCGGGGGACATTTCTGGACGACTGACCCAAGTGTACATTGCCTTGCAGGGTTCTGCCCTTTCTCGTGACATTTACAGGCAATTCGTTCAAGGAATATTGTGGGGGCACTGAGCATTTGATCGGTAGAATGAGACGTGTAAGCCCTTGTAATATAGAAACTTGTGTCATTTGTATACGTGCATTATGTAACTATAGACCTGTGTCAGTATTTAAAGCTACAACTGAGCTTCTGAAGAGACGAGACTGCGATGGTAGAGGCCGTTAAAACAGGTTGATAAGTTTCAGTTGCTTGGTTTTTTTTTTTTTTCAATTCCATTGTCAGGACAATGGCGCTGGCTTTGGATGGACCGAGGAGATGTTTGCCTGCTGGATAGTTGGTTGAAGTACATGTAATCTCTCTCTCTCTCTCTCTCTCTCTCTCTCTCACACACACACACACACACACACACACACACACACACACACACACACACACACACACACACACACACACACACACACACACACACACAATCGTCAGTGCGTCAACAAACCCCCAACTAAAACAACTTGAGCAGACAAACAAAATAACAAACAACAACAAGAAACTGAAATGCAAATCAGTGACACTGAATAATCACTAGCAGCAGAAATTCGCACAAAACCAGTCTCTGCACCCGTCAGCTTTTCCAAGAGATCCGACTGACTGATTTCCAACAAAACGGATTGTTGTTTAGACTGACGCACGTCCTGCAAGGAAATACACACACACACACAAAAAAAAAAACCCAAATCAGTCTCCCATCCCTCTTTACAGAGACTGAAATCCTATTGTCAGAGCTCCAACAAAGGATGCTGGTACCTGGTGCATCAGTTGTAATGACTCGGACTAAGGAACACGACAAAGGGGAGAGTCGGGGGGGGGGGGGAGACGCGGAGAGAGAGAGAGAGACTCATGAAATAAAAAGAATGAAGAGAGAGAGAGAGACTCATGAAATGAAAAGAATGAAGAGAGAGAGAGAGAGAGAGAGAGACTCATGAAATGAAAAGAATGAAAGAGAGAGAGAGAGAGAGAGAGAGAGAGAGACTCATGAAATGAAAAGAATGGAGAGAGAGAGAGAGCCAGCGCGCCAGCCGTACTCCCTGGCACAGCCACAGCACCGCATCACACACACATACAGCATCGCGGCAACATCCACACACCACTACTAGCAGCAGCAGCAGCAACAGCAAAGGCACTAAGAGTTTAGCGGAACGCCACTGCCAACCATCTACACACTATCCAATCGACAGACGTGGGCAAAGGTACACAACTGATAGACTCCTTGACGCTCCAGTCACTTGTAAACCACGCGCGCCGGCAGCGCACGCATCTCGCGTTGATTGCTAGTGAAAAGTAGTTTCTTTGTGTGTGTGTGTGTGTGTTGAAGAAAAGCTGATGTCTGTCTTGTAGCCAAATCGCTGAAAATCACTGGAAGCCGGAGTCGGAATTGTGTGTCAGTGCGTCAGTTACTTTTGCACGAACTGATTGCATCAAGTTTGGGGGGGCGCCGCTGTTGTGTGCAGACTTAATCGCCGTCTCAGTTAGTGTGAAAGTGATCTGTTGGCAATTTGCTGTGGATTGATTGACGCTGATGCCGCTTGGTTCGTCACTATGGGTTTTGGTGTCGTCACTCACAGGTAAGCCGGGCCACTAGTGCCCTGTACGTCGTTTGCAGCGAGTAGCACCATTTTCGTTTCACCGATTGTACCTGCGCTGATCGAACCGCTGAGGCCGTTTGAAGAACCGTACCACGAGCCGGGGTGGCCGAATGGTAGAGCGTTGGACTTCCAGTGCTCGGGTCGTGAGTTCGAATCCCGGCTGTGACCAAATATTTGCGCTAGTGTTTTTCTCCTTGCCCTCGTCTTTGATATCACCCATAATTATGTAGTGGAAAAGGGCGTTAAACTCCCATACACCCCCCCCCCCTCCAACACCACCACCACCACCACCGGCCTGTTCCACTACTCACCGTTTTGTAGCCGGATCATACCTGTGTAACTACTTTGACCGTTTGTAGAAGCGCCGGTACCTGTACCACAGCTGACAGATCTGTCGCCGTCTGTGGAACCATACCCTTGACACCGGGAAACATCAATGACACCTTTCACGAGTATTGTGCCGTAGTACTGTACGTGTAAGCGCGTTATGCCGAGTTTATTTTTCCTGCGTTGAAACAGAACGGTGCCTCTTCTTTTTTAATCTGTTTCACCTGTAATATCGTAGGTCATATCATAAGTTCAAAACATTTAACCTTTTTTTATAAACAATGCCAGACGTAGATTGCTTGGTTGGTGCAATGAGAGTTCTATACTATGTACACCCACATAACTCTGCCAGCTGAGAAAGTAGATCGCAAAGGTAAACTTTAAGCGTATCGTTTACCAGACATTGATTAATATGTATGTCGGTTTGCGATAGTCTTCACGCCTTCCCAAAAGGACGTTAAACCCCAAACACCCACCCACCACCCCCCACCACCCCCCCACCCCCCACCCACCCCCTTCACGCCTTCCCTTTACAAATTGAAATTCAACAATGACCCCGCTTTAAACCTAATTTCAACGTGTCACTGTATTGGTAGCAATGTAAATGGGTGAAATCGTTTTACCCTACCACAACTGTCTGGATGTCTTTATGTGTCGGCAGATAGCACCACTGAAAACACCATCGTTAAACGTACCCGTATCTGCACTGTAGATAAGCCACGTCACACGATGACGTAGTTGTGGCGGTGTGGTCACCGGTGATTGACGTGACACGTGCGCGCGTGTGGTTAGACTGAAGTTTCAAGCGATAGCCAGGGTAAACTTACTGTTAATTAATCGTGCGGTTTGTACAGGTAATGTTCAGCATGTCAGGTGGCTACAGGTGGGGAAACGCTGGACATGTTGAGTTTCCGTGCCGGCGTCTGTTGGTTTGGGGAAAGGCTGTCTTTAGTGTCAGTGAGTAGCCAGGTGAAAACGCTTTCAAGTTCAAGAGATCAAAAGTAAACTGTTAAATTGAGGTGTGTGTGTGTGTGTGTGTGTGTGTGTGTGTGTGTGTGTGTGTGTGTGTGTGTGTGTGTGTGTGTGTGTGTGTTTTCACGGTTGAGTTGACGGTCATCACGAGCAGCCGGTTTAGAATAGAGTAGACTGAAATCCATGCAATTTCATTTGATAAATTGGATCGAGTGATTGTATGATATATACAGTGCATATTTACGGGATATGATTATCAATATTTTGAAGTATCAGTTCAGTAGACCTTAGTCCCTTGAGTGGGAAAACTGAAAAAAAAACCAGCGCATCGACGGTAGCAACTCTTGACGGTAGCAACGCAAAATGAACTCTTACGCTTTTTAAGTTACTTGAGTCTGTGATTAATATTGACTGTTCTTAATTATTTATTTGTTGATTTATACTGAGCCTGTCTCAATCTTAATTGCCCGTTTCGGGATGAATAAAGTGCAATTGATTGATTGATTGATTGAACTCCGGTTAGGGGGGTGTGTGTGTGTGTGTGTGTGTGTGTGTGTGTGTGTGTGTGTGTGTGTGTGTGTGTGTGTGTGCGTGCGTGCGTGCGTGCGTGCGTGCGTGCGTGCGTGCGTGCGTGCGTGCGTGCGTGCGTGCGTGCGTGCGTGCGTGCGTGCGTGCGTTCAAGTAAGACAGGTTAAGACTACCGCGTCTCCTGCTGGACATGTCTGGTCAGAAATAGCCACACAGGTAGTCAGTGTAAATACATCCGGACCAGACCAACAGATGGTCAGCCTGGCTTGACTCCACTGATAACCAGATCATGCAGCCACACCGTTATGGTAGATAGCATGGGTCTGGCTGGCGCCAGAAATTCCCGGGGAGGCCGAGTGCTAGACAGTTTGCTTTTGTTTTGTATGCATGGAATTTAAAAGACGCATTTTCTTCATACTTTACATGCAAAATGTAAAAATTTCGAAAACGTTCTGTTCTTTAGGACCACCTCAGTGCCGGGGCGGAGGTGGGGGGGGGGGGGGAGGGCAAGGTGCTAGACAGATTGCTTTTGTTTTGCATGGAATTCAGTTTCGACTTATTTTCTCCATACCTTATACAAGAATATTTGGAGATTGCCAAAACAGTTTTGTGGAATTTGTAGAGAAGTTGAATACCTTTTGTGAATGGCCTTCTCACCTCCTCATTGCCGCTGCTACTGAGGTGCTAGACAGCTTGCTTTTGTCTGCAGTGGAATTTTAGAGGAACGTTTTCTTCAGACGTCATCAGCGTAAGAGAGTTTCGTTTGTGGAATTTGAGATACCCCTTGGAAGTTTAATGTTTAACAGTTTTCTGCGTTTCGTGTACGGATCACTTCAGTGCCGCTTGTAAAGTTAGGAAGTCATCGACCGTATTGTTTTTCACGCTCCTATCACGAACTTGCCATCGCTGTAGTTGCCGTAGCGGACAGTTGGTTACAACAACACACAACAAACCGACAGCAACAATAAATTGATGGCGACAACGTTGGAGACGTGTAGGTGCCTACAAGTAAACTATGTCTGAGTCTGTTTGAGCCTGTTTTGGTTACTTGTGTGTTGTTGATGAGTGAACCTGCAAGTTTGCGACTTACCTGTAGAGAAAATGTTTGTGCAGATGACGTGTATTCAGTGTCGCAGAATGTATGTCACTTAGAGACACTGAAATAGGTATGGTCGAAAGAGCTCTCTCTCTCTCTCTCTCTCTCTCTCACACACACACACACACACACACACACACACACACACACACACACACACACACACACACACACACACACACACACAGGAGAGAGAGAGATGTACACAACCCACACAACATGGCACAGACGTACCGTGTGCACGTGCCGTGTTTGTGTCCTATTTCTGTACATGACCTGCACGTCCGCCATACCTCCGTACGATACCTCTGTCCTTCAGACATAGCTCGCCTGCCCTGCATGTCTGGAACCAGTCAGAAGCTGTTCAAGAGATTGTATCTAGCAAATTGTTTATCTGGTGTTACCTGCATTAATTAGTTTCGACCTATTCGTCTGCCTCATAAGGTCTGTAGCCAACACCAAAACCCACGCCCACATAGCGTATCGGTCGTTCTTTGCTCCAAACTGTTTACCTGTTGTTACTGAGTTAATGAGTAGAGAGAGTTAATGAGTTTAATTCCTGTCAGTTTGTTCACTTGCTAATACCTCCATAATACCTAATTGATGATCTTTTGTTGCCTGTAATTCCTACCGATTTGATTATCCGCTGTTGCCTCTTGTTCCTAATTGTGTACAAGATCGTCTTCCCTGTTGTTGCTCGTATCTTTCCTAATTGATGCTGTGTGTAATCTTCTATTACGTGTACCTGTAATTTCTCACTGATTGTTTACCCGCCATTACCCCTAATTGTGCACCTGTTGTCACATGTAGCGTACCTGATCGTTAATCTGTTGTTACGTGTAATTTCTACCTAAGTACAATTCGTAATCAGATATTGGTAACAGTTCCCTCCCATGGTCATCACTTGTATTGTGCTTATCACGTGGATGGGTCCACATTGTTCTCTGCTGACCAGTAACAGTAGAATTTACCTGGCGGACAAACAATCCGTGCGCCGCTGGAAAAGCAGGACGCGGGTTGCAACAGGGTTCCCACGCCACCCTAAAAGGTCCTAAAAGGCCCCAAATTTCAAGACCTCCATTTAGGGCCCCATAAAAGGCCCTAAAAGGCCCTAAAGATTCAAATGCAGCCCTAAAAAATCGAAGTAAAGGCCCTAAAATCTGAAACTTGAGAGTAAAAAAAAAAAAAAAAAAAGCGACAGAAAGCGTTTTGACACAAATTTCCGATCTTACGGAACGAACTGAATGACTGAATTCTTCGGTGAATCGCTGCGGCGGAGATACCGTATCGTCTGCTTCAAACACTGGCGCCTCCTTTAATTGGATGCGTATTACCCTTGGTCAGACAAACTGGTGTGAAGATACTTCATCTGTTTGCTAAATTTTTGGGCCCTAAATAAGGCCCTAAAAAGGCCCTAAATTTTGGAATGAAAAAGGAGTGGGAACCCTGGTACCTGATTGTTGGTCTGATCTATCTACCTGTACGTTACAATTCACCTGTCTGTTACCTGTATGTGCAGGTGATCACACCGTCCCGAAACCTGGTGCTGTGCGCCGAGTCGCGGCGGGAGATGGAAGAGTGGATCAACGCGCTCAAAATGGCCGCCAATAAAGAGTATTATGAGGTAAGCGACTCACGTGATACTCAGTTAAACGGGCCGATTCCAACTTCGCTAAGCCGTCCCATGTTTTGGGACAGTTTTGCGCGTGAGTGCGCCTGTACGCTCGAAATACTCTATCTTGATGATCAGTACAGCTTTAAATGCAGTATGTGTCTGTCTGTCTGTCTGTGTATCTGTCCGTCTGTCTGTCTGTCTGTCTCTCTCTCTCTCTCTCTCGCTCTCTCTAGCAACCGCAGATTGAAAATTCATTGTATATTTAAATCTTTTCCGATGTTAAAAAGTAAAGGTCTCTTTCTCTGAACCTTTTTGTTTTGCTCGATATACACAATCTCTCTCTCTCTCTCTCTCTCTCTCTCACACACACACACACACACACACACACACACACACACACACACACACACACACACACACACACAGCTTACAGACACACACGCACGCACGCACGCACGCACGCACGCACGCACGCACGCGTAATGTCCATAGTTAAACTGTATTGACATGTTTCCCATTGATAGACATTTATTTGTATTTTTGCGTGTTATAAGCAGTTTTCTTCTTGTACTTTTTCTTCCCGGCGTGTTCTTCTCCCCCCCCCCCCCCCTTATGTGGTGGAAAAGGACGTTAAACCCCCACATCCCCCCCCCCCCCCAGTCATGCGGATCAAATGGACCGTTCTTTGCATTGATAAAAATAAACGCATTTTGTGGAAACCTGAAAATCCTATTTCTTACATTTTGAACTTTTTCTGAAGGCGCGGTAAACAAAAAGGGCAGTGTAGTTGAAGACAAATCACCCACTCGTCACCTCCCTTCAGTGAAATTGTCTCCCTTTTTTCTCCTCTGAAGAATCATACTTAGGACGTGGTGTTTTTTTTCAAATCGATAAGTTTTAAGGGCTTAGTGCCAAAGAAAAAGACCCCTAATGGGCAAGACGGGAGGGATGAAGACCGAAATAACCTTGAAACTGGGTAACTAGGTCAGCGTGAAGGGCCCTCGCCATAAACATGAGGGGATTGGGAGGATTGTGGAGTGGGATATTAGGGGGGGGGGAGGGGGTTGGGTTGACAGCGTGTATTCTCTGCTTCATAGCCAGCACGTGCCGCCTCAGTTCAGTTCAGCTCAACGTGACATCTCTGCGCTCGGAGAAGCCCATACGCGCTCCATTCCATAATAATAATAAATGAGTATTCTATAGGCGCTTCACCCAATCTCTTGAATCGGCCCAAAGCCCCGCGAACTGAACCCAACACGCACGCTCACGTGAATTACACGCATTCTCTCACACATTGGACATGAACACATAACAGTCACGTGTTGCGGGGGAAGGGGGTTGTCAGCTCAGTTGTTTAATTCTCGGAATTTAGGGTTGCATTTATTTTCGATTTTTGTGGGTTGAACATTTCCAAAGCAGAGGGGGGAGGAGGCCGGAGTACCCGGGGGGGGGGGGGAACTCCGGCGATCGGCCCTAATGTACGGTGCCGCGCACCAGAAGGAAGGATTCTTTGCCCCGGATGGGACTCGAACCTGACCTCTCGCATTAGTGGCGAAGTCTCTTAACCACTAGACCACCAACTCCATCCCTCAGTTATCTCCCCAGTGTCGTTTATGAGACTGTTCCAGTGTTGTTTTGGTTCACACTGGGCCGGTCCTGCCCTTTAGGTTTCACCATCGGCCACCGTGTCCACAGAGAACTGTTAGCAAAGGATATAGTTAATATTATACTCTCACGAAGAACAAGACACTTCACTGGCTACTTTCTTCCACAGAAGCGTTAGATTTGAAACCAGAAAGCGGGTTTATTATGCCGGGCACAGAAACCGTTTCAGAAGGCTTTTGTTTTGTCTGCTTTTGGGTTTTTTTCCCTCCTTTTTCGGTGGGTTGTTGTTGTTGTTGTTGTGGTTGTTTTGTTTTGCCTTCCTTCATAATTTTCCCGTTTCATTATTCTCAGCTACCATTTTCGTGTGTGTATTCTATGCAGATAGAGGTACGATCAGAGTGTGACCAATTACTTCATCTTACTTTTTCACATTTTAGGCGCAGCGTAAGGCAAAACACTTTACCAGTTCAACCCTTTCAATCATTACAATTAATTTCCGCAACGCTATCAAACACAAGAAAAGTATATTACTTTTTAACATTTTAGGCGCAGTGTAAGGCAAACCACTTTTAATCGCTTTTAATCATTAAAATTAATTTCCGTAACGCTACCAAACACAATAAAAAATATGCCGCAAAATTCGTTACTTTCACTGAACAACAACAACAAAATACTCTCCATGATTATCTTCAACCAACAAATTCAGTAATGTACAAAAACGCATATATGCAACTGCTTTCGTGTAGAGCGTCCTAAAAATAGAACGCTGTGCATAAATTGGCTCAGATTGACTCGTAACAGAAATGACTCATAGTTTAATATCACGATACAGATGTCCTCGTTGTCAAGGTTGACTTGGACTCTCTCTAGTTAGTTCTGTATTTTTTTTGGAATACATTTTGCTGTGTCTTCCTCATTTGTCCTGCCGATAAGCACACAAGGTTGTTTCATGTATTTGCTGAAATATTGCTGATGTTACTGTCAAATAGCCTTGGCCGTGAACGTCAGAAGATATCAGTCAAGTTGAAAAATGCCCTGAAGTGCAAAAACACGGTCGTTTCGGGTTCAGCTCGTTTCGCTGCCGTAAAGGGCCATTTTCCAACATATTTTTGCTACGTTAAGTGCAGTACCTTTGAGCCACTAGGCATACTATGATGAGCTAAGATGCTGTAAGCGTTGCTTCCCCTGCTTTTTAACATACAATAGCTGCCAAGTTCACAACTTTTTTCCCTAGCTTACGGGCGCGTTCACTAGCGTAACAGTTCCGAGACCAAAAAAAAAAAAAAAGGAAGAAAAAAAAGTTGTTTTCTGCGAAGCGTAGTTGTATCTTGGAATTTGCACGTTTAAAATATTCATTCTCAGAAACAGGTCATGAAAACGGGTTGAAATCCCTCAGGTTATTTTCAACCCGATGGCCGTGATTTACCGTAAGCCCCGTCTAACGCCGTCCCCCCATTTTTCTCCTGTCAACCGGTCTTCAAATATTCATGCTGGAAAATCGGCAGCTATTGTTTCGCCGGCCGACGGGAGCCGGCTGTGTTCCATTAGACTCGTCCTTACGCCAGTTTGAAGCTGTGTGGAGGAGGTGGCATGGGGGATTAGGCCGCCATCTACCGGGATACGCTTTTAATCCATAATTTACGTGCCAGTGCCAGTGTAAGCAGAACTACCCGCAGTGGAAGACCAGGCGTGGAGTATAGACGTCGCCATTTTTACAGCAACGTCCATTTTTTTTCCTTTTAGCTGTATACAGATTTTTTTTTTCATCTACGGTCCTTTCTAGATGGGATGAGATCCTTAAACTGCACACTTGGTATTTGTGCATGCGTGTGTACCCGAAGGCGAGACGGGCACCGTAACCGAGTCTGCGCGTGAAAGAATCTGACTCGATACGGTGAGGAAAAATCCCCAACCAAATTCCTGGCCGCCAGGGGTTCGAACCTGGTACCTCAGGATCCGCAGACGGACGCCTTAACCACTGTGCCAAATGCCCTAAATATGTCAATACACACGGGCTACAGTTTGTACATTTGGGTCACCCGCGATGCTGTCGCTTGAAAAGCTCCGTTCTGGTCATAGTTTCGATCAACCGTCAGCACGGACGTTAAAATTCGGAGGGGGGGGGGGTAGGTGTTGTGTGTGCGTGCGTGTGTGTGTGTGTGTGGGGGGGGGGAGGGGGTATTGAACCAAATCAGAAGGTGAACGTGATGAGCTGATGTGGTTGAAAGCGGCCTGAACAGAGGTCGATGATCGTCGCCGGTGAAATTGATGTCAGTGATCGCGCACTTTGCCTGATTACGACCGTCGGGCAGCGTTATTTCTGTGCTCTATGGCTCGGTCATTTTGTGCGATCGTCTGGCAGGGCAGTTCAGTTTGGATCTTACAAAAATTACCCTGTAGATTAGTTTGCATGAATTGTTGATCGCTACTTGTTTTTTTCCGTGCAAGAAGTGTTAGCACATGCAAACTAATCTAATTGCAGAGTTTAACGTCCTGGATTTCAAAATGTCATTGATTACTTTACGGGTTGGGTATCTTTGGAGCTGCCTTTCCCAACGTCTCCATACCCCCTTTTTCTAACCCCACCCCTTTACACACGGCACACGCACAAAAATTCTTGGTCACGCGCGCACGGAATGCTAACACCTTTGTACTTCTGAAGTCCACGTCACAGTCGCATTCTGAAAAGGATTTCTTGTAGTAAGGTTAGTCTGCATACTCCTGCTCCCCTTCTATGTAGGTCCCTGACCTAACATACTTCTACACGTACTACTGAATAACAGACGAAATACTCAGTGTGATTATTACACCCCCCCCCCCCTCCTCCCCCCCTCCTGTTTTAATCGAGCGCTTGTGGCCCATGCAAGGGGACAGCACTCGTGATTAGCAGTCTCGGTGCCCGGGGGACCGTCTCCAGTGGGCAGGATGACAGTGAGCCGTAGAGCATCAGACAGACTGACTGCCCCTTTGCCCGTCCCCCCGGGGCCGCCTCTAATGCAATGATCCCGTCCATCCGTCAGCCTGACACCGGCTTGCTCTCAACTCTACAGTCAGTAAGCCCCGCGTTGTCTTTGATCATAGGGTAGTTTACCCCGCGCTCACGCGAGATCTCGTTGTTGGATACTGCAGATGGTCGAGTTTGGGCGAGCACAGATACGGATTTCAAAGAAAATGCTATATAAGATCCCTGTTGAACATAACGTTGCGCATGTCACCCTAGATATGCTTTAAAGTTCACCCTCAAAATCACAAAAATCCAGCAGCCAGTGACTTTTGCTCTCTCTCTCTCTCTCGGGCGTCGGGATAGCCGAGTGGTACAACGTCGGATTTCAAAGCTCGGGTCGTGAGTTGGAATTCAAGCTGGAGCGAAATATTTGTACTGACCTTTTTTCTCGTTGCCCGGTCTTTGGTATCACCCATACGTGGTGGAAAAGGACGTCAAACACTCAAACACCCACCCACCCTCTTTCTCTCTCTGATATCATACGCAGTGAAAAAGGACGCTAAACACCCAGCCACCCACCCACCCACTCGAGTAGGGTGGTTCAACCGGTAGAGCGTTGGACTAGAGCTCGGAAAGTCCCGGGTTCCCATGATGACACGGTTAAACTTCGTACATGCTATCTTTTAAATTCTCGCGGTGGACAAAAGACGTGAAGCCTCAAAATACTACCCACCAACCCACCCACCCACTTACCCATCCATTCATCGCGCTCGCTCTCTGTCTCTCTCTGTCTCTCTCTCTGTCTCTCGTCCTGGTCTCGCGTCCTCCATACTGTTCCCTTCCCGCCATCCAGAATCGAGCGTGTGTTTGTGACGGCCCGTGTTAGAGAGTACAGTTATAGGTCTGTAATATGATAGAGGCTGTAGAGCAGTTGTAGGTATGGTGCGGCGCGGCAGTGCGCGTGTGACTAGGGTGGGGCGGCGTCACTGGGGGAGAGAGAGAGAGAGAGAGAGAGTGAGGCGTGTGTAGCAAGACCTTGAGTCGTTCTCTTGCCACATCCCCCGGCCCACGCCCACTATAATATACTCACTTCCGCATCCGCCTCTCACTGTCTCGGATGACTGGCTGCAGGACGGTACCGTGCTCACTGAACTGTGTCCTCCCAGAGACCAGCGGAGGCTGATCAGTCTTTTACCTAGCACCATGTCCATGAGTGACGACGCTTTGAGTGATGACACCTTGAGCGATGTGAGTAGACTATAGTTCTACACGAGAAACGTTTCATCCTTTGATACTTAGTGAAAAAGTCATTATCAACTTTTCCTAGCTTGTACATGTGCAGTAGGAAACATTGTCATCAAAGATGACAAAAGTCAAAGATCGTCATGTTGATGATGGACTTTGCCATAACTGTAGAATTATCAGTCGTGTGTTAGTGAAAAGTCATTGATGATTTTTATTGGCAAAAACGTGTACATGTAGAAGGGAAAAGTTAATATTTGAACTTTGCCATAACTGAAGAATTGTCAGTCGTTTGCTTGTGAAAAGTCAGTAGTAATTTTTCCTGGCAAACAAAGCGTATAATTATGTAGCAGGACTCGAAAAGTTAATATTTGAACTTTGCCATAACTCATAAAATTCCTGAAGAGTTTGCTGGCCTGTTGCTTACTGTGTCAGCAGACTAGAACAGGAAAATCTTTCCGTCCTTTTTCAGTAAAAAGTCATTAGCAAATTTTCCTAGCTTGCACATGTTCAGCGGGGAAGATTGACCTGTAGTGGTCTTTGCTGTTACTTGTGATGTGTAGCAGGATTTTTGTTGACACATTGGTTGACTTTAGAACAGGAGAAACTTTCAGTCCTTTGGTAGTGAAAAGTGATTGACAACTTTTCCAAGCCACACATGTTTAGGAGGAAAAGTTGACCTGTTGTGGACTTTGTCATAACTTATAAATTGTAGGAGGGACTTTTGCTGGCCCATTGCTGACATTGCCGACATCATAGATTTTGTCGGATTCGATCGATGTTAAAGTTGTAGAGGTAGTGTTTCATTAAAATACTAGTAATCCGCTTCTCATAAGAATATTATTTTCAGAAATCGCCTGGGGCTTTCATTTTTTTTCTTCAGAATTTTAGATTTTTGCTGCTGCTGCTGCTGCTCTTTCTCTCTCTCTCTCTTTCTCTCTCTCTCTCTCTCTCTCTCTCTCTCTCTCTCTCTCTCCTCTCCTCTCCTCTCCTTTTTCTTTTTGTAAATAGTATATTGTGGTAGTTGTAGTGTTTTGCTGTGTGTGAACAGTAAGGTTTAGTACCATTTCTGTCAAATCTGCTCCCGAAAACACATAGTCCCCTTTTTTTTCAATTCAGCCAGGTCATTTTACATACATACGCATTCATCCAGTTCACTCATAATTCTATTCAGTTTCATTATGCTGTGCAGTTACATATAAGAATGATATCACATGGGTTTCTTGTGGTCATAGGGCCAAACGAATGCACATTTCTGTTTTGAATTCATCTGGAACCTTCTTTAAATGCTCACAGCAAAGGTTTGTCTGTGTCAATGCGGATTTGGGTGTGGTTGCTGGAACCTTTGTTTGCCATTTACAGAGATGTGCGAATATAATTGTCTGTTTGTTTAGCACGTGATCAATACCAAAACTTGGGTGACAGCGCATCACGACATTCCATGCTGCGTTTGATGCAATGTGCATTTGATTGTATGCCCTCGGTTTTATCTAGTTTTTTTTTGTTTTTTTTTTTAAATCTTAAGTAGTTGATGGTTGTAAGATTGAAGTCGGCTTCAGGAGACAGTTAAACTTCATCCTAACGTAATATGTATGAGAACCGTAAGTGCGTCTTTTGAAAGTGAATGCTTGGATGTCATACAAAGAAAGAAAGAAACAACAGTAACAACAACAAACTAATAAACGATACATAAAATAATAAATAAATAAATAAATAATAAGAATAAAAAACATGTGTATGTGTGTGGGGTCCGAAATAAATGATTTAGTACTTTATTGTCTTTGTATGTTGTTTCCATGGTAATGGAAACAACATAATAGGACGGGCTAAAATTTCCACGTTCATGGGCAAGCATCTGTGGTACAAACGCACGTCACTGCCGATCTCCCGCAGAGACGATTATGCAAGTGTAACTCTGACAATGACGTAAGAAAACCTGCGTCATCGATGCTGGCATGTATGCTGTTCCGAACGCGCTTCTCCTCCTCACTGAGTGCCGTCTGTGTGTATGTGTGTGAATTGTGTCCGGGCCCGTTTCTTCGAAGATACTTAACCGAATGGCTTCAAATTTGGGGTATCCAAATTTATCAAAATGTTACATTAGACGACTCAAGCGTGTGATGATTGCTTAAGTGATTTGGGAGTTATCGCCCTTTTGAGACAAGTTGGTTGTCTTTCGTTTACAGGCGTAATATTTATTTAAATCACTCAATTTTTTGGCAGTAGATAGCTTGAATACGGACTCTGAACTGATTTACTACTAGAAAATGGTCGCTCTTATAGTTTTCATGTAAACCGAGCCTGAGTTGACATTGCATGTGAACCCAGTTCAGATGCCTATTTCTCCGAAAATACTGAACCGATCGATTTCAAATTTGGGGTTTCTAAATGAATCAAGATTGTTGAATAGAAGGCCCGATCCAGGTACGATTGCACACATGATTTGCGAGTTATCGCCCTTTTCAAAAAAGTGGCTTTCTGGCGTTTTAAAGGCGTAATATTTACTTAAACCACTCCATTTTTGGGACATAGATAGCATGAATACGGACTCTCAACTGAGTGAATTTTGGAGGTTGTCGCTTTTATACTTTTGGCGTAAGCCGTACCTGATGAAAGTGCTGGTGAACACACTTTAGATCTCAAAATCGCTCCTACTATACATAGATAATGAGCCTGGGGTGCCATAAAAAATATACAAAAAAATTAGAAAAATTCACTGCAGCCGTTGTCGTCAGTTGACTCGAAAATTTGTACTCGAAGCACATTTCCTTTACACAAGCCACACGCCTCACAAACATCGCAGAAAAGGCACACGCGCACTGACGCAAAACTGTATCAGCGTCAGTTTGCCGACGTCATGTTTGATTGACGTGGGGGTGTGTCGTCACTTTTCGGAAGTTCTCTATTTGTAGACGGGGAAAGCGGGAGTTTCATTGATGTAGTGAGCTTTGTTTTTCCCACTGACTCTCACTCAATAGCATAGTAGAGTGAGAGAACACCACATAGGTCTCAATGGAGCACATGCACAAACGCGGCTCGCGCAAGTCTGCGTGCGTGCGTGCGTGCGTGCGCGCGCGCGTATGTCTGTGTGTGTCTGTGTGCGCGCGCGCGCAGCAGACATAACACATAGTGAAAAAACGTTCGCCGCGCAGACTTGTCTGTTAAACACATTGAGCCGGTATAAATTCGATCTTTACACTGCGCAGCAGCAACACTTCAATTTTCATGGGGCTGCTTTCATTGCAAGAATTGTATCCGAGTCAATGTTATTACGTCAAATGTATTATGCGTCATCCCAATCAGGAAAACGTCATAGATTTCAAAGAAAACAACTTGACGTCTCTCTTCCAAAACCAAGATTGGTCTGACAAGCCCGGTCAGTTGTTTCCATTCAGAGAGAGAGAGAAAGAGAGAGAGAGAGAGAGAGAGAGAGAGAGAGAGAGAGAGTGTAGTGTGTGTGTGTGTGTGTGTGTGTGTGTGTGTGTGTGTGTGTGTGTGTGTGTGTCCTCCCGAATACATGGCATTACAAAAGAACGACCGTGACGACAGCAGGTGATTAAATGGAAACAACATATTGGGCTGGTCAGTGGCCATCTTGTTTCTTTTTCAAGAGAGTGCATCTTACATTCAACCATCAACTTCCATTAATTTTATTCCCCGCCGGCTGGGGCCAGATATTTGTGCTGGCCTTTTTTCTCGTTGCCCCGTCTTTGATATCACCCTTATGTGGTGGAAAAGGACGTTAAACTCCCAAACACCCACCCACCCCTCCATTTATTCTTATACATGGGAATCGTGTCAAATGTTTGGGTTCACGTGCAGACCATATATCCATAAGGATGACAGTACGGTACAAATAACATCTTTACCCACGCTGATTTGCCTTATCTTGACGTCACGGCAGTGTGTACAACTACGTACTACTACTAAAAATACTTTCCCTGCGCTTGATTTGGCTCGAATGCCAAGAATACGTTCCATAGTCTATATTTGGCTGTAATATCACGGTGGATCCAAACACAGATCGCAGCTGTCGTTTTCATAACTTTGCTTATCGCGCCATAGACCATAGACTATAGGAGGGTGTTTGCTCGATACTTACGCTACAAATGGGCTGACTGATTGAATAATGGGTTCAGTGACCACTCACTGCCTAATGACCGAGAGTGCTTTGGTTCGATTGTGTCGTGTGCGGTAACTGCAGCGGCTCCGTGACGTATGCTGAGTGGGGAGTTTAGGAGTTCTGAACGTGGCGCTGCCTCAGGCGCTAAAAGCTTTGCACCGTTGAAAGTGACTGGGACAGTGTTTTAGTGTCGTCTGATTCCGTCACTTGACTGCCCGCCCCGCCGCTGCGTTCACTTCAGTAAGCCGCCTGGGGTTCAGTTCACGCCAGTTCAGTACAGTTTACTTCCAAAGGGCATCTCTGCGCGCGGAAAAGTTCATATGCACTCCAGCCCATCCATCAGTTTGTGATGGAGCCGTCTTTGAGATCATTCTGTGGTGCAGAACCAACGGTCTTTGAGAAGACTGCACTAGTGTTTGGTTTGCAAGACCTTTTAAAGGACACCACACACACACACACACACACACACACACACACACACACACACACACACACACACACACACACCAAACAAAACAAAAACACACACAAAAACAAAAACAAAACAGATATACTCACCAAAACAAAACCAAAACAAAACAACAAAAAACAA
>JACVVK020000612.1:267500-295000 GCA_018292915.2 Batillaria attramentaria
ACTTGTCTTTGGCGCAAGGAAAGACTCGATTTTTATGTCGTTTCACAGTTGTTCGTGTCTTTTTGTTTTATTTTTTGTTTAAACAAGTCGTGAGAATCAATGTCAGAGACCGCGCACGCACCGTACTTGAAGCGTTTTGGTTCTGACAGAGCTATTTTACGAAATTTTTGCAAGCATGTAAAAGGAGGCAGTCCCCCCCCCCCCCACACACACGCACAGGTCTTTGTGACGAGCATAGCACCTTTATACTATGTCAACATTTCTTTACCCGTTTTACTTCGGCCTTTGGCACGACAAATGACGTCACTGGATGTGGCGATCGTGAGTGTGGTCAGGGGAGATAATAGATGCGGATTCGGATGTGAATTCCTCTACTCCAAGCTTGTCACGCGGCTAACTTTGGGCAGGACCTCCCTCCCCCCCCCCTTCCCCCGCCCACCCGTACCGGTACGGCTGAAATGCGCACATTATTCAAAAAGAGAGAAGATGTTTGAACAGCGGGTGGTTTGACGCAGAGACATGGTCGGGGTTTTTGTCCTGTCCGTGTTTACCAGTGAATGAAGAAAACTGACTCTTAAAAACAAGAAAAAAAAAGCGTGGCCCACATAGTCATACATCGTGCGTAGTTGCATTAAAAAAAATGTAAGTGTACCGTCTATAACTTGCCCATCACAGTCACAGATACATGAAAACTTGCCGACCTGTCTGCCTGAATTCAGTTGAATAGTGTTCAGAAGGACTGTTCAGTGAGGGTAGCTGTCCCTTTCCGCCCCTAACCTGCCCATTACGGCCGTTTTCAGTCAATTCTTGTGGCGTGGGACGTGAAACCCAGCTAACCAACCTTCACCCGATAAAAAAAAAACAAACTAAGCACTAGCTGTATTCTGTATACACTGGTTACTCGCCAGCCTGACCGTCTATCCCAGGTACCCGGGATCCTGCTCATATACATCATGTACATGGTCACAGCTTAATGGCGGTGCCGCTCACATCAAACGCCGAGTATCAGTCAGCCGAGGATGTTTTAATTAGCTTCACTGAACCGTGAAAAAATCTGCCAGAAAAAAAAGTTGAATCCGTCAGGGTTCTTTCTAGATCCCTGTGGTAAAATTTAGCCAGCCGGTTCGTTTGAAGACGTGAAAACCAAACGTAAGTGACGTAATACATGCGCCGTTTTGGAGAACTGCTTCCGTTTTTAACAGCACGAGCTAATGAGTAAGGCGGGGAGGGGGGGGGGGGCAAAAATAACTCACAGGTGACCCTACTCTGACCTTGCCAATACCCGCAAAACCTATTTCGGGAGATGGGCCGGCTCGTTTTTCATTGACATCTACCCCAGCTGGGCTGTACTATCAAGGGGAAATGGGGGAGGGAGGGAGGGGGAACCAGGTTGGGGGTGGTGGTGGTAGGTCGTTTCATTTCCGGGCAGAAAATGAACTCTTATGTGAGACCCGCTCTCTCCCTCCCCTCCCACACGGACTGAGGCGACCGGTGTGTGTGTGTGTGTGTGTGTGTGTGTGTGTGTGTGTGTGTACTCTTAGCACGTGAATCAATGGGGTTCTTTCAAGTTTCTCCCCTCTTTTGATTTCGATTTACGTCGTGCTCTCAGGCGCTGCCCATATACGTCCGGCATTGATGCCACCTCGAGTAGCGCTAATCATAAAGCACACCCAAACCTTTCAAGTGACGTCAGTTTGCCAAGAGGAGGGGATGGGTGGGGGGGGGGGTCAAGGGGCAGGGAGGGAGGCCGGAGATACAATATGGGGTCTGGGTGGGGGAGGGAAGGGGGTGGCGGTATTCTTTAGAATTGTCCTGACATCCGTCCGTTTGTAACAGGTAAAAAAGGGGGCCTGCTTTAGGGCGCAGAAGGGATAGTACCGGTGTTTGGTATCTGTTTACCAGTCCGTATGGGAGAGTTACTCAGGCTCCGAGGAAAGTGCCGTTTTTTTTTTTTGTTTTTTTTTCGAGGCTTGGTCGTGGGCCGGTATAGGCTGCATGATGAGTAAGGGAAGAGGAAGAAGCGGGGAAGGTTTTCGTCAAGTGGAGTCTACTGGCCGCAAGGTATGGCGTGGACTGGAGCAGGGTTGCCGCTGCAGGTGTGTAGTTCTTCATAATTTATCTTCTTATTTTGAATATCAGTGTATGTCTGTCGCTGTCTGTCTCCGTGTTTATTTGTCGACCTCGCTATCAGTTTCTCTGTCCGTTTCTGAATGTCTGTTTGTCTGCCTGTCTGTCTGTCTGTCTGTCTCTCTCTCTCTCTCTCTCTCTCACACACACACACACACACACACACACACACACACACACACACACACACACACACACACAGCCTCTCTGTTTATCTGCCTTTCTGTCCTTCTGTCTCACTCTGAATCAGTGTCCGTCTTTTTCTGTCTGTCCATCTTCGTGCCTGTCTCCTTTTTTCCATCACTGAGTCTTTCAATGTCTGTCTCTGTCTCCGTCTCGCTCACACACACACACACACACACACACACACACACACACACACACACACACACACACACACACACACACACTGTCCATGAATACACAGGTATAGCCAGTATCAAGTAAAACATATATTAGATACGTGATAAGGAACCAGACACACGCCAGGCGCCTGCCAGTATATGTTGGCACCACACAACGCTCGCCAGTAGCCGTGGAAGGGAGCGTTGTGTGGAGGGGGTGTAGATCTTGTGGCCAGTGAAGCGTGTCCCGGGTAGATAAGGCACACCGGCGTCCGCCTACCTGTTGTTTGTGAGTCGTTACTGTTAAACAATCGGCGGCTTCAACGCAAGTGGTACTACTCTGACAGTTGGCACTCTGCGCGCTGTTAGAGCCGGTGGCATTTTGTTGTTGTTGTTACTGTTTTTGTTTTTAAAAATACCACGAGACTGTAAGAGTTTGTTTGATTGTATGTCCAATTTCAGGTGTCGAAGAGTCTCTGTCTGCCTGTCTGCCACTGTGTGTGTGTGTGTGTGTGTGTGTGTGTGTGTGTGTGTGTGTGTGTGTGTCTCTCTCTCTCTCTCTCTCTCTCTCTCTCTCTCTCGCGTTGTGACTGGTTTTGCTTATTCTGTATTGATTTTTTTTTTTTTTTTTTTGGGGGGGGGGGGGTGCAATACTGCCTCCGTTCACACTGATTAAAGTGTCTATGTTCGCAATGAGTTCTGAGGGAGAAAAGCTGCTGCTTACAAAGCTCTAAGTCTGTTTTGCCAAATGAATAGATATATATCCTTTTTGGCCGTTACGGCCATTTTCGTGACTTGGCGGCTTCTGGTGGTAGAGAAATAATCATGTCTTTCTGTGGTCAAAAGCTTCCATACCTGTGCTACACATCGATACGATCTAGTCTCTAAAAATAGTCACCAATCAGCGCTGTCTAGCTTGGTGTTCAGCCCACAACCAAATAACATCGTCTGCTCAGTACGCAGTACCCTTCAGTCTACGTGCGTAGAACGACATACACGCCAACCAGAATCACCACAATGGTTTCAGATTCTATATTGTGTCCGAAGTGACGGATTCTGATTCACGTGTAAGCGTAGTCGATGAACGTTTTCCACAGCGTTGTCACTTTGTACTGATGCCTGACTAACGTATTGAGGCGGTCGGTGGTCTAGTGGTTAAGACACTTGTCACCAGTGCGAGAGGTCACGGGTTCGAGTCCCACTCGGGGAAAAGAATTTTTCCTTCTCGTACGTGGAACCGTTCATTCGGGCCGATCGTCGGGGGTTCTCTCCGGGTACTCGGGCTTCCTCCCCCTCTGCTTTGGAAATGTTCAGCCCACCAAATTTGAAAAAAAAAAATGCAATTCAAAATTCCGAAATTTAAATAGCTGAGCTGGCTTTCGCAGAACATGAGATTGTAATGTGTTGATGTCCAGTGTGTGAGAGAATGCGTGTGATTCACGTGAGCGTGCGTGTTGGGTTCAGTTCGCGGCGCATTGAGCCGATTCATGAAACTGGGTAAAGCGCCTTTACAGTGCTCATTATTATCTATTATTAATATTGAGACTTTACTGATTAAGGGAAGGGAAGTTGCACAGATTATGAGATAACTTATCCGCTGTGTTTACAAGTTCAAATTCAAAGACAGGTGAAACTGTAAGTATCTGGCGTGTGCCGAGTGTAGTTGTTCTGTTGCGCCACTCTCGCCACACAGTCCAGTCAGGTGCACAACTGTCACTGACGATCCACTCGAAAAAGTGCGTTCGTGACGGGACTGTTTGTTTGAGGGCCGGCCGCATCCACTCGGGCCGTGGTCCGTGTGACTCACGGGGTGTAACGGGGTGTAACCAATACGGCGGGGAGTTCTTCCAGTGTTGATTCGATTGAAAAGTTTCCTTCTTAAATATCGTTTTCTGGTTGTTAAATGACACCAGTCTTTTACACCGATGAACGGAAACCCAAGGAGTTTTTCCAGTGCTACTCTTTATTGGATTTTTATCAGTAGGCTTGAAAGAGGAGGACCGTTTAGCAACCAGAAAACGACATAGCACGTTCTTACCACGTAGAGGCTTGCGCGTATTCATATGATTTTCTTGAGAGCAACACCTCAGTCGAAGTAGCACCGGGAAAAAATCTCCCCGCCATAGCGGCTACCCCCCGTGGTCTGTGGTTGAAGTGACTGTAGTGTCTCGGAACTCGCCCGTTCCTTCCTGCGTCCCGTCAGTAGTGTATGTGTATATTATGTGTGTGTGCGTGTGTGGATCTATCGGCTCTTGAACTCTGTAGAGGCGCCACCCCCACCAGGGAGTACAGGCACTAGTGTCGAGTTGCGGGGAAACATTACGCGCTCTGTTGTGACCGGTAGGTGGCTGTTGAAGCGGCGGACGAACACTTTGTCGGACACTTTGAAGCGGAGCCAAACAATCGACACTTTGTCACAGTATCTACCAACAAGTGGCTAGAGTGTACAGCGCGATATATGGAGTTTAGCTGCTGTGCTCCCGGCCGGCTCGGTCGGACACTAAAGTGGATTGAACTGAACAATCGACACTTTGTCAGTGTATCGGAACACAGGGAGTCAGAGTGTACAGCGCGAAATGGAGCATAGCTGTTGTGTTTTGTCAGTACACAGAAACCTTTGACAGTACTCCAGCAGCTGGAAACAGGTCTCTATGCAGAGCGGTCGTGGCTCATAATATCCTTATGATCATTACTTCGATCCGCATGCAAAAGTCTAACGAAGTGAAGCCAAACGAAATCAAATTCATTAGCGCTTTTGAAACCGGTTCACTCAGTATTCACGGACTGTGGTTTGTACAATCTGGTACCTCCTGTTGTATCCACCCTGCCGTTCAATCGTGTGTCCGCTCCCATCGCACACCGGCTGTGGTGCACTGAGACGGAGTAACAGAATGAACCTACACGTGTGTGTGGATGATCTGAAGTGACTGAGAAACAACGCGACTCGTCAGTCACGGTTTCAATTTCAGTGGGAGTTGTGTAGTGACCCCGACGTGGCCAGTGAACAACCATTGGATGTATCATTGTGTGAGGGTTTTGTTCAGTTCTTCAGTGACTGATTGTTCAACTGACGCCAAGTCGCGTTCACTTCAGTTAGGACTCATTCTGTGTCAGTGTGTGTGTGTAAGGTGTAGCCACGTATACAGTGTGAATGAAGGAGTGTAGGCCTGTTTTGTCACGTTTTTTTTTTCTTCCAGTTTTTGTTTTTAGAGTAACTGTTGTAAGATGTTTTGGAGTGAAGGCCGTGTCGTCAGTGTAACCTTGTTGCCTCGTCTTTGATTTCACCCTTGTGTGGTGGCTGAGCCGGTTTAGCGTTGGGACTACCACCCCTCGAGTCGTGAGGTCGAATTCCGACTGGGAGTTAAAACTTTGGACTGGCTTTTCCTTGTTATCCCCGTCTGTGATATTACCAGTATGACTCTTATGTAGTGGGAAGAGGACGTTGGGGTGAGCGGCAGTCTAATCGGCAGCGCTACTGAACGGCCGTCATCGCTGTCACGGTGATGAAGCGTGGGTTCGAGCCCAGGTTGAGCTTGTGATGTAATACTGGTTTTTCCTGGCTACCGGGCTGGTCATCGGGGACTTCTCTCCGGGTTATCCGGCTTTCCTCCCCCATCGAAATTGAAAAATATGATAGGCGTTGGGTGGCGCTGCACCGCGGCGACGCACTTCCTCTCGGGGGAAGCAGCCCGAATATCACGAACGGTGAAAAAAAAAAGTTTGTGTGATGAAACGATAAAATCGCGAATTACAACTTCAGCCAGCCAGTTAACCAGCTCGTCAGTTTCAGCTCAAGTGCTACTAAGTGAAATAGGCGAAAGCCCTAGGGGCAAGCAAGGCAGTGTAATTGAAAGAAACAAGTGGCGGTGTTTTATCGTGTAATGTAACATCTGTAGCAAGGTTCACGACAAGTCCAGTGAACCCAGTGAACGCGTCAAGCCAAACAGGCCCACAGCAAAACATCGATGGAATATGGATCTGTGTGGTGTGGTCTACATGTACATGTACGTACAATCTGCAGTCTACAGTCAACTTCACCTCCCACGCACCACTCCGGCCCGGACTAACATCTGACGCCGTCTCACCGCCTCCAACACCTGGAAAAGGTGTCCGGGCTCAGCAGCAACCAACCACACCGGTCGGCCCAAGTCGTAAAAAGCCGACTTTGAGTTTGATCCCCGGGGGAAAAAAAAAAAAAAAAAAAAGGAGACGAGAGTGGTTTGTGTCTTTCCCGGCCGCGTCAATTTCACAGTTTGTGTTGTCAGTTTTCGTGTTTAGAGAATTCTCTCCGAACCAGTCGAGGTCGTTAACATGCTGACTTCTAAGTTCCATCCTGAAAACTATAGGATCCCGTAGTGTGTGTGTCGTTCCTGCGCTTTACACTGTCAACGGTTCTCGCGTTTGAAAATGTTCTCCCCAAACCAATATAAGTCGTGAAAAAATGCCAGCTTTGAATTTGATTCCCGAAATAAGATCCCAGTGTAGATTATGTCGCGATTCACAGTTTTTTTTTTCCAAACAACATCAACCCCCCACCCCCTAAAAAAACCAAAAACGCCCCCCCCCCCTTCCTCCCAAGACACACACACACACACACACACACACACACACACACACACACACACACACACAAGAACAACAACAACAACAAAAGACTGTGAGTTTGACCTCCGAAAAAAAGCAGTCTGAGTATTTGGGCCTTGCCCGCCCGCGCTTCGCCCTCGCTGCTGCCCTGTTCCGTTTTGTGTTTCAAGATTTCTGCTCCACTCAAACCTCACCCCCTGTTGCGTCATCGCGTCATCGCCAACAGGTTTTGCCTTGTGGCGGGATTACGCACTTCCGCGGCGTGTTTAGTCAACTTTCCACCGATACTCATCGGGTGACGGGCAACCCTGGCCACAGAGATGTATGCACTCTGTGTAGTTCTGTGGCCTCAGCCCCCCCCTCCCCCCGGAGCAAAACGCTTGTTGAGAATGATGACCAGACCTGGAGTTCTGGCAGCTATTGGGAGGAGGGGGGAAGGGGAACAGAGTTATAAATAGATGTTCTTTGCTGATGGCTGCTTTCCCAATGCCCGCAGTGTGGGACAGGCAGTAAATATTGTGGCATTGCTTAGTTAATCCGCGGCTAATTATAGGTGCTGGGGGAGGGGGTGGGGGGAGAGGTGCAGGGTGAACTAGACAGGATGAACAACGATTACTGACGACCTTCCAGCACCGAAGTGTATTCCTGCCATACGCGTGTGGATTGCTAGTAACGTGATCAAACAGATTTCAGGTCCGGGAATGGTCACTACACTGACGAGGATTGACGCGACTAGTTCACGGTGTGTAGCAGCCAATGACAGCCGTGGACACCGTCAATATTGGATGTATGTAGGTCAGTGATGTGCCAGTTTGTCGTTCCCTTCACATCCCTGCGTCTCGCCGTGCCGTTCATGAACCTTTTTAAAGTAACTATGTGCGCGCTTAGCACACAAGAACATTGAAGGAAATCGTTTGGCGGAGGCGTGAAATCTGTGACATTGAAAGCGTTCTCTGTCTCCGATGGTACATGAAACACATGACGCCCGTGTTCGGGTCAGTGCCGACCTTATGCAGTTGAAACACGTAGGATTGCTTCTATTCAAGTTATATTTGTTTTGCGGCGACTCGCGGATAAAGAAAACTAGGTTCGAGTTCCTCACTGGCAGCCTGATTTCTTCAGTATCATTGGTATAAAGGCCGCAAATGGATCAATACGGCCACAATACCTGAACGGGGCATCCTTTCAGAATTACCGGGGTACAGCTTCAAAAGGGACATTTTTTCCTCCTAGCGTCAGTTCACAGGTACGGTTGCTGTAAGGTTCTAACCCCAAACCATGTCTTATCACCACCACTGGCTGCCCAGACACACTATAGGCAGGGTGCAGCATTAGGGGAAGAGGTGGAAGAAGCGATAGTGTAGTTCCGTCAATGCAGTGTGCTCGGCGATTCATTGGAAGCAGCCACTGAGTTCTTCTCCGACTCGGCTTTACTGGGTGCAGCTGCCTTCATGATGTTCTCTGCAGAATCCACCCGGCACCGGGCCAAGTTTGTCAGTCTGTCTCACCCACACACTTTTAGGGGCCAAGGCCGACCGGGGGTGTATTTGATAATTTCAAATTACGGCGCTGTTTTCACCGTACTGTGCGGCAAGCCTTCAACAGAGCGCTAGAGTTGCCGCTCTCTCTCTCCCCTTCTGTCTGTTTCTCGGTCTCTGTGCGCGCATCTCTTCAGTGTGTGCGACGTGTGGTTTGTTTACCAAAGAACGGGGAGTTTTTCTTGGACGTCAGTGGTTTGGAGGGTAAACTGTCTGTGCTACATCGTCGACGGATAATGGGAAGATTGAGTGGTGTTACTTCAGGGGCGGGTGTTCGGGTGATGCTGTTGGAGTTCTAGCAAGTTTTGTCCTCTATGCGTGTGTGGGTGCCGCTTTCCGTTTGTGATGTGCAGTGCAGTTCAGTTGTACGAAGCGGCAGTGGTTTGACTAAGTCACTTGAGAGTTCGAAAAGGTCATTGAAACTGGTGAGATGTCAGGGCGGTGGTCTGTGTGATACCTCAGTGCTACGGTGAACACACACACACACACACACACACACACACACACACACACACACACACACACACACACACACACACACACAGACCGAGACTCATGGACGAGTTACAAGTCGAAGGTTATCCAGTTCAAGGATAGCGTTTCCATGGAGATCGTCTTGTCCGGCCTTGGTACATGGTACACCGGAATTAGGTCAAACCAAGGTCACTATAGCTGACTGCTGTAGCAATATAACCAGTCACTGAAACTGATATCGTGTGACGTGTCTACGTCAGTTCAGACGAACTGTGCTTAGTTCATTCACTTTTAGGATCTCTGTATCTCTCCGTCATTTTCTTCCGACTCTTGCATGAACTTGGAGACCTATGCATGGACACGACCTAAACGCGTAGGCCCTGCCTAAATTCGTAGGCTCTGACTAAATCTCGGAAATCGGTATGCATGGACACAGACAACGGGGTAGTCAGGGTCTAAACGGCAGCCTAAACAGCCCCGATTTAGTCACGCGAAATCGGCGGCCTAAATGCCGTAGGCTCGGCCTAAACGACAATCAGCATGGCGTTTTTCGGTGTTGTGGAGTTTCATTCGACTATGCCAAGGCCTAGATCGTGTTTTACGGGTATATGTACTATACTGCGAGTGTCTTTGGTGTGTACTGCTTTGCATGGCACTCTCATCAATGGCTCAGTCGATCCGGTCAGCATGTCACTGTGACCTGCGCTGTGCCAGTCTCACCAGTCTAAAGATTTCTGCATTTAGTTTGCTTACCTTCCTTGAGAGGTGATATGGGAGTATGTCATCCATTCCATAAGCAATATTCCCCTTTATTTCTGTTGTTCAGTATTTTTACGTCTGAGTCCGGCCCGAGGTTCAACTTGACTCGCAGAAACTGATGCACAGTGCCGCGTGGTGGGTCAGTCTGCCACATGTACCGGCCGACTGACCGCCCGCACGCGGTGTGTATTGCGTAAGGCATCCCGCTGGCTGTTCCTTTCCCGCGGCGCTGGGCTGTCTCGTTGAACACATGCGCATGCGTACTCTCACAATTGGCTGGGGAATACCGGAATCCCACACTCTAAATTTAGATAAAGCAGATGACGTCACGTAGGCCGACTTCAAGTCTGAGACTTGGTTGTCTGGGCTGTTGTCCGCGTCCATGCGTAGCGGTTGCGCGAGAAATTTAGACCGAGACTGCCAAGTCTGAGACTTGGCGTTTAGGCTGTGCCTACGGAAGGTTGTGTCCATGCATAGGTCCCTTGAAGTCAATAGAAAGCTTGCAGCGCGTCCTGCTGCGTTGAGGACAGTGTATGTGTGTGTGTGTGTGTGTGTGTGTGTGTTCCCGGACAGGACTGGCACGAAAGTGAACGGAAGGACGGAAGTGTGCGTGTCATACACTCGAGTTGCTGTGTACGTGTACCAGGAGGCGCTTCATACGATTGACTGACTTGGGTCTAGACTTGAAGGCGGCAGCACTTTGTGGTGTGAAGAGGAGATTGGGCGTCGGACGAGTGACAAGACAGTGTGCGCCGTGTTCTGCTCCACTGAGGTCGCCCATTTCACAGGAAGAAAAGGAGTTCACTGATCACTTTAGAAGGAAAGAGTGTAGATCTGTGATGTGAGGTTTACGTGAAAAAGATAGAGGTTCATGTGGCGGCAGCAGAGGTTTACTTAAAGGCAGTTGAGGTTTACATGAAGGCAGTAGAGGTTTACGTGAAGGCAGTAGGGGTTTACCTGAAGGCATCAGAGGTTTACGCAATGAAGGCGATAGAGATTCACGTGAAGGCAATTGAGACTTACCAAGTTACGTTAAGGCAATAGAGGTTTACTTGTAGGCAGTTGAGGGTTACGTGAAGGCAATTGGGGTTTACGCGAAGGAAATTTGAAGAAGTTTACGTGAAGACAGTAAAGATCAGTTTAGGCAAAGACAGTAGAAGTTTACCCGAAGCAGTAGCTGTTTACGTGAAGGCACCAAAGGTTTACATGAAGGCAATAGAGGTTTACGTGAAGGCGACAGAGGTTCTGTGTAGGCACACATCTCCTGACGGGGCCAGCGAATGTTTTGATGAGTGGGCGGCATTGTTCATTTAATGCAGCCCCATATTAATGCAGCCCCATATTGCCACCTGCTGGGGTCGCTGGTCAAGTGGCTGCTATTGACACTTCCGATGTCCTCTCCCCTTCCCCCTCCACTCCTCTCCTACTCCACTCCTCCCCTATACCCCCTTCCCGCCTCGTCTGTGTTTTGGCCGGTCGGTCAGGGCAAGGTGTCACGAATGTCGAAGTCAGGCGTCCGGTCTGAGGGCCGTGCTGTGTTCTCGGTCAAACTGAATCGGAGGGACCCAAACGAGACCCGTGCTGTGTCTAGGACGACGAGTTAAAGATCTGCTGAATCAGTCACGAAAAAGCTGCAAACAGAGTCTTGGCTGACCCACACTTGCAGATTCATTTTACTACTTCTTCTTCTTCATGTGACAAAGTACAGTGCACAGTCACCTGTTGCACAGTTTCCGGAGTCTCCGCATATACCCCCCCCCCCCCCCCCCAACGAAATCTGGGCTCGAACTTGATTTCACTTCAGTGTACATCTGGACACAGGCCGGGAAACATTGCTGTTTATTTCATCCAGCGTCCGCTCAGTGCTGTGGTGATGCGACTCGCTCAGTGTACAAAGGTGGATTGACGTGGTTGCTACTTCAGCCGCGAAGCCCTGGAAATCTCATCCCCCCCCCAAAAAAAAAAACAAAAAAACAAAAAAAAAAACAAAAAAAAAAAACAAAAAAAAAACAAACTGTGTAGCTTTTCGTTGCACGAGCAGATCTGTTGGTGACTGCATGCCCTCTTTGCACTGAACCAAGGATTCCGCAGAGAAGTCTTAGACTCGGTACAGTGTGAACAGAACAGAACAGAACTGTCAGCGGCTGTCGTTAGTCACGGGTGGGAGTAGATATTACCTGTTCTATTCCCGTCTGTCAGTGACGTTTTCAGTTACAGTTGTGGCGGCACAGCTTGTAATCAGTTGGTGCAGGCGGCAGGGGTGTGTGGCTCTTCTCTCATATTCCTGTCTTATCGCGTGTGGCGAGCCAGCTATTTGTGTCAATCTTGTCACTCAATGTGGGAAGCTAAACAGGTGATTGGCGCTTTTTTTTGGGGGGGGGGGGGGGGGCTGTTCTCGCACCGCATGCGTGATTTCTTTTTTCCCGCTTGACTTGTGCCCACGGCTCATAACACTGCCGGCGGAGATGCACACTGAAACAATAATTATTTGAAACGGGCAGAAAATCTTGCTCAGAGACAGAGACCACGTTACTCAGGGGCGGGATACAAACATTTGCTGTGCTACGAATTTTGTAGATTTTGTGCACACGCTGAATACTTTCTTTACATCTCAAAAACCAGAGAGAGTGCAGTGGTGCTGATGCAGTCTCGGAAATATTTCCGATGGACAACTTTAGCACCGCGTGTACTCGTGTGCAGTGTTTAGTATCATCTACTTTATGAAGCAGTAAATTCCCTGTGATACAATCATCCACGTGAACATTCATAATCGCGTCAGCTATATTGAACCGTGGACGGAAGTTTAGCGGGAACAGAAACCACGCGCACCGCATGTGTTGCCGTCAGGTGGTTGCTGGATGCGCGTTAACAATAGGAGTGTATTATATGGTCAGGTTTCACAAATGACGTTCCACATACATCTGTAACACCATAAACACGCGTATCGTATGGGAGACTGTTGTGTTCAGTGGACTTGATCTCCGAGAGGTGTCAGCTAGATGCTCATTGCGATAGTGTTCAGGCGGTGGACAGGACGAGAGTGTATGTGGACACGTTGTAGAAATGACGTTTCAGACGGTATATCAGCTACACTGTATGTCGTATATCGGAGACCGTTGTGTTCAGAGGACTTGATTTCTAAACGATCTCACGGCTACATGGTGATTGTGGTGGTGTTCAAACATTGACTGCTGACAGGGAGTCATCACTTTGTTCTTATCAACCACAGCATGCCACTTCTTCACTCAGGTTCAGTAGCGAAGAATATAGTGACTGATGAGTGTGTCTGGTCAGGCTAGTTCGGCCCAACCGCAAAAACCGAACCTTGGATTTGAAGTTTGGATCAGTTTCAAGGTCTAACACGTCCCTCACGGTGGTTCTTGCGAATAGTTATCATTTCAGGCTTAGTCACAACACTTCCAGTGCTGGATTTGTCTCCTTGGTTCATGGCATTCCTGGCAATACTAGCATTTCAAACTCGCCGTCAGTCACAAGATCTTCACACTAAAATCCCCACTCCAGCAAATTTAATGACTTGTGAAGGATGCAGGATTTTTCTACTAACCTGTTTCACGAGATTCCTGGTGAATACTATTTCAGTTAAATCACAGGCGGGTTAAAAGTCGCCACATCAGCAAATTTAACGACCTGTGAGGGTCCTGACCGGGACAGATACTGTACTTGGCAACACTCCAGGCTCTATCGGTCGCTACTTGTGCTACAACTACACAACGTCCAACCACAAATCTCACTCACTCAAGCCTGACGATACTCCACAGTCCGTACCGCTTTACCTGTTCACCCAACGCCCTTCTCTCAGGCTTTAGAGATAAGTTTCAGGTTGTGTGAATCACAAAGCGAGTTTCTTGTTGCCAGTCTTTACCTCGCCGCTCTCAAGTGGCTACCCGAAACGTAAAGGGGGGCTTGTTCAGTTGTTCACGGGGTCGTATATGGGCGACAGTGTCGTCAGGCCGCATTTACTAGACCAGGCGGATCTGTGCTGGTGGAAAAAACGCGATGAATGCATATGTGTGCCTCTTATTGCATGTATACGGCGCGCCTGGCCTAAATCGGAAAATCGTGACGTCTCGACCTCTGTGTATTCATCAAAATCCGGGAGCGAGCTGTGGGCCTCGGTAACTAGAGCAGCGTCTTTTCAACTTCAAGTCGCAGCGCAGGTGGATTTTTCTTTTAAAGAGGCGTTTTTGTTTTCTTTTGTTAAAAAAAAATACGTGCCGGGCTGTGTTTGTGTGTAGGCTTCCATCGCTCACTGGCGAATTGATTCACCTGCTGATCGTAGGCATCTTACGAGAGCGAGTTGTGATCGGTACAGAAAGGCCGTTCGCGTGCGAGCTTCTCAGGCTGTGTGATTTACATCAACACCTCGGGATAAGCCTCGGCTCGGCCCTTCACTTTCAAACCTCACTTCACTGCTGTGCTTGAAAGGAATATTTCACACCAACCTGTAGCGTTCAGTGTTAAGTGTGTGTGTGGGTTTGCGTCTCTTTCAGTAGACGGAGAGGTTGGGTGAGAGGATACCGCGATCAGTTATTAATTATTGTATTTCACGATGTGGCGATTCAGTGCAAACTTCGTCACGTGCCTTATCTCTTATCCAGGAGTTATGACAAAGTGAAAGAGCGAAACCACTGAACCACTCCCGGCGCTTATTCAGGTCTTACTCAGGACCTCAGAGTGAATGAAAACATCCGCTCCTCGTGAAAATGAAAGCCAGGTTTTGACTGACAGTGTCACGCAGCTTGTCGCTAGCTGTCCCAGGGAAACTGACGAGGAAACTGACGATTGCGTTTCGTCGGAATCTCTTACAGCCTGTCTGGTTTCTAAGAATGACCGTGTGAGAGAAATGAGATCATTTCATTAGGCCTAGAGTCTGTTTATGTCTCTCTGACTCGTAACAATGACTCTGTGAGCTGAGTAAAACCAGAAACAAAACCGCCAACCTTTAACAAAACCCAAGCGGCATCATCGTAATATTTGTGTGTGTGAATTGACACCTGGAATCTGTTACAACCTTTGTGACTTCTGAGAATGACCCTGTAACAGTCGTGAACCCAGAAACAAACCCTCAACCGTACCACAACACGATCATAATATTTATGTGTGTGTGTGTGCGAATTGACACCTGGAATCCGTTCTACCTGCCTGACTTGTGACAATGACCCTGCGAGATCCATAAAACCAGAACCAAACCGCCAACCTTGAAAACCTACATCGTAACATTTGTGTGTGTTTGTGCGTGTTGTGAATTTCCTGACACCTCTCGCCGTCATCATGTTGTGTGGATTAAGTCGCCGCTTGTCCAAATCGTTCTCGAGGCGGGAACGGTCGGAGACGAAAACGAAGAAAGAGAAAGTTAGTAAGAAGCGTTTCAGGAGACGCTCCTTGGATGACAGTATGGAGATCATGGCCGACTTCTCGTCTGCTACCATCTATGACGATGATCAGGGATCGGAGGTAATAATAATAATGTAATCAGCTGATAGAAATACTACATGTAATCAACAGATATAAGGCTTAGTGTTGAGTAACAGTGCAGGTGATATCATGAGTTGTGTTGAGTAACAGTGCTGACGATATCATGACATGTGTACGTGTAATAATAACGGGAGATGTGACTTGTAAGGCTCAGCTGTTAAGGTTAAGGTTTACTTACTAACCCGAAAATACAGTATCACATGCTCACAGCACAGCATGCAGGTTACCTCAGGGCTGAGGCAGAGTTTTCGGGCTCGCCCATAAACTGAATATGTGCTTCGGCTGTGGTTTAGCCACGGAGAAGCTTGGACATAATTTAGCAGTCAAGGTCGTTCTGTGACCCTACGGTGACCCCTCTCTGAATGAGGAGGCTAATACAATTTTAATTGGTACTCTACTGCCTTAGGTGTCGTATTCCGCCAGCGTTGTGGTATATTTACACTTCACTGTTGAGCTTGAACTGTCGCGGCAAGTTTTGACGTAACTGGGGAAAGTCGTTCAACACTTCAGCTCTACTGACCACATTCGCCGGCTTCATACCTCAGAATTGAGGAACCCAACCTGTGCTGCACACTAAACACCTTTAAGAGCAGACTAGACAAAGCATGGCAATATCATAAGTTCGTTCAAGAATCAGATTTGTATAAGGCAGATAACAGAGGACATTGAGCAAGAAGTTACTCGCGAGCACAGCAGCGAACGGCTGAAAGGACATTAGCCTGCTACAATCGAACCTGTGAAGTAAAGTAAGTGATTCTCTGCGATGGACGTTTGACTGAGTTAACTGAGAACCGACAAAAAAAAAAAAAAAAAAAGCATCAGCGACGACTACAAAAACAAAGAGAGGAAACAAACACACACACAAAAAAGTGCTTGCACACCGACAGAAGAAAGGTTCGCATGACCAGGTAAAGAAACAAAATGTAGCTGGACAGGTAGGGAAGGGAACAGGAGGGTGGGAACAGGTGTGAACCGCGGTACAGTGGAGGTGGCGGGCAGAGGGGGGGAGAGAGAGAGAGGCAGGCCGGAAATGACCACTTTTCCACTTTCACACCTTGATTGCTGTCTGGAATGGCCCGACCCGTTCACTCACTCAGGCGGAAGTGAACTGACGCGCCACTAGCACTCAGCTTGGGTTCACTTTAAAGGCGCACCTGGCAACATTTCTTTGAGGCTTACAAATAGTTTGGAGCTGTTTTGGTGCTGCCTAGCATAGTAACAATTTACATGTAGTCCACAGGCCCGTAGCCACGCTCACTGATTCTCCATGGCAACCTATCTCATTTCTGTCTGCTGTGCAGTGTCACAACACAGTAAGTCCGTGACGTCATTTGATGGGTAAAGGGGGGATTTCAGGATGAAAGACATTGACGTAATGGTCCTTTTCACAAAATGACGTCATGGATTTACTGTGTTTTACCATTACACCGCGGCAGCAAATGGAGGATTCCCTGCCATAGATACAGACAGAAAGAAAAAAGATAGGACGTTGTGGCAGGGAACCCTCGAATACTCCGACAGACAATCTCACACGTGTAATTTGTCTGTCGGAGTATTGGTGCACTGTGATTGGCTGTACTGACTTGTCAATCAGAATCTCATGTCATTTAGACACACGTATGGCAAAAGAAGCCCAAACGCAAGTCGGTAGTTGCAGCGCCGGCCACAACCTTGCCTTGTGGCATGGCTGACTAGAACAGCCTCGGGCCGTTGCAGTTCTCGACCAAACATCCAGCAGACGCCAATATACTGCATTCAGGGCTCGACTAATCATGTGGAGCGTACAGGCGCATTCACAAGCGTAACTGTTCCCAAATAAAATTTGTTTTCTGTGAACCGTAGCAATATTACAGTCTGCGCCTTTAACTTCACTCTTCACACATTTGGAGAACAACAGCTCGGGGGAGAGGGGGGGGGGGGATCGCGGTTGCCGCTCAGTGAAGAGCATTTGGGTTCTGGCCCACACACGGTGATTTCAATTCACGTCACAGTAATTAGCCGAGTTCATTGTATATCAGGAAGTTTTCCGTTACATTCTCTGCCCTGTTTGCGAGACTCGGTGTATCCCGTTCGAAATGAAGTCAAGACGACACCCGCTAAATATATAACTCAAGGCTTTCGAGGGCCAAGTCCACTTTCATGATTCCAGAGCAAAGGGAAGCAGTTAGTGGTGATTTGACAGAGATGGAACAATCAGGCCGCTACACTCCCTCTGTCGAAAGGAGACGAAGCTCTAGATAAAGGGGACAGGGAGACAGCCAGGCGACTGATGGGTGCCGGTGGGTTAGCAGACGACAAAAGAGAATTCTAGAACTTGGGTAAAGTGGGAGCGACTAGTACCGAGGGAACTGTACTTTTTCTGACGAGATGCTGTACAATTTTATTGAGGACAGCCGCCTCACAACCGTTCGAAATTGTCCCAGGTGCGTTACGTAACAAGACAGGTACCTGTAGCGAGAGACAGAATAAGGTAGGACAAGGTTTTAGGACTGAGGAGGTTAAGCGGTTTTGTGGAGAGTTGGTTTTCCCCCACACTCGGTGTCAGCAGTCCTCCCGCACTTCTGGACCAGACAGATAGTTGAGTGAAAAGTTGATAAAGGTTGTATGAGGATTGGGGATATAATCTTTGTGCGTGAGTCAGTCAGGCCACACACACACACACACTCTTCTCTCTCTCTCTCACACACACACACACACACACACACACACACACAGAGCAATCAGTAGCCTACTCTTCACTGAACAGACCTCCCCTAAGCCGTCACACAGTGGCGTTGTTTTTGTTGCCCAAACCTGACCCCGTTCGATCTCACGCCGCTACCGCACACGGAACTCGCACACCCTGGGAACACAAAGCGGGTCTGTAGTTTCAGTCATTGATGTTGATGTTTCGTCCATTGACAGCAGTACTGTATGCTTGTTTCCGCATACCGATGTTGTGGGAAGGGGGGGGGGGGGAGATGGGGGAGGGGGGGACCTCAGTTTGTCCTGCCCTCATTGCCCGCCTAGTTTGCACTTTACGTCTTTCCGTGTGGCGCGTGGGCGGTTGCTAGAGGCATGTCAATACGGACAGGGACAAGTTTGTCACGGGCGGTCTCTCATTCTTTGCCCTGTGTGTGTGTGTGTGTGTGTGTGTGTGTGTGTGTGTGTGTGTGTGTGTGTGCACAAACGTGTGCGTTCTAACGTGTGTGTGTGTGTGTGTGTGTGTGTGTGTGTGTGTGTGTGTGTGTGTGTGTGTGTGTGTGTGTGTGTGTGTGTGCAAACGTGTGCGTTCTAACGTGTGTGTGTGTGTGTGTGTGTGTGTGTGTGTTCTGATGTGTGTGTTCTAACGCGCGCGCGCGCGCGCGTGTGTGTGTGTGTGCAAACGTGTGCGTTCTAACGTGTGTGTGTGTGTGTGTGTGTGTGTGTGTGTGTGTGTGTGTGTGTGTGTGTGTTCTAACGTGTGTGTTCTAACGCGCGCGCGCGCGTGTGCGTGCGTGCGTGCGTGCGTGTGTGTGTGTGTGGTGTGTATGTGTGTGTGAGCGAGAGAGAGAGAGAGAGAGAGAGAGTTTGTTTATATGATTTTCATAACTGACTACTTAAGGAATGGGCCAGTAAGTGCCAGTTTCACGGCTAATCCACTGAACTTGAACTTTGTTTAAATCGTGTTTACGGCCCTCCTCCCCCTGACTGATTTCCGCCCCCTCCCCCCCCCCCCTCTCTCTCTCTCTCTCTCTCTCACTCACACACACACACACACACACACACACACACACACACACACACACACACACACACACACATGCTGACGCGCACACACGCGGCGCGGGTGCACGCAAACCGGCACACACAAACGGACAGACTGAGAGCTGTTCAGTTCACACTATCACTGGAGAGGGAGAGAGAGAGAGAGAGAGAGAGAGAGAGAGAGAGAGAGAGAGAGAGAGAGAGAGAGAGAGAGAGAGAATTCAATTGAAATACCATGTTGACACAGATTAAACTTCCATTTTGATTCCTGTTGACAGGCACTTCAGACAGCATTAACCGACATCTTTTTTCCCTCTCTCCTCCACTGATGTTTCACTTTGGGAGCAGTTACTTCCCCTCCCCGAATCCCTCGCCTCTCACATCATTACACGCACCTTCTGCTTCCCACTATAGGCTGTATAGTCGGTGAGGATCTCCTGCCCGTTTGCTCCCCCACCCCCCACCCCCTCGGGAGGAAATCGAGAGTCGACCCAGGGCCCGTTTGACGTCACCGGTTCCAGAAAGTTTACAGAAAAGGGAAATGCAAACTGCGGCTTCCCCAGTGTAGCTCCCCCTCCCCCCCTCGTCCCCTGCCCCTCCCCCCCCTCGTCCCCTACCCCTGCCCCTTCCCCTCCCCTCATGCCAACGTCTGAGTCCAGAGCTACCACTGTGTTGAGTTCTCTTATCTCCCACTGGCCACCCCTCGCTGTCGTCGCTTGCTGTGACTATTTCAAGGCTGAGCGATTGGTTGGGGAAAGGTGGGGGGGGGGGAGGGGGGGGGTCGTTGTTTAATTTTCCTGATTAGCTAGTGCCTGGTACGGTCTAAACATCGTGACGTCGAAGATTTCGTTTCCTCTGTCCGTGATTTTTTTTTTTTTTTTTTTTGGAAGAGGACTTGGCGTGCTGGTCGGTCAGTGACTGAAAAATGCGTAGGACCCATTATTGACGTCATGTAATTAACTTTGAGCAGTCTTTTCGGTTAAAATAACTATGACAAAAGCGGTGAAAAACGACTGAGAAAACTGCAACAATTCACCCACATGAAGGACACAGCCGGCTGTGATTGGTCAGTCAGTCAGTCAATCAATCAATCAATCAATCAATCAATCAATCAGTGAACAGCCCTTTAGTCTGGAAAAGGGCGTATACGTATCATGAAATTGCGCCTCTCTGTTGATCTACTGTCATTTGGTGAAAGTGCCTTAGCGGCATGGATTTGTGAAGCAGTTAGGCCCTTTAACCAACATGACGGTTGGGGTTTGTTAAAATTTAAATTAGCCTACTTTTTCCGGCTTGAAACTTTCCTTCTTTAGTGTTTGATGTCATCTGCGGTTATGGTTGCTATCATTGTTTTGCGGTCTCGTAAATTACCACCCTTACCGCACGCACGCACGCACGCACGCACACACACACACACACACGCACACACACACACACGCACGCACGCACGCACGCACACACACACACACACACACACACACACACACACACACACACACACACACACACACACACACACACACACACACACACACACACACACACCCCTTTCTCTAATGCGACACTGAAATTGAAACCGCAGGTCTGGTTTCCTCAGTAGCCCCAGGAAGGTGATTGCACTCGATTTTACCCTCGGCTACCGACTGCAGTTTCCTTATGCCCCATATAACATATCAGGCCCCACTTCCTGGTCGTATCGGGCCAACAGTAAACACACACACACGTCCCCTGTGTTTTTCAGTCCTGCTATTTGTGTTTTGGGGAGTCTTAACTGGTGTTCACTTCTCACTTGTGCAATCGCCGGGAAAGTTCTGTGACGTGTTGAGCTAATCATTGAAAGCGTAATCATAATCGTGGGCATTAGTCGTTAGGTGCTGTGGTGTCTGTCTGTGGTGCTGTGTGAAGTCTGCGGGGTTTGAACCTAAAGGTGGGAGAACAGCAGTGATTGTTTTTCTGTCTTTCTTGCGATTTGATGCTTTTCTGTGACAGTGTCTGTGTCTGTTTCTGTCTCTCTGTCTGTCCCAGTCTGTCTGTGCCTGCCTATATATCTGTCTGTCTCTCAATGTCTCTGCCTACCTCTCTGTGTCCGTCCGTCTATCTGTTTATCACTTCTGTGTGTGTGTGTGTGTGTGTGTGTGTGTGTGTGTGTGTGTGTGTGTGTGTGTGTGTGTTGCTACAACTGCACTAGACATTCCATGCACTCAGTTTAAGATTGACCTTTCGATTTTCGTGCAACTTGGTCCCACAAGGGCACTTTAAAAACCCCAGTAATGTATTGGCGCAAATTAGCGTACATTGGCTGATGCCTGAACTGCATCGCCACATAACGAATGGCAAGGTCATTAACCCCTCATCAAGTTGCACAGCTTGGTAACGGTCTACTTGGGCTGAAACGACAGTACATGGAGCTGGTATGAGGTGACGCGTAGTATGTATTCAAATCAGGCACACTCTAACTGTATTTTATGTACACTTTGCGGGGCACTTGTGGTGTGTTCATCGAATATATTTATCAGCACCCGGCGGCATAATTATTAACATTTTGCCCATCACCGCTACGGTTCAGTGACCCTGCATCAGTGATGACATTATTGGTGTAGACAGTAAACACAAGATCAGATTGCGTTTGGGGTGTTTATTTGCTCTGTTGATACGACTGGCAGGCGGGTTTTGTTTTCTGTCGCTATTCATTGTCAGAAGCTGCTGGTTTGTGAGGTTGATGACCTCCACGCCTTAAACTGACTGAAACTAAAACATTGTACAAATAGTTTTAGCCACGCACGCACTGACACACACGTACATCCGGACCCTCCCTCCAGCACCACCACCAACAGCAACAGCTCCCCTCTCCCTCTCTCTCCCCGGCTCTCTCTCTCAAAGGCAATTAAGTTCGAAAAAACGGTTATTGCAATCAACATCTTCTACCGTTGTTAAATAAAGCGTCAAGAGTCAGTGTCTCTGTCTGTCTGTCTGTCTGTCTGTCTGTCACTCTGTGTCTCTGTCTGTCTGTCTTTCTCTCTCTCTGGGCCGGCATGCATCACCGCGGTACGATACTTGTTGCTAATTTAAGTTTTTTTTTGTTTTTTTGTTTTTTAAACCAGAACTCACTCACTGTCCGTGTACACGTTGGGCACTCGACTTTGCATACTTAGAACTTACATTTATCAGTTTTATCCCAGCTGCAAAATGTTCTTACCTTATTGTCTTCTCGTGTGTGTGCAGCAAGGGCAGACAAGCCATACAGAAATGATGTCAGGGCAGCACAACTGGTACGCATGTTCACACGCACGACCCACCTACTGTAACGTGTGTCGTGAGGCTCTCTCAGGGGTTACCTCCCATGGATTATCTTGTGAAGGTCAGTTTCTTTGTGTCATCATTCCCCCCCCCCCCCTCCTTTTTTTGTGTGAGTGTGAACACGCCATAATGTGAGAGTTGTACTTGTGTTTTGCTGATTGGTTGCGTGTGTGAATGCAGCTTAATCTTTATTCGTTGCGTGTGTGGATGCAGCTTAATGTTTACTGTGTGCGCGTATGAGAAGTACGGTTTGGAGTGCAGTTGGGTCACCTCATGTCTTCAGCCCCCTCCTCCCCCCCCTTCCCCCCCCCCCCCTTCATATGCCTTCCCTTGCTCTTTGCACATATAAACGCCTTTTCAATTTGCTGACTTCTTGAATACCAGCTTGAATACCCCCATTTTTTTTTTTTATTTATTTAATTTTTTTTTTTTTTTTTTTTGGGGGGGGGGGGGGCTTTTCTCTGCGTTCTCCCTATTTTTAGGCTTTTAAGGAAGCCCATACAAGTAGTGACAACAGTTGTACAGCATGCAATACATTTCTCATTAAGGACTACCCTTCTTTTTTCGTTAAGAGTCCGCCGCATGCTGTGACGACATTTTCAACCAAAGATCGAAACGGAACCAGGCTCGTCCTTTGTTTCTTAACAAAAGATACTTTTTAGCCTTCCTTCCTCGCTCAGGGCAAGATTCCTTTCGTAAAGATCACGTGACGTGGAATATTGGCCGTTGTGAACTAGCCACGCGAGCCGTGTTTACCCGCTGACGTCACGGTTTGTTAAAGCATCTGTATGCGTGTGTCTGGCGTTCAGCAGCGTTGTGGACAACTTTCCATCGAATGCGTTTAATCCACACACACACACACACACACACACACACACACACACACACACACACACTTCTCAAAATTCCTAAGAGAAATTTGAAGTCTTTTGGCGAACGCTGTTTCCGGTTTACCACCCCAACAGTCTGGAACTCGCTGCCTGCTGACGTGAAACAGCAACCTACTCGGTCAAATTTTAAAACTTATCTGATTCATGTAACCGTGGTCCCTGCTTTTTTTTCTTCTTCTTTTTTTTTATTTTTATTTTTTATAAAGGATGTGTTCTATGATTGTGCGTGTGGGTGATTTGTGAATGAACAATGAGTTGTTGTATTTTCAAGAATGGCGCTGCATAACTGATTTATTATTTTCATTAATGCCTAAATGGAGCATTATTGTATTCGACAAACAGCCTTAGAGTCTCCTAAGTTGCATTTCTCCCCTCTGTCCCACGCGCGCATAGATTCTTTAAAGTAATTTGACAAAGGAAGAAGGAAAAATGACACCAGTCCGGATTTTCTTGGCGGATTTAATTACGGCCCGGTTATTTTGTTCTTACAATTCAGGGAGAGTTAGTGGAAGTTGAGTTGGGGCCATACTGTTACAGCACAGAGAGAGAGAGAGAGAGAGAGAGAGAGAGAGGGCTGTCGACGATGAAATACGGTTAATGAGACAAAAACTGTTTACTGGTCTCAACCGGCAGGGAATTTAGGATGTGTGTGTGTGTGTGTGTGTGTGTGTGTGTGTGTGTGTGTGTGTGTGTGTGAGAGAGACAGACAGACAGACAGACAGACAGAGCCCGGGGGCAGTTGCTTGAAACGGGCCCGACTTTTTCTCAACGCTGGCCATTTCTTGATCTGGTCCAGAGTGTATTTTCATGACAGTGGTGGTTGTGATCGAAAAGCATCTTAAATTGGTGGTGTATGTAAGCCAGACAAACACACACTGAAGCGGGTACTGTTAGAATGAAAGGGTAATTGAATGGAAGACTATGACGATGACAGTTAAGTTTTTTTTTCTTGGCACACATACAATGCTCAGCTTTGCTTCCCTGCGCACCCCCCAACAGAGTCCCCTATTTATGTGCCCCCCCCCCCACCCCTCCTCGCCCCATATACTGCGAAGTGGTTTATCGTGCCTAGGAAGTGATAAGTTTCTCAGTATGTGCTGTATATCGCTTAGTAGGTTTGCTTTATTTAATTCTAATTGCTGTTTGTTTTCTACGCTTTTTTGTACTCGGGAGCTCGATAAATTGGGATGAAGGTGCAGCGTCTCCTGTATGTCTAGGTTTATACTGCTGCACCGTAGACCAGTTTGCATCAGTTGTCCAACGTTACTTCCTCTTTTCTTTTTTTTTCCCAAGTAGTGCAGGCACACGTAGCCGGGGGTTAGTCTTTGTGGCTTGCGCGGCGTTAAGCCCTAAAAACTCACTCACGCACTCCTCCTCCCCCCCCCCCCCCCCCTTCTTGATGGTCCTTGGCCTGTGCCCCTCGCGTGATCATCCGCTGACAGTTGGCATAAGATGATCAGCTGACGGTTGTCATAACAATTATATTTGTCACGGAATGGAAGGCTACTGGATGGGCATTGTGTAACTGTGAATTGTGAAAAGCGCTATTCCCACGTTCACTGGGCTTCAAGGAAGTCAGTTTTTTTTTTGGAACAGTTTCGCTTGTGAGTGCGCCTGTACTCTCGAAATACTCGATCTTGATGATTAGTAGAGTTCTTAATGCGACGCGGTGCTTTCTGCACCTTGCGCGAGCGGTCGAAAATTCAAATGCTGATATTGAGCGGTGGACCGTGCCGGTAAGACTCTGCGCTAGGTCTTTGTGTTAACTGCGTCATTGTGTACCCTGCTGTTGGCTCAGTACCACCCTTTGAGATGCTGTCACTGTGCAGGTGTCTCAGACACCACCAAAATAGCTCAGAACGATTTGTGAGCTTAAAAATGATAAAACCTGGGCCTTTAAGTAAACCTGGGCCTTTAAGTAAACATTGACAGTACTACTTCAAGGTCAGGCCTCATTCGATTAGGCCAAAGAAAAAAAGTGCCGCGCTTAACGTATGTACCCTCGACCTGAAACAGTTTTTTTTTCTTGTCAAAGCGCCTCCACCATCACCCCCAACACACAAACACAAAGCGCCTCCACCATCACCCCCAACACACAAACACAAAGCGCCTCCACCATCACCCCCAACACACAAATTCAAAGCGCCTCCACCATCACCCCCAACACACAAACACAAAGCGCCTCCACCATCACCCCCAACACACAAACACAAAGCGCCTCCACCATCACCCCCAACACACAAATTCAAAGCGCCTCCACCATCACCCCCAACACACAAATTCAAAGCGCCTCCACCATCACCCCCAACACACAAATTCAAAGCGCCTCCACCATCACCCCCAACACACAAAGTCAAACACAAAGCGCCTCCACCATCACCCCCAACACACAAACACAAAGCCCTCCACCATCACCCCCAACACACAAATTCAAAGCGCCTCCACCATCACCCCCAACACACAAACACAAAGCGCCTCCACCATCACCCCCAACACACAAATTCAAAGCGCCTCCACCATCACCCCCAACACACAAACACAAAGCGCCTCCGCCATCACCCCCAACACACAAACACAAAGCGCCTCCACCATCACCCCCAACACACAAACACAAAGCGCCTCCACCATCACACAAACACAAAGCGCCTCCACCATCACCCCCAACACACAAACACAAAGCGCCTCCACCATCACCCCGAACACACAAATTCAAAGCGCCTCCACCATCACCCCCAACACAAATTCAAAGCGCCTCCACCATCACCCCCAACACACAAAGTCAAACACAAAGCGCCTCCACCATCACCCCCAACACACAAACACAAAGCGCCTCCACCATCACCCCCAACACACAAATTCAAAGCGCCTCCACCATCACCCCCAACACAAATTCAAAGCGCCTCCACCATCACCCCCAACACACAAAGTCAAACACAAAGCGCCTCCACCATCACCCCCAACACACAAACACAAAGCGCCTCCACCATCACCCCCAACACACAAACACACCCAACGTTACATTTTTGTTTTGTTTTTTCACGTAGTTCAGGCACACCCAGCCGCGAATTAGTCTTTGGTGCGGCTTTAAGCCCTAAAAACACACACACACACACACACACACACACACACACACGCACACACACACACGCACACACACACGCACACACACACACACACACACACACACACTTTCGTTGTTGTTATCATTAGTCATGTATTTCCAAAGTATATAGGGAGCAAGTCATAAGACATCATGTTGTCATGAAGTAAAGTGCGGTTGTACTGTCCGAGAGAGGCCGTGTCCAACTAGCGGTGCAAGGACAGATTTGAGGAACACGGCTTTGTTCTCAGTGGAGCCGTCTGTCGGGTGTAGAATAGACGAAGAATTTTGCGTCACTGGAGAAAAAAAGAAAAAAAAAAGAAAAGAAAAGTCTGATAAACAGCTTTCGGTGTCCTTGATCTGAATGTTGTGTACATCGACTACCGCCACAAGACATCGAAAGTCGAACACTTTTTTTTTACCCTCCGGGCTAGTCAGAGCTGATCTTTTGAAATGGATTCTGTGTGTGTGTGTGTGTGTGTGTGTGTGTGTGTGTGTGTGTGTGTGTGTGTTTCGTCTCGTAAACATCACTGCTTGGATTTCACACCAAGGTCATCGTAAATTACAGGGAAAGCTTGGCTTCCTTGTCCGCCAGTCTGGCCACTAAGATAATTACATTTTTCTATTACATGCTTTGCTATGGGTGTGCGTGAACCGACCGGTGTCACACTGGCGACTACAGTATACAGATATATAGCCCATGCATTCACGTCGTTATCGCTCACAAAGTCAGTTTTTCACAGGGCGGGAGTGCGCCTCTAAATTTTCCACGCATTTAACTGGCTAATTCCATCATCTTCGCTAAGCCAATTTGCGTTCTCGCTCGTGAGTACGCCTGTACGCTCGAAATACTCCATATTGATGATTAATTAAGCACAGCTCTTATATTTATGCGGTACGTTATTTGCACTTTGCGCAAGCGGTCGAGCGTTCCATTTCTACGGCTGTTGTTACACTACTGGAGCGATCAGTGTGGTCATCATCGAGCACGCCTCTGTTGTCTGAGTGCCAGCATTATAGACGCTGTCACTGTGCAGGTGTCTTTAAGTGATGATAGATAGCACGAACACAGCTCAGACCAATCTGTGAGCATACAGATGGTAGCATCAGCCCCTATCACCATGAACAGTAAGCGCCTTTGGGATAGGTAAACTGGAAGGAGACA
>JACVVK020000612.1:300000-305000 GCA_018292915.2 Batillaria attramentaria
GAGTTAAAGTGATGATGTTCTGCTGTAACTGATATCGATCACTAAGAAAATGAAGTCATAGCTAGATCTGTAAATGCAGTTTTCTGTGCCCAGAAGTCAGCAATATGCATACTTTGGAATTTCTTTAGCTTTTGGCACTCCTGAGCTAAACGCTGCCAGAGTCGTAACCTTGAACAAAATGGTTGTGTGTGTGACCGTTCTCAGGTACCCCCCACTATTCGGGCAACCAGACTGTCTTTGGAGAAATATGTTCGTGGTTTTGTTGTTGTTTACCAGTGAGTACCGGCTCACTGTTTCTCCCCCTATTGACATCTGCTTGTAAGTGTGCGTAGTTTATGACAGTGGCATTGTGTGTCGACAGGGAGTGAAGTTTTTACGACGTTTCAAGCAGCTGATGAACCCTGCACAAGTGTTTGATCTCATGAACGGTGGCCCATATCCAGGGTATGTACAACATTTACACACTTGTGTCATCGTCATGTGCTTATGTATGTTGTATGTCTGTATGTTTCCAACACCACAGTGTTAACCCCTTCAGTGCAGCACCAGAAGGTTAACCCCTTCCTTATCGGCTGACATGGAGTTGTAATTGGCATGAAAGAAAATTTGTCACATTTTAAATGGCTTGCATGTACATCTACTGTCACATCAGTAAGTCTTTAGAGACAATTTTAACTTTGTTTGCTCTGTTAAAATTTTTGTTTGTTTATTTTTTGGCAGGCTGAAATTGTTCCAAAGATTTGACTCATTCCGAATTTTGATATGTGGGGGAGATGGCAGCATAGGATGGGTGCTTTCAGAAATCGACAAACTGGATCTCCATAAACAGGTAAGTTCCTTCATTGTCACCCTTATATATTATGGGCCTGTAATACTGAAGAAACTGGGCGTTAACGTTTCCATTACCGTACATTCGGTACCAAGGGTTTTGGTATTTCACCCTTGATGTCCAGGGGAACAGCTCTGAGCATGGACATCATAACAGTATGTGACCGTGTGATCATGCAGGAATGTCTTGCGCTCGACGTGTGTGTCAACAAAATGTTGCAAAAACCCTGACCTATTTTGCTTGCCCTGCAAAGCACGCTACTCAGCAATAAATAGAAGCAAACCACTGGGTCCTAACGGCCCTGATGCTTTGTACTAAGAGACAAAGAAGTCTGCCAAGGGTGCAGATTTTCACGCATTCACCAAACAATTTTCCTCAACGTTGTTATATGCCGGATGCACACATACTTATTTTTATTGTCTTTTTCTCTCAGTGTCAAATCGGCGTTCTGCCCTTTGGTACGGGTAATGACCTGGCTCGTGTGCTGGGGTGGGGGGCGGCGTTCGACGACGACACTCAGTTACCGGCTGCGCTGGAAAAACTGGAACATTCACAGATCAAAATGCTGGACAGGTGAGACCTCTAGGCCTAGCTCTGTGCTAATAATAATAATGATGTGAATTTGTTTGGCATTGAACTTCCCAGTGGAACTCTAGGCACCTTACAATAATTAAAGAAAGATAATTAAATTCCACACAAACTTACGTACATATATCCTAAATAATTACAAACATAATTCTTCTAAATGTTGTTAGAAACAGATCAGACTTGTTAAATGTTGCTGTATGTGTAAGGTGAAGTAAGTGGTGGATTCTGTCATATGCTTGGCATAGAGCGCTGTACTTTGAAGTTAGCATACATTCTGTATAGAGATCTGGCTCACATTGAAATAAAACTGAAAATTTGAATGTAGTGTGTTTTGTGTAAATGAGGGTTGTAGGACTCTATAGACATGGAGTAGTGGTTACGCTTGACTGAAATATGTCTGCTGTCTTTGTGTACCAGGTGGAGTATATGGACGTACGAGGGCAACATGCCACCACCTCGCAAACTTTCACAACAGGTGAGTTGAAAAGAATGGTGGTGGTGGGGGGGGGGGGGGGGTGTTGGGGGTGTGTTGGTAGTTACGAGTCATTCAATGTGTACCTACCTGAGTGTTCTTTCTGTGTGTGTTGATGTCGGAGTCTTTTCCAAATGCTGTTACAAATCAGTGACTATAACTACATTTCTGAATTTTACTCCTTGATTTCAGATGGACCCAATCTCAGAGTATGAGGACTCGGTAGCCGACCACCTGTCTAAAATTCTCCACTGCGAAGACCATCAAGTAATCATTTCTTCTGCCAAGTGAGTTAACGTTTTACTCTGTGTGTGTGCATGTTCATGAATGTGCGTGCGTATGTGGTGTGCAGCTTGTGGGGTGTGTTCTCAAAGATTCATGATTCAGCATGAAACAACATTGTTATGCCTACCACATGCAGACTTCTCTTTGGCATATATGTGTCACAGTGTGTGTGTGTGTGTGTGTGTGTGTGTGTGTGTGTGTGTGTGTGTGTGTGTGTGTGTGTGTGTGTGTTCGTTCGTGTTCATACATGCACAATCTCACAAATGATTGTTTGTATGTTGGCATGTACATGTGCTCTTCAGTTGACAGTACCCTTCTTTCTAAGGACGATTATACAAGGCTAGAATTAAACTTCTTTCTGTTCTCCTGTGTCAGGGTGCTGTGTGAAACGCTAAGGACGACTATACAAGGCTAGAATTAAACTTCTTTCTGTTCTCCTGTGTCAGGGTGCTGTGTGAAACGCTAAGGACGACTATACAAGGCTAGAATTAAACTTCTTTCTGTTCTCCTGTGTCAGGGTGCTGTGTGAAACGCTAAGGACGACTATACAAGGCTAGAATTAAACTTCTTTCTGTTCTCCTGTGTCAGGGTGCTGTGTGAAACGCTAAGGACGACTATACAAGGCTAGAATTAAACTTCTTTCTGTTCTCCTGTGTCAGGGTGCTGTGTGAAACGCTAAGGACGACTATACAAGGCTAGAATTAAACTTCTTTCTGTTCTCCTGTGTCAGGGTGCTGTGTGAAACGCTAAGGACGACTATACAAGGCTAGAATTAAACTTCTTTCTGTTCTCCTGTGTCAGGGTGCTGTGTGAAACGCTAAGGACGGACTATACAAGGCTAGAATTAAACTTCTTTCTGTTCTCCTGTGTCAGGGTGCTGTGTGAAACGCTAAGGACGACTATACAAGGCTAGAATTAAACTTCTTTCTGTTCTCCTGTGTCAGGGTGCTGTGTGAAACGCTAAGGACGACTATACAAGGCTAGAATTAAACTTCTTTCTGTTCTCCTGTGTCAGGGTGCTGTGTGAAACGGTGAAGGCGTTCGTGGCAAAGGTTGCTCAAGCTCATGAGAACGACTCGGAAAAAGACTCCAAAGATATTGCAACAAAGGTGAGCGCACTTAAACTTTCAAAACCATAACCAACAGTCAACATTATAAATAAACTGCTGTCTTCCACAGTTTATGTGTAAATAGAGAAAGCTTTTTATGGTCCGGGAAAAAACGTTATTTAAAATAGTTATAGGTATGGAACAACATCACCTTCTGTGATATTAAAGATATTATCATTGTGATGTAGACTGTGACTGTCTGGTGAATACTGGCTAAAAACTTGTGTCTGCATGTCTTTATTTTCTTTGCTGTTTCAGTGTGCTGTGCTGAATGAGAAGCTGGAGAGTTTGCTCAAGACACTCAATCAGGAATCAGAGGCATCGATAAAAACAGAGGTATGTCTACACTTACACTACACATGTCTACACTTACACTACACATGTCTACACTTACACTACACATGTCTACACTTACACTACACATGTCTACACTTACACTACACGTCTACACTTACACTACACATGTTTACACTTACACTACACATGTCTACACTTACACTACACATGTCTACACTTACACTACACATGTCTACACTTCAGCTTTTTATAATACATGTATCACACTCTTGCATGTTGCGTGTCTGTCCAGTGCTTATCAGAAGTTAAGACTGCGTGTCAACTTCAAAGGTTAGGCATGTTGTCTATCTTAACACTACACCCTATAAAAGCCAGTCACCTGTCTAAGGCTGAGAATTTTAACCCAGTCCTTGCTCTTTGTGCACATATCAAGGTTAGCAGTGCTGTCGGAAAATCCCCTAAAACTAAAACTGTCATACACCGTGTGTTGAAGATGGCCGTGTGTTGAAGATGGCCGTGTGTTGAAGATGGCCGTGTGTTTTTTTTTCATCAGGAGATGGTGGAGGAGGAAGAAGTGAAGGTGGAGGACACGCCGCAGATCGTCGGCTCTCCTGACCTTGACACTCTGCCAGGCATGATGGCCGCCGGCATGAAACCAAAACCAGTGAGTGGAGTTAGTGTCTTGCTGACGTTTGTTCCACTGTTTTGTCCAATATTTGTAAGCATTTGTTGGGACGTTAATGAGCAGGACATCATTACATTGTGTTTTGTGGTGATGTTTGAATACATGTAACTGCTTCTTGTACTGTGTGTGTGTGTGTGTGTGTGTGTGTGTGTGTGTTTTGTGCATGTGTGTGTGTGTGTGTGTGTGTGTGTGTGTGTGTGTGTGTGTATGTGTGTGTGTGTGTATGTGTATGTATGTGTGTGTGTGCATGCTTGCGCGCACGCATGTGTGTGTGTGTGTGTTTTGTGCATGTGTGTGTGTGTGTGTGTGTGTGTGTGTGTGTGTGTGTGTGTGTATGTGTATGTATGTGTGTGTGTGCATGCTTGCGCGCGCGTGTGTGTGTGTGTGTGTGCGTGTGTGTGTGCTTGCGTGTATGCGTGCGTGCGTCTGTGGCTGTGTTTCTGTGCATGCGTGCATTAAGTACCAAGTCTGGAGAGGAACCTCATACTGCACATTACACCTGAGATGGCTCAAATGTATATTTATTTTCTTTTTCACAGGTGTTCAAAGCGAGAGATGCTCTCATGTCACGAGCCAACAGTTTGAAAAAGGCAGTCAGACAAATCATCGAACACACAGAAAAAGGTATGATCAGTTCACCCTCACCGTCATTACTTTTGTGTTGAAGCTACAGAACTAGGTTCAAGATATTACCGTTACCTGTATGGACATTTTGGCCTTCCGTTTCTTTTACCA
>JACVVK020000612.1:310000-331614 GCA_018292915.2 Batillaria attramentaria
CTTATTCCTTGTGGCTGCTTTGTTTTTTAGTTTAAGTCTTAAGAGCCTGAGCCACCCCATGCCCACCATATGATAAAACTTGTTGAAAGAACAAGCCACTGCGCACCAGTGGCAGCCACTTCAAGCCACTATTACGCAAGGCGTGGGCCTTCCCCACTAGGCCCGAGACTGCTGCATGTTGCATAATAGTGGCTTGAAGTGGTGCTTAGTGATCTGAAGATTTCAAGTAAAATTGCAATTTTTGCATGTGCTTTTAAGACATAGTTCTTTGGGAGTAAAAATTGTCTTACAAAAACCTGAATACATGTACAAGGCTATTGGGGATGCAGCAGGGGAGAAAACTGTCATAGTGCTGGAATGTCATCTTACAGATACAAATCCTAGCTCAGAGAGGAAAAGAAAACAAGAAAGACAGGTTTGGGATGGGGTGACTAAAATGCATTTTGAACTGCCGCAGTCACCTGTAAAAATTGTGTGTTTTTCTCTTTCCAGTGTCGGACGGTGAAGGTGACAATCCTGGGTGACGAACCTGTGCCTGTACAGGTGGACGGTGAGGCGTGGATGCAACCGCCGGGGTACATCCGCATTGTTCACAAGAACCGTGCCATGATGCTGACTCGCGATCGGGTTAGTACAGTGATGCCTGAAACTGACTGTAGTTCATTGTGTGTGGATGTAATGCTGAATTTCTTGTCATGTCGTGCCAGCAATAATGTTTCTTTTCCAAGTGTTTTTTGTTTGTTTTTTAATGATAAAAATGGAAGAAATTATGCCTGCAGTATGTTTCTGAATGTTAACACCAAATTGTGAAATATGCTAGTCAAAATCTATGATAACAACTTCATGCTTGTGTCTCGTGGCACTAAAAATCGTTAGATCGGTTTTGCTGCACTGGGCCAACGTGCTTCCCCCAAGGAAAGCAACCTAAATATCCTGTAAAAAATAATAAAGAAAAAATAGAAGGAAATGGATGTAAAAATGCAGTGCATACTTTCTATTTTCAGACGTTCGAGAATGTTCTTAAGTCGTGGTCCGAGAAACAGAAGGTGGAGCGCCCGGTCAGTCCGCAGCCCTCGGCCCTGTCCGAAGACGAGGCTCACGTCTTGCTCAATTTCGTGGAGGCAGCAGCTTCACTCATACGCTGGTCAGTACATTTCCAGGATGTTCTTACGATGAGAGAGTGGCCTATCGTTTATTGTGAAACGTTGTTGGAGTTGTTGAATGATGCATGTAGTTGTAAATTCAGAACATCTCGGTTTTCTGTTTGTCTGCTGATTTTGTCTGTTCTAGAGGAGCATTGAACAGAGGTTGCTTGTACTGTTGTTTTGTTTTCAGTGTCAAAGTGGCATCGAAGAACAACAGTACAGTAGAGCAAGAGTTGTATTCCCTTGCCCAGCGTGCGTCTGAGTGTCTCGATCGACTGTATCCTGCAGGGAAACTCGCTGAGGTCAGTACCTGCGGTCATGTTTGCTCACAAACACTCTTTGAATTGAAAACTTTCTATTTTTTTCAATGTTTCATTTTTATTTTCCTTTTTTTTTTCTTTGTATTTTCTTGCTCTTCCCATTTCTTACACTTTTCTGTCTTTCTCCATTGCCTCAGTTCGATGTCTTGACTCCCCTTAGCGAAATGGAATGTCATTTTCTGCCTGTCTAAAAGTCATAACCTGACAGCATTTTATATCAATTTCATGACTTTCTAATGCTCACTTACCTGTACGTCTTTGTGTATTTTCTTGGTACAGTCTGTTGAGATAAACTTTGTAAGTCCTTTTGATAAGTGCAAGCAGTAGGGAAGAGTTTGGTGTTGTGTTAAAGTTTGTTTGACTTACACAGTCCGTTATTCTGTCTCTCTGTCTCTGTCTCTGTCTGTCTGTCTGTCTGTCTGTCTGTCTCTCTCTCTCTCTCTCTACATGTTTTGCAATATTAGAGACGACTGTAAATTTCTTACTTGGCATACAGCCAGTATCATCAGCACATGCCACGTATGTTTTGATTTGTTTATCGTGTGTACTTTTCTCTCCTGTATTTCCCCTAGATAGTTTATACTTTTTCTTTTTTTTTAAACATTTTTATTGTTTGTTTGTTTGTTTTGATTTTTTTTTCTCAATACCCTTTAATGTAGAATAGCAGGACAGCATGTAAGATAGGCAGCAATGCCTAAATGCTCTATCCTGAATAAAAAACGTTTCATCATCATCATCATCATCTCTCTCTCTCTCTCTCTCTCTCTCTCTCTCTCTCTCTCTCACACACACACACACACACACACACACACACACACACACACACACACACACACACACACACACACACACACACACACACACACTCTCTCTCTCTCTTTTTCCCTCTCTCTCTCTCTCTCTTTCACCTCCACCTACATCAGGAAAACGGCCTAAGCACCTATGAAATACATATTGCTGAAGCCATTTTTCCAAATGATGATAGGTCTCCTGCTCTCATCATTAACGCTCATTGTTTGGAGTTTCTTCTCTGTGTTCATCTCTACTTTTTCTGTGTTGCTTGCTGGGCTGATGATACCAACAGCTTGACTCATCTGATAGCGAAACTTACCAGGTTGGGTTTGAGTGGCAAACAGCATGGGTTGTGTGTTTGGTCCAGACCGTGCTGCTCTTGTCTTGTACATGTACCTCTTGTTATCCTTCTCACGGCTTTGATGCGGTGTGACGAGCATGTTAAATTGTTGTTAGCTTTGAAGGTCTATTTGTCTGCTTTTGTGTGTGTGTGTGTGTGTGTGTGTGTGTGTGTGTGTGTGTGTGTGTGTGTGTGTGTGTGTGTGTGTGCATTTTCTCATGCTCTAGGGTTTCACATCTACATTAGATGTTGGCCATAAACCGATTCATTTTCAAAAAGTCCAATTACTTTTTTGCGAAGTGGGACGTTTGTAGGAACATTTCTATACCACAATGGACAACATTCAGAGGAAATGTCCTGCACTTTTATTGTCACACACTTGTCCTGCACTTTTATTGTCACCCAGGGCCCGTATGTAGAACTTGAGGTTAATTTAACCCACGGCAATGGACAACATTCAGAGGAAATGTCCTGCACTTTTATTGTCACACAGGGCCCGTATGTAGAACTTGAGGTTAATTTAACCCACGGCAATGGACAACATTCAGAGGAAATGTCCTGCACTTTTATTGTCACACAGGGCCCGTATGTAGAACTTGAGGTTAATTTAACCCACGGCAATGGACAACATTCAGAGGAAATGTCCTGCACTTTTATTGTCACACAGGGCCCGTATGTAGAACTTGAGGTTAATTTAACCCACGGCAATGGGCCTAACCCAGACTAGGACAAAAGAAACCCGAAAGCAAAACTAAATTAAAAAGAAAGCAAAGAAAGGAAGGAAAAAATCGTTCTATAAGAGCTTAGGCACCTTGCTGGAATGGGCCCACTTCTTGATTTAAAACAAAAAACAACAGAAAATTTAACTCCAGAGCTAGTTTAGTTCGAGGTTAGACTCTAACCCAGGGCTGAAAGCCCTAACCTTGACTATTACATACAGGCCCAGGACATTTTGTCAGATTATTGTTTCCATGGTAATGAAACCCTGATACTCTGCTATGTATTGGCAAAACACACTAAGTCCATTGACGTCATTTGAGGAATAAGGCCATTACGTCGGTGTCTTTCATCTTGAAATCACCCCTTTTCCCCTGAACTGACATCATGGACTTACTGTCATTTGCCATTTCTCGGCAGTACTGTCAGTCTGGATCTGAGTGTTTCTACATCTTACAACGTTCTGCACTGGTAGTCATTTTTTCATGCAAGTTAAGGGCCAGCTTTTTCGGTGTGTGTGTGTGTGTGTGTGTGTGTGTGTGTGTGTGTGTGTGTGTGTGTGTGTGTGTGTTTTAAGAGCAAATTCTGCATTTCTGATTTTTGGGGGTGTTGTTTTGTTTTTTAAATTGGTCTGGAACAACTACTCAGTTGCAGGTTTTTTTTTTTTTTTTAGTTTTGAGGGTTTTTGGGCTGCTTTTTTGTTGTTGTTTTGCGTTCATTGCATTTCTCTTGTTGTTGTGGTGTTCCTCTGTAGTTCCACTGCGTGTTTGTGGATTGAGGAGACATCTTGAATCGAGCACTTGTCATACAGCCACTGAAAACTGACCTTCCATCAACACTACCATGTTTATATGCAGTTCCTTGCAAATATTCAGCAACATTTTTTTTTTTTCACCCGTGTTTTTCTTGACTTTCTAATAGTTTGCGTGGCAGATTTTGAGTTTATTTCGACCAATAACATTCTTATGTCTCTGCATGGCCGTGTAATATCTGTCTTGCTATGTTCACTTAATGTGTTCATCTCCCAGTATGACCGCTTTTTTGTGTGAGACCAGTGCGCTCTCTCTCTCTCTCTCCACCCCCACTCCCCCCCCCCCACCCCATCCCCTCATGGAGCATAGTTGATTTTGTTTCAAGTGTCTTCATATATGTACTGGACTAGACTAGAGACGTTTTTCCATTTCATTGTGACAGACCACAAGAGCAGACCACTCTAACATAATATGTCATGTTTTGATATACAGTAAACAGGAAGAGTAATGAATGTCATTGGCACGATACCTAGATCAGTCAGATCTCTGAAAAGAATTTACAGCAGAACTTCTCTCAAAGACACATCTTTGGTAATCTAAAATTCCGTTGAGTTGGTGTAGTAAGTACATGTTTGTGTTAAGGTAAAACCGTTACAGCATAACCAGTTAGTGTCATTGTTATATGTGTACGTGTCTGTGTGTGTGTGCAGCCAACATTACGCAGCCAGGTGGCCGACTTGGTTCAGAGTGTGAGAGTGCTACATCACCGTGCCAGCACCTTCCTCATAGAGAAAGCACCGTCATTGGTAGGCCTGCAGTTATGGTCTCTTGATTACATCCGTTTTGTGACATAGAAAATTCATATGCTATCCTGCGTTTTGTTGTAAGAGACGGTTGGGGGTGGGGTGTAGGAGTGGTCAGTATTCACGCCTGAATAGTTCTGGGGAAGTGCTTGAGTGAACCCTGGTTTTGCTGAATTCATTTGTCTTATGCTTAACAAGCCAAAGGGCAGGGCTGAAAATGTTCCACCTTTTGGTAGATGTCCACTTCTGGCTACAAATCTTCCCTGGGTTAAGCTTTCATGTTAGCCAGGTTAGTAAATCATAAATTCATAAATGTGTGTTGGCCAGGCCCCGTATGTAATAGTCGATGTTAGGGCTTTCAGCCCTGGGTTAGAGTCTAACCTCGAACTAAACTAGCTCCAGGGTTAAAGTTTCTGTTGTTTTTTGTTTTAAATCAAGAAGTGGGGCTTGTTCAAGCAAGGTGCCTATGCCGGTATAGAAGGATTTTTTTCTTCCTTTCTTCGCGTCCTTTTTTTGGCTCCCTTGTGTAACAAAGGGAGTCTATGTACTAACCCTCCGTCGTCTGTGTGTGTGTGTGTGTGTGTGTGTGTGTGTGTGTGTGTGTGTGTGTGTGTGTGTGTGTGTGTGTCCGCAGTAAATATATAGAAACCTTAACATTCGCATTTTCTCAGAATCTACAAATAGCAGAGGCACCAAACTTGGCTTGCTGATAGAGAGTCCTAAGACCTTTCAAAATATATCACTTTGAATGACCTCTACTCAGGGTCAAGGTCACTAAAGCGGTCTGTTTGAAAATTTTACATTGGCATTTTCTTGGAATCTACAAACACCAGAGATTTTGAACTTTGCATGCTGATAGACATTGATAAGAACTTTACAGACATACATGTATTCAATGGCCTTTTGTCAAGGTCAAGGCCGTACAGGCTATTTTTCATATTTCTGCAGTAAACCTTAACATTTGCATTTTCTCAGAATCTACAAACAGCAGAAGCACCAAACTTGGCATGCTGATAGACAGCCACAAGCCCTCTAAAAATATATCATTTTGAATGACCTTGACCTTGAGTCAAGGTCACTAAAGCTGTCTGTTTGAAAATTTTACATTGGCATTTTCTTGGAATCTACAAACACCAGAGATTTTAAACTTTGCATGATGATAGACATTGATAAGAACTTTACAGATATACATGTATTCAATGGCCTTGTGTAAAGGTCAAGGCCGTACAAGCTATTTTTGTGAAACCTTAACATTGGCATTTTCTCAGAATCTACAAAGAGCAGAGGCACCAAACCTGGTATGCCAATAGACATTGATAATACCTATGCATACGTACCACTTTGAATGAAGTTTTAAAGCTGTCTGTTGTGAACTTCAATATACCGTTTTTGGAGAAACTACAAATACTAGAAGCTTCAAACTTGGCATAATGATAGACATTGATGAGATCTCATTTGAATGACCTTGACCCAAGGTCAAGGCCATGCAAACAGTTTTAGGTAAAACTGTAATATTGCCAGGAACTAAGAAACACCAGAGACACCTTACTTGGCTTGATGATTTTTACAAACATACTCTTTTGAATGAACTTGACCCATGTCACAAGGGAGCCATGGAGGCTGCTGCCTCTCTAGTTTTATTTAATTTTGCTTTTGGGTTTCTTTTGTCCTAGTCTGGGTTAGGCCTGTAGCCGTGGGTTGAATTAACCTCGACTTATACATACGCGCCCTGTTCATTTTGAAGTCTATTGTGTTGGTGTTCCACTCCCCCCCCCCCCCCCCCCCTTGTTGACCTATGGGGAAATGTATCATTACTTATTCATGTGACCTTTGTCCCTCAGCACCTATGGCCGGACCTGGAAGAGAAGCTGAGTAATGCCTTACTGTCGCTGGAACTGGAGCTGCGGAAAGCGGCGGAGATTGCTGGCCTACCCCACATCGCTCAGGCCCTAGAGGAGGTACTAAACACAGAAGATTGTGTGTGGGTGGTGGTTGTGTTTTGTTGGGAATGACTTGCCAGCTGATCGAGTGTGGACTCAGGAGCTGTTGGGACCTTCCGACATTTCTAGCTTCACAAGTCGTTTCCAGTGTTCCCAATTGCGCACAAATGTGCGTATCTGTGCATAGAGAACTCTCATCATTAGCTTGCTTTACGTCCTATGGCTTTTGGCCCTTAAGGACAAGTTGTTCCTGGCGTGTGTCTTTGGCTGCTTGGCTAGGCGAGTGTCTTTGGGATGTGTGAGGGCTGATTTGCTTAGCTTTGGTCAGCGTCAGAGGATCTTCACTTGGCTTTCAGATGCCTGGTCTGGGTTTGTTTTTCAGTGCCTCAGTCTGTTCTGTCATCCGTACGTTTGCCTTTAGAGAACTCTTAAATTGACGCACAAATTTGAGAACAGTTCGTCACAGGGGACGCACATTATTGGTCTCGGCGTGACAAACAGTATTTTTCCAACGCTATCCCGGAAACTAGATAAACATAAAGCGATCTGTAACTAACGGTGGACACTTGCAGCATCGCTTTTCACTAGATAAACAAAAAGCGATCTGTAACTAACGGTGGACACTTGCAGCATCGCTTTTCCTCAGAACCATTGTACATAACAGACAGAATATGATTGGGTCAAGAGACACTTTTAGTCTAATCATAATGCTCTGTTAATTTTGGTAAGCGTGCGGGTTCCTCGCCTTGCCAAATCACTATGGCTGACACACTACAATTCACATACATCTCTCCTACTTGAATACTTTTGTAAACAACAACAGATGGTTTCGACTTTCAGATTTTTTACACCAAAAGACCATGGACCCAGAAAATTTACAAAAGGACTCTCAAAATATGGAGAGAGGGTCCCAGTGACCCTTGCATGTTTTAATCACATGGAACACTGGTTATGAGCTGTTTTGTGGCATCTAGCATTGTACATGTACCGTTTACAGTTCACAGGAGCTGAAACCTGAGATAAAGAGAGACAGAAAAAAAATAATTCAGTATAAAGGCAAGAGACATACACTGGATAAAAGCAGTTGTCAGACATTTGTCTTGAATTTCATGTGTTTACACATCTTGTCCTTACAGTTGATTTTCATAGTTACACATCTTGTCTTTACAGTCGAGTTTGCTGGAGCAGCAGAAACGAAGCAAAGCGACGTCCCGACACAAGCCGGGCTTCGTACGTCTGAAAGGCAAAGGCAAGGAGAAAGAGAGGGGGGCCGCGGCCAGCCTTCCCCCTGGTATGCTGGCACCCCCCACCCCTCCTACTCTCTCTCTCTCCCTCCTCTTTCTCTGTGTGTTTGTGTGCGTGTGTGTGCATTGGATTTTCTTGCTCCGTATCCTTACCACTTCAAGGTCTTACTACAGTGGAGGAAAAAAGATGATTTGAGGTTTTTTCCCACTGACCCTACTTGTTATACTTATCCTTGTGACTCCCCCCCCCCCCCCACCCCTCCTCAGCACACCCACACCCACACACCCTAACCCCCCCCCCCCCCACCTCCCCCCCCCCACCCCCTCCCGAATTGTCATGAGCTACGAGTGAACTTGGGAGGGAGAAAGTTTGATATCCCTATAGCTCAGTGTACAGAAATGATGTTACATGTAATACACGATACATGATTTTAATACAATACCTACCAAGTGAGTTTATGGCTATGCACCAGTTGCCTCTCCAACAAACAATCATAATGTCTGCACGGATTTCAATTTGGCTTAGTGGGAGTGTTGCAAGTTGATTATACTCGTGTTTGCTGCAGTAAGCGCCATTTAAGATCCATTAATCTTGCCTGAATTTCGCATAGAGGACTGAAAACAAAAGAGAATCAAATACGTGGGATACTCATGCGCGGTAGGGAAATGTTTTCAACAGATCTGACCATACAATGTTTGATATGGAGACAGTATGTGATATCCTCTGTCGTATTAACAAGATTGTTTGTGATTGTTTGTTCAGCGTTTGATATACGAAGTTGGACTGTGGAAGAGGTGGGAGCGTGGCTGGAGAGCCTTTCCCTGGGCGAGTATCGCGCCAACTTCATTTCGCACGAGATTCGCGGGGCCGAGCTGCTCAATCTGGAGCGCCGTGATCTGAAGGTCAGTGTTCGTTTCCTTGACTTCATTGGTATTTTCCCCATTGTATCTTGTCTCTAGTTTCGGTTATTTTTTATTATTGTTGCTTGTTGGGGGTTTAGAGTCACTTTCCACCACACAAGGGTGATGTCCAAGACGGGGCAACATAGACAATGTCAGCACAAACAGTTGGCTCCATACCAAAATTTGGAGCCAATGTTAGTGTTTGTTTCATTGACTTTATTTGTATTTCTCTGTTGCATCCTGTCTGTAGTTCTGTTATTTTTATTGTTGTTGCTTGTGGGGGTTTGAAGTCACATTTCACTGCACAAGGGTGAGATGGGGCAACAAAGACAATGTCGGCTCAAATATACGGCTCTTTATCGGAATTTGAACTCAAGGTCCCTGTTACATTACAGCAGTTATGGGAAGTGACAGATAAACACTGGTGTATGTGAGACCTGAACGGTTATAAAAACAAATCTCTGATAAATATATCTAGAAAAGTTTCAGACAGGTGTGGCATTTACCGGTCAGACATTTCTGAAGGACTGATTTGAATTTAGGGGTACGGCACAAGACTGTTCTACCATAACCTTTCCTATGCCAACGCTTGGGTCAACTTCAGTGAATCCAGTCGAGATATACTTCTTACCTTCTTTTCCTTGTGACCTGTGCAGGATCTTGGAGTGACCAAAGTGGGGCACCTGAAGCGTATTCAGCAGGCGATCAAGGAACTTCATCACCGGGAAGCTGCCTACGATCGCCCGTCGACATGACCTTACTCGCCTCCTTATCTCTCTCTGCCTTCGTTTTTCTGCTCTTTGCTGTTTGAATCTTCTCATCAGGCAGCCAATCTAAGTGTCTGCACTGCCAACTGTCGCCTGATACTTCACGTCGTGGCCTGTCTAGATCGTGTGTGAACTTTGTTAACGCTCGTACAGTTTTTGACGGAGCAATGGCATATCTCAAGCGCGTGCTAACGGAAGTGTTGTTGCGTAGACCCTCTACAGTTACACGAGCACTAGGGCTAGGGCTGGTTATTACGGAGGACTTCGAGCGTTGTCCGCAGAAGATTTGTGTAAGGGCTGGTTATACACTGTGTCGGAATTTCACTCAGTGTCTTCGCTTGCATGTCAATCGCTCACAGTTGCCTGTGTTGATGTGTGTGAGAGACAATTGGCTATTCTGATCTTTTGTCATCCATTCTTTTGTATTATCATGTATTTTAGTTTTATTTTTTTACTAGTGATGTGGCTTGGACACCTTCTGTCTGTGAACATTTCAATATCTGCATGCTTATTATACACAAGCTGCCACCACCTCAGAGAACTTAAGAGCTGTTTTCTTATATATTAAGACAGTATTATTTATTTTAGCAATAGTTGATTGAATGATCTATAAGGAGGGAGGGGTGAAGACCAGATAGGGGCGCTTTTTTTTCTCTTTTTTTTTTTTTTTAACCCTATAAAGATTTGAGCTTGTTTGAGAAAATAGCTCCAGTTGAAAAGACAATCATTAAAAGCTCAGTGTAAATCAATCCATGTGGTTTAAATCCAGGTGAGCTCACTTGCAGACTTGTGAAAATATGTATCTATTATCTGAGACAATGATTTTATGGATGAGTATGATGCAGAAAACTGCGTTCCAAACTTCAGTTAAAAATACATGTGCCCGGTACTTAGTTTGGGAAGGGTCTTTATGTGAATCGGTCCAAGTGAACGCATTTTGATTATGCTTTCGCTGGTAATCTGTGTATGTCAGTGCAAAGTTTCCTGTGTTGCGTAGCAATCAAGTGGAAATTAGGTTACCGTTCTCTCAAGCGTCTTCTATCACAACGTCAGCATACATTTTCCGCCCTTCGGGTATGCTTTTTTCTTCTTCTTTTTTTTTTTTTTTGGATTGGTTTGTTAATTATAAATCAACGTATCCATATTTATTGCAGCCATACAGATCAAATATTTCTGACGTTTGATGAGAGCTGGTTGCGTTTCCAGACAGGGGGTGATCAGGTGGTCGCTGGTTACGACTTCTTTTTTTGTTGACACAGTTCGTGAATTGATTAGTGTTAGTGTGTTTCTTCGTGTTTATTATTTGTTTGCAAGGAACGTTCACCTTACACATGCAGTATTTTTTGTACATGTATGCAAATAGGGAGTGTCCATGAGATCTTGGTTTTCATTTTTCGATTTTTTTTATTTTGTAGTTCACAGCTGGACTGTGCATTTTTCTTTTTCCTTTTCATTTCTCTTGCTGAAGTTGTTGCCAAAGAGTGTTTGCTTTGTTGATTGACGTCGTTTTCTAGACAAATAATTGAATGTCTTTTGTTTGTTTAGAGTGTTTGTCAGGTTTATGTGCTGCTACAGTTAATAACCAATCTTGCTTCATTTTTGTAGTGATGTGTTTGACTTTGTTCATAGCGGTAGTTTGGATACGTGTCCAACTGGTGTTTTTCTTAATGGAAGACGAGTATGGCCTCTGTTGTCAGTTACCTCTTATGAGTGTCTGTACTCACTCGCTGCACAGGAACCAGGTAATGTGTGCTTTAGAGAGAGAGAGAGAGAGAGTTTTTGCAATGGTAAAACTATGTAGAGGTTTTCCAATGGTAAAACTGTGTAGAGGTTTTCCAATGGTAAAACTATGTAGAGGTTTTCCAATGGTAAAACTATGTAGAGGTTTTCCAATGGTAAAACTATGTTGAGGTTTTCCAATGGTAAAACTGTGTAGAGGTTTTCCAATGGTAAAACTGCATAGAGGTTTTTCCAATGGTAAAACTACGTAGAGGTTTTCCAATGGTAAAACTGTGAAGGTTTTCCAATGGTAAAACTGTGGAGGTTTTCCAATGGTAAAACTGTGTAGAGCTTTTCCAATGGTAAAAGAACTGTGTGGAGGTTTTCCAGTGGTACAGCTCTGTAGAGGTCATCAAGTGGTAAAAAAAAAACTGTGTTAGAGGTTTTCCAGTGGTAAAACTGTGTAGAGGTTTTCCAATGGTAAAACTATACATGTATTCAGAAAAGAATCGTGAACATGTGTACCATTGTTCAAAATGGTGGCAGGCATGGACTGTGAGACTGGACTTCAGACTTGGGTATTGTTTGATATCTGTGTCATGGATTGACAGTGTGTTATTTATTGTGTATCACACTTTGATCATTAATGCACATATGTTTCACTGTTCCACTTTTTTGTACGGATGAATGTTTTTCACTTTTTTGTATACCATGAATAATTTATTCAGGGGTTTTGACCAATCCCGCGACCAACGGCACATTATCTGTGATAAAACTTGATGTCGGACTATTTTTTGTGGAAAAAAAAAGAAGAGACTTGTGTGTATCATTTGTATTCCCTTTGATACCAGGTTATTTGTACGGCGTTTGTGTGAATATGCATGTTACATACAAGGGTGTAATGTTGTGGAGTATTGCCCACGTTATGATGTCTGTCAATCAGTCACATCAGGATGACAGTTATCCGTTGTGTATCAACCTTTTTCACGTGTCTGTTTCTAGTACAGCATACCGCCATTTCATAATCAATTATCTATACAACCATTTTGTATTTTCACCCAAGACAAAGACCAAATGTTTAATTATTTAGTTAGAAAACAAAACTATTGCAAAGCAAATTGTAGGCTCTGATAGTCGAAACATTGGTTAGTCACTGAATTACCTATATGGCAGGTAGTTTTCATTTTCACCACTTGGGTTCATATCTTTTAGGCACAAACATTTTCTTTCTCTGGTTTCACATTTGAGCAACACATATCTCAAAATGAGTGCTGCAGACTTTCAGATACGTATATATCTTGTTTCATGGAAAAGATTTGTTTAACTTGGTGCAAACATAATAAAATACTCTTGGTAGGTCTTCCTGATTCCATACGATCTGTCACCATTGCAGCTGCGAAAAGAACTGACCTGTTTGTTTCTGTATTTACTTGTTTATTAGGGGGTAGTTAGTTGCTCGTTGAAATTGAAACTGTTTGCAGAGATGGTGGGGTTGTATGGCTTTTTTGGGGGGTTGGTCTTTTGCTGTCTTTTTTAATTTTAACTTTGTTTTTTTCCCGCTGATTATGCGTAAGTTTGATATTTGATTTCGAGATATAAATGAGTTGATGTTTTCCACGATGTACTATCAAACCAGAACACCGACAAAACACTATGTTCTACCCCTACTTGTTCGGAGGTATGCTAAGTACGGGAACAAGGCATAAATATGTGAAGATGTATATGTGTAAATGTGCACACGCTTTCTGTACAATCATTTTGCTGGAGAATCTTTTTTTTTGTTTGTTGATACCTAAGAGATGTTCGTACTCAGAGTGTTATGTGTTAGTACACAGACCTGTACTTTCCCTGCATGTGTGTACATGTACAAGAAACTATTTTTGCATTGCCATTACCTCCATACAGTTCGTGTTAGTTGATGTGTGTAGTAGCCAAGTAGTGTATGTAGTTTGCTCAATTTCTTACGATCATGCAACTTTTCTATACAAGTGAGAAATGTTCCCTTGAACCACTTTTGACCATATTTTTCCAGATCCTGTCAACTGTATAAATCATTTTGTCTAAGTTGTACATGTAGTCCATACTTCAGTGTCCAGGGGCCGGGGTCAGGACGTGTACGTTTGGGCTTTACGAACGTTCGTAGCGGTACGAAAATCAAGAGTCACGATGCGTATGTACAGCAATTTTGTTTGTAGGTCTGTTCGTAACTTTACGCCTGCCTTCCCCCGTTCGTAAGTGCAATCGTAGCAACGGCTTCGTTAACGCGGGAAGTATAACAGGATGGCAAATCGAGCAGTGTTTCGTTTTCTTATAAGACGCAACTTCAGAAGACCCCGTGCATTCACACTTGATGTGATAAGCTCCCAAATCTTGAGCTTTTTTTTTTACCAATGACAGTAGTCCCGTCCAAAGTTCCAAACAATACATTATGATGGTCCTGTATTAAATCTAGTAAGACGCGCAATTCTGCCTCAGAAAAGTTGACATCGCGTTTTTTACCCTGTTTCTTGTCATTGCTGGCACTGACATTCAAGCTTGCCGCCATTTTGTTTGGGGGAAAATCCGCACGTGGGAAATAGGAAAGGGCGAGTTTCTGTACGTAGCTAAGGAACAGCCAACGTGCACGTCGTGACCCGCGAAAATGTGTTTGTAAGTAGTGTTCTTTGCTACGTTCAGTTTTGCCCTACGAACGTTAATACAAACACTTTTTAACTCCCGTGTCGTGACCCTGGCCCCAGGGTTTTTTCCCAAGGGTATGTACAAAGATAAGAAATTACTGTACTTTTTTTTTTTTTACACTGTCATAATGCTATGATGGACATGTCGTATGTCACATGAATCAGAATCTGGTTGTGAGGAACCTTTTTTTGTATTTTGACATTTTGTATTTTGTAAACGACTACACTTGGTTTCCATTTTTTTATAGCGACCGCAACTAATGCTCTCGATGCCCATCTTGTGTGAAGAAGAAAGGATATCGCACCCTGTTTACCATCGTAATTCTATATTTTATTTCTCAACCATTCCCTCCTGTTTGTGCCTTAACTGGACGGGCTTACAAGACAAATGATGGATGAAATGAAATGAAATACCGGATAGCATGGATTCCACTATTCATGTACTAGTTATGTGTGTATGTACTTACATATAGTGCATCTGAAATGTCAAAATTGTCAAAAAGGTTTGGTGATGTGGTACACAGAGTTCAAAATCTCGGCTAACAGATCCCTAGGGAACAGGTCCCATCTAGAGTTCCTATAAACTTGTATGTCAAAACTTACATTTTGTATTTGGTAAATGACTAGACTTTGCGTGCATACCCCCCCCCCCCCCCCCCTAAAGAAAAGAGAAAGAAAACAGTGTCCTTTTCAAAGAGGATGATGAAGATTCACCAGTTGCACTGTTCCCTTGGCAACTTCACCATTTCTGTCAAATGAACTTGAAATGATGTGAGTGTCAGTAGCCTGTGTTCAGATTTGTGTACCGTGTCTCTTTCACCTTTGGCTATGGTCTGTGTACTACATCACCAAACCTATACGACCATGGCCATTTCAGCCGTAATGAACGCCAGAGAATGGTGGCCACAGCAGGGTTTACATCATATCCTCTTTCGCCAGCTTCCCTCTCAAATCTGTGTACAGTGTGCGTATCCCTGACATCTAGAAAAGAATGCAGTTCGACTCATGTCTTTCCATGTTCATGTAAGAAATAAGTCAGCAGATGTTGGTCTTTAGTGTTAGAAAACTACCCAAGTGTATATTGTGCTAAATGCAGATTTTGTCATCGCAAAAATGCTGTGAACTGTGTGAAATCAGACAGATCTATTACTTCTATCCAGTTCGTTCAGTTAAAGGACTCTACGTCTGTTTTAGGAACGATTACAAATCAAAACTAGTGGAGAACACAACTCTGTTGCTTTTGTGTTAAATTCACTGCTAGGTGATAGAGACACTTGAACAGGGGTGTGGCAGGATTCAAACTTGACATTAGATAAAAATTTACATGTTAAAATAGTACGTCCGTACTGTTTTGCTATCCACATGATTTGGAACCAGGGTATTCACAAGCAAACTCAGAAAAAAGTACAACTGGAAAGGACATGGCCACTGAAGAATGCTCCTACGGTATACCCACAACCTCAGTCTACCTCTCTCATCTCGACTTGCGCCCACAGTGTAGTGGAAAGAAATTGTAAATTGAAAATCTAAAGGGAAATCCAAGTACCGCACCATTGCATTTCACAACGAACGTTTTGTCATGTCTCGTACATATATACAATGATTGTAGACTGCCGCCCAAACTGGAAATATAAACTGAAAAACAAAACAGACCAAAAAAAAAACAATCTTGTATGAGTTTGCCAACCATTTTTAACTTACCTAGGACCCCCCCCCCCCCCCCCCCCCAGATTGTTGTTAAGAAGAATCCAGCGATTTCACTTAAAACTGTCAACCTTTTTTTGTCACTGTTGCATTAATTTATTGTTCTTAATTCCCAGATGTTTTCACCATTCTTGTAAGGTTATCCTCCATTTGTTATGGGTGGACTCTCAGCTGCCTGTGAACGTCTTGTAGTAGACAGCCGAGCCTTATCAGATACATGAATGCATGCGGGATGTGTCCGATCCTCAAAACCTAGAATCGAGTGTATACTACTATGTTCTGACTGTCTTTCACATAACGAACAGCAACAGAGTGTACACATGTACCGGTATATGTTGATATTTTAGTACATTTCTATTCAGCCTGTGCGACCAAAGTTCCTCACTTTATGAACCATTCCATGTCCGTGCGATGGGATTGTCATTTCATGTGCGTGTGGTTTTTTTTACTGTTGTACAATTATGTGAGCAGAGTTTGGTGTGCCACAATTTGTATATTTCCTTTTCCCCGTTTTATATGGTGCTTAATCACTTCTCTGACCTATCGACCACTCCCCTGATTGTGTACGTCCCCTCAACATTCAGGGCTTCACGTAGGGTAAGGTGCGCTGGGCTCTGAACAAATTAATACTGATGCGTGTCGATGTATCTTGAAAAAAAATGTGCTAGCTAAATCTTGAGATAAATATGGTACCAATTACTTCTCATAAATCTGTAGCAGCATCAGTTTGATATTGTTAATGTTATCTTATCTGCCACGTTGATGTGGAAAGGATTGATAATGTTATCTTATCTGCCACGTTGATGTGGAAAGGATTGATAATGTTATCTTATCTGCCACGTTGATGTGGAAAGGATTGATAATGTTCAAGGAATGAGAAAAACTTGGTTCATCACAGCAAGATCTATTTCCTACAGAAACAAGCTTACCTGGCTTAGTGGATGCTGTTCTTCAGCCACTGTCTGTCGTCATGTGCTGTTTCAGGTGTGCAGTGTAATTGTGGAATTTAGGCCATAAAGTATGTCATATTGCATTGTGCTAACAGCGATCTTTTCTTCATACACTACCTCCCTAAAATGAAATAGATGTAATACAGATATTACTGGATGTCCACAAGCACCATTCGATTCATAGCTACACATACAAAACGTTTGAGCTTGTAGGACACACAACTTGACAAGACTAGTACAGCAGTATTCTTGTCAACTTTCGTTCAGAGGCCAGCGCACCACATAAGTCCTGGGGCCGTCGCAGAACCAAGCTGTGATGGCTCACGCACTTCTCCCGTCCCCCGTCTTTCACGGCTTTCTACTTTCTGATTCTATAGACTTTTGTACTGTTCACTGCAAGTGATGCCAATCAACAGAAGCAAAACACTATTTATTCAATCTAATTTTCATACGTTAATAAAAGCGACTTGAAAATGAAAACATTCCTTTTGTCTGCGTGTGTTGCTAGTTTGTGCTCTCAGGATCTGTGTTGAGTGTGTGCATGTGTGTAAGCAAATATGTTTGATAGCACTCCGTTTTGAGAATAGTGCGGGAGAATTGCAAACGGGTGTTATCGTGCTCCACCCTCAAAATTCAGTTACAGGAAAATGCCGCAGGAACCCAGTGATCGTCAAATGTGTCAGGACTATGATAGCCATTCGGGCTACCGCCCTGAACAAAACTGGTAGCCCGAGAAAAATTCTGGAAGCCGGAGTGGCTGCTAGGTTCCGATTCATCTCAGAATTCCTGCTCGCCATTCGGGCTACCGCTACCGGAGCTTTCACTCGCCCGACGGTAAATTTGGTAGCGAAAGCGAGCGGGCGAGCGCATTTGAAGATCGCTGGGAACCTCTACTAAGTCATCTCAAAATATGTTGAACCTTGGACAAGTAGAGAGCAAAGTATCCAGTGAATGGTGGAACACACTTTCAGGTAAGGGAGCCATGTGCTACTGGTATCATCCTTAGTGTCAGAAGAAAGAAACAATCAGTTATCTAAACGTGAATACTCCTTGGTTTATGGAGTTTCTCCTCCCGGCTGCAACAATTTTTTTTAGTTAAATTGTGAAGAAGCAACTAGATTTGTGGAATCCAAATATCTGTTTAACAGAACAAACTTGTCACAGTTTTTAGTGTATGGATCTCAATGAGCCCATCGTCCAAAAAGCTCATGCACTCGAGTGACTCACAGCATACAGTGGACGGCCAAGAGGACAGGCGTGTGTTGCTGTATAAGATTCTCCTGGCCATTTTGATGAAATTTGATTTAACCATAATGAAAAAGATCACAGAATTTAGGAGACCATGAGGAGAATCGTTATGTACAGTTTATTCATCTTCCTTTGATTCCTCTTCAGTCAAGTAAATCGAGTAAAATACTCTTATGTAGTAACAGCGCTGCCATTCGCCCTTTCTAGTCAAAGGGAACAAGCCCACCCGAACAACACTGTTTGCACAACAAATTGCGGCACAGAGATGAAAGAGAACGGCCAAACCTAGGCGACCCGGCAGAGCAGTTTTCAGCTCAACCGCATGTGCACAGAAGCCATGTAGGCAGAGGTTGAAACGGACTGGAAAGCAGACGCAATATCAACGGCAGTTCTTTAACAACTTGTCCAATTTGTTCAGAAATGCCCGAGCACAGGTTGATTTAACGGTGGGAGAATGGCAGGTTCGACAAGCTTGAACGAAACAACATGCTTGATACATATATGTAACCAGACAACGATCTAAGAACCACAGAAAAAAAGATGGCCTGACGCATCATACAAGTAATGAATGGTAAGTACACTGACAGACGTTCAATGGCAGCCACACACAGAAACTTCACCACGAAAACCTGAAAAGGAAGGACAATACATTGAAAACAAGTTATCCATGTGGGTGCCCAGATGTGACAGCCACAGAAAAATGAACATAAATATATCTCATCCTTCCTTGTCAGGTTTTATTCTAAACAGTACACGAGACACAGTACAGGACGCACACTGAGAACAAATGCTATCATTTACTTTACAGCCAGGGTCGCAACTGTCAGATTTTTTTTACCATTTTTATTTTTCTGATTTTTTTGGGCAAGTATTTTCTTGTAAATCTGAACATTTCATATAACCCTTGTCACGTGGTGGTGATGGTACCCACAGAGCTTGCATCAAACCGATATCCCCACACAGAGTCATAACTGCCGGCAGCAGATCTTGAAGGTTCTTTTTTTTTTTTCACAAATAATTTCTGCAGAAAGATGAAAACCTGACAAAGGAATCCTGAAGGTAGAGTCCTCTGACAGCAATGACTGAAATTTAAAAATACAACATTTACCAATGTACACACTTCCTGTCTTCACTGAAAAGCCTAAGAGCATGAAGACGTTTCGTGGGGAAAAAAAAGTCAATATACCCATCAAAGAAAAAGAAATGCCTATCGCACAAGGTAACATGTACCCTTGTGGCCCCAGAAACTGAGACACAGACTATGTCCCAGGTCCACCAACACTTCCGATGTACAAGAAAAGAAAATCAGGCTGATGTCACGCTGACAAGAAAGAGGCCGCAGGCTGTGGGTTTTTCCCTCTGGTGTGTCTACAGAAGGTCAGCTACATTCATTGGCATCTCCTCGATGGAGGTGTTATAAAACTGCTCGATGTCCTGCAGTGTACGCTGATCCTCCGCAGTGACAAAGTTGATGGCCACACCCTTTCGTCCGAAGCGTCCACCACGCCCAATCCTGCACAAAAACAGAATTTCAAGACTGTGAACATAACCACCAAACATCCCATAAGCTGCATAAATTGTTAAATCATTCCTCTTTACACTTCTGGTCGGACAGGTACATATTTTCAGCATCCCTGCTCCTGATAAGCATCACCGTTAGACTGCGAAATGACTGGTTGTCTCCCCTCCCAAAACCGAAGCAGCTGCCTAATGAAGTTACTGGTAGCAGCAACCTTTTTCACAATCTCAATGACCGGACGTTTTAGTGCTGTTTTCAATATCTTGTACGATATATCTTATTCAATAATTGGTTTTTTTACAAACTATAGCCCTTGCACCCTTAAAGTAATCTCTCTAAGAATCAAGTTACAGGTGGCAACAATTTTTGTAACAAACGATAGCCTTCTCAGTAACGAGCTCTTCAGTGCTGATCTTTTTATGTCATCGTGTGCCCGTGCTTCATGTTTCCTAACAATGTTGTTTGCACCCCTAAAGAAAATTTCTCTGAGCAACCAGAAGGTATCTTGATCCCTGATTTCATACAGTCTGTCCCCACACCAAGGCAGCACCACCAACCCCAGAATCTGCTTACCTGTGGATGTAGTTTTCTCGATTGGCTGGCAGGTCATAGTTGATCACAAGGGACACTTGCTGCACATCGATACCGCGTGCCAACAGGTCTGTGGTGATGAGCACACGTGACGACCCAGTGCGGAACTCGCGCATGATGACATCACGTTCCTTTTGATCCATGTCGCCGTGCTGAAAGACGAGAGGAAATCAGAACTGATTAAGATTCAAGAAAAAAACTTCCCTAGTGATCTGGGCACAGGAGGCATAAATTCAAAGGACATATAACCTGTTCCGTAAGGGTTCCATCTGTTACTATTTGGGTGTAAATGTTAACAATCCCATCAGCCGACAGAAAGTACCTCATAGCTTGATACCATCAGGTCTTGCTTACCATGGCAGAGACGGTGAAGTCACGGGAGGTGCATTTTCTCTGTGAGCCAGTCGACTTTCCTGCGGGTGTTGCAGAAGATGACAGCTTGTGTGATAGTCAGCGTCTCGTAGAGATCGCACAGAGTATCCAGCTTCCATTCCTGAAAGACACACATATCAACCCATGTAAAGACTATCAACCCATCAAGATTCTATTAAAACATAAGTACAGCATAACCACTCTTTTTTCTAGCATGTTCATCTGTTTCCATGGAGACATATGTCTTCAAGAATGAGCCAACGAAGACAGGAAAACTGGAAACGTCTCCAGATAGACCAGGATAAAAGAAACAACACAAGCACGGTCAGATGGACACAGCAACTAGACCTCCCATTCAGTTCAAAAGGGACACACATTTTATGTTCAAGGCCATATTGAGACAGCAAGCATGTAACACCAACTGCCTCACCCAACGACCTGAAGCGGTTTGCTCTACTTCCACTGACGGCCCAGGAAAAACACCGACATGAATTTTCTGGGTGCTTTTGGGAAGAGTGAAAATAAACTGAATTCTATGGGGTGTAGCAAATCGAATGATTTCTGAATATGGCACCTACGCATGATACCTGTAACCATGTTGTTCCGTACCTCTCTCTCAACGTGGACGTAGAACTGGCGGATACCCTCAAGGGTCAGCTCTTCTTTTTTAACCAGAATGCTGACTGGGTTACGCATGAAGCGACGCGTCACCTCGAGCACGTCTGAGGGCATGGTAGCCGAAAGCAGGATCACCTGTCAAACACATGGATAACTTTTAACTAAGGCCCATCTTACAACAAACCTAAGACAACAAACCAGGGACGTGCAACAAATAGAGTTGCGTATCGCGGGCAATTTTGCATCGCGATATATCCCAATATTCTGAGTTCGTATTGCGATGTTATCACAATATATTGCCGCCCCTGGTGCCATCGAATTTACCGACCATTATCCGTGCACTGTAAGCCGGTGGTTTCCCATGTGACAGCTGATTGTGTTGCCCTTGAAATGGGACTAATGCAGTAATGCGCCATTCGGAAAGTGTTCGTGCGTCGAGCATTTTGGCGTCTATGTTCGCGCGGCAGACCAAAGAGTTAGATAAGAAGTCTT
>JACVVK020000613.1:0-37500 GCA_018292915.2 Batillaria attramentaria
GACGTTAAACTCCCAAACACCCACCCATTCTGTTAAAGCGTGAGACTTGTGCAGTTTCTGCTTGTTGTCGCTGTGATTACTGTTGTTCGCATTCTTGTAATTCCGGTGACACTTTACATTTTTCTCGTCGTCTTCCTCTGCTGAATACCTGTGTTTTGCCTGTCGTAGAATTGGCCGGTATCGGGACCGATTCAAAAAAGCCGATCCGAACTACTGTTTTGTTTGTTTGTTTGTTTTTGGACTGGTTTGCTTTTACTCAAGTCCTGCCTAGTAAGTTTGGGGTTGTGCACCTTTCCTCACTTAAGAAGAAAACACACACACACACACACACACACACACACACACACACACACACACACACACACACACACACACACAACGCTCATAAGTAATTTACGTCTGCATGGATTTCAATTTTCCTTAGTCTTGAGTGTTGCACTTTGATTATACTCGTGTTTGCTACACTAAGAGCCACCAAGGAGCCGTTAAATCTTGCCCGATTTTTTGTATACAGGGTCAAAACCGAACAACGAGTCAAAGACGTGGGATACTCATGTGCGGTACAAAATGTGTTGATGACTAGTTAATAATGATTTAAAAAAAAAATGGTACTTGTAGGGCGCAAACAAGTAAATAAACTCAATGCACCTATCACTCACCGGCTTACACTCACGCATGTTATACAACGATGAACGGGCACACACTGGTGAAACTGACTAGTTAGAAAGTTACTGGAGTTAGTTATTTGTGGCCTCACGCCGCTCAAGCAATAAAGACCAACACGCGGCTGAAGAGTTGTCCTGATGTGTGTTTTTTTGTTTTGTTTTTTTGTTTGTTTTTTTTTTTTTTTTCGGCGAAAAGTTTTGAGCATGGAAAGGCCTTCAATGTGTTGGTCTGTTTGCCGTTCAACTGGTGTCTTGACCTCAAGTTTCCGTAGATCTACTCGGAATTCATTTCTACGTACTGGTGCAGTTTTTAAAGCTGGTGGGGTGTACAAGTTATTTCCCTTTAATTTCCCAGATTGTCGCGCTTTACAGTACTCGTACAGATCTCGTGTTTTTGAATTGTAACAGCAGTTCCACTACTCCTGCACGTAATGGTTCTCTTTAAGCCTCTGTGCTCGTTATGAGCGGACAACTGCCGCATACAAAGGTCTGAGGCTGTTTGCCGAGTGAAGTTTCATGGCCAGCGTGCGTTGTCATACATTGGTCCTGTAGTTTGGAACGGCCTCCCCTCTCACCTCCGTCATGCTCAGTCGTTAGCAGTCTTTAAATCTCAACTTAAAACACATCTTTTCTCCATGCAGTAGAACCAACCCCCCCCCCCTCCCCATGCCCCTCCCCTCCCCGCTGTACATCTCTGCATGCCACCTGCTAAAAAAAAAAATAAAAAAAAATCAGTGTGTGTGTGTGTGTGTGTGTGTGTGTGTGTGTGTGTGTGTGTGTTGTACGCTGTTATACGCTGTTTTTATGTTATGTTTATGTACGCGCCCTGAGCTCTTGCGAGATGGGGCGCCACAAATACCCTTTATTATTATTATTCTTATTAAGAGATTTCTTCCATTTGGCCATTTCGACCGTTTTCGTGACTTTGTGGCTTCTAGTACGAGAGAAATATGACTTTCTTTGGCCTGACGCGTCCTAACTGTCCTACACGTCGATACGGCCGTCGCTAAAAATAGGCACCAATCAGCAAACAAAGAGTGTTTGTGGTGTATCAGTTAGTGTCTAAAAATACATCATTGTCATGCCGTTCTTACGGCACTTACCTCCTCCTGATTCAACTGCTGTGTGTGTGTGTGTGTGTGTGTGTGTGTGTGTGTGTGTGGTGTGTGTGTGTGTGTTTGCATACTGTTGGTATGAGTGCGGGAGTACGCGCATTGAGTCACTTTGTGAGAATTTTGCGCCATATAAGTACAATTCATTATTATTATCATGAACAAAGACAGGGGCCGGCGTGTGATGAGCGTCTCTGCACTGGTCGCATCACAGAAACTGTAAGGCTACACAGTCATGTAATCCACTTGCAATTCACGTTACTTCCAAATGCACGCTCCATACTGCACAGCGCCCGATAGTCCGCTTAGTTTATCCTCATGTGCGTCCCACCCTGTTCTCTGTTGCTGGGTTTAGGGAGTTTAACTGTTCTCATCAGTCTTGTATTAACGTCATCACTATGGTAGATTATGCGGTAAGATCTGTACAAAGCTCATTTCGCAAAGCATCAGAATCTGTGAATATCAAAGCCCCCAACGCATGTGATCATCCTGCACTTGTTTTACTCTACTGTTCTTGTTGTGTCACTATATTAAGGTTATTTATATGTTCAGTTTTCAAGTGCAAGTTTGTTTTATTTCTCTACTGTTTTAAACCTCATTACTATGGCAGATTATACGGTAAGATGTGTACAAATCTCATTTAGCAAAACTTCAGCATCTGTGATTATCAAAGTCCCTTACACATGTGGCCATACCACACTTTTTTTTTTCTCGTTAACGTTGTTGATTTGTCATTATATTAAGGTTATCATGTGTTCAGTTTTGAAGTGCAAGTTGTTTTTGTTCTCTCTCTCTCTCTCTCTCTCTCTCTCTCTCTCAGATTCTTGTTCTGTCACTATATAAAAGGTTATTATGTGTACAGTTTCTGTACACATTCTGTACACAAAGTTTTGCTTCCCCCCCCCCCGCCCCTCCACCTTCCGCTACTCTCCAACCCCCCACCCCACCCCTCTCCGCCTCCCACTCTCGCCCCCCCCCCCCTTCCACGGGATATACCGGCGCGGAACTCAGAGTTTTCCTTTTAACTGACAGAAACGTTTGTTTTGAAATTGAAACTGATGTGCACCGCGGCGACGCGCTTTCTCCGACGGGAAGCAACCGAAACTTCCCGAACGGGACTGATGAGGAAGGTGCAATCCTGTCTCGTACGTTGACCGGTTAATTCAAAGTCCTGAGATCTAGAGGGTTCAGGATGTAGTTTGATCTGGATGTCAATTACGTGCATAATTCAAGGGCAGTCAATCAGTGACATGAAGGGGGGCAGGTAATTGTGTTTATTCATCAATACAAGAGTACTGCAAGGTGTGACGCGGTACGCCCCGAGCGAGTAATTGTACGACAGAGTAGAGGTTGAGATTACCTGTGGAAGAGAGAGAGAGAGAGAGAGGAGAGAGGAGAGAGAGAGAGAGAGAGAGAGAATGAATGAAACTTTTTTTTTTTTCAAGGATAAAGAGGCAGGCGAGCAGGCCTGTCTTCCATCTTGTCCTTGCTATACTCCAGTAATATTACGTCACTAGAACAACCAAATAACAACATAAAACAAGAAAATGGAGAGAAAAGAGAGAGAGAGAGAGAGAGAGAGTCTGCCGTTGTAATGAATACATTATAAATTCATTATTGATTTCACAACTGCAGCCCGAAATGAATAAGAGAAAAGACACCCCCACAGAAAAGTATCAAGGAAAATATAATAACAATCTCTCTCTCTCTCTCTCTCTCTCTCTCTCTCACACACACACACACACACACACACACACACACACACACACACACACACACACACACACACACACACACACACACACACACACACACACACACACACACACACACACACGAGAGAGAGAGAGACAGAGACAGAGAGACACAGAGAGAGAGAGAGAGACAGACAGACAGACAGAGAATTCCGTTGCGTGTCTGTAGATACATCTCATCGAAACAGAATCCCGGACAAAAAGTGCATAAGTCCTTTCCCATTCATCCAGTATTGCCATTTCTATCCACATAACCCGAACAGAAAAAAATACACTCACAAAAACTCTTCTGTGAACAACTATGAGATACAATTCAAACAGTAATTGCGTTCTTTGATGCTTGGAGAAATAATGGAATGCACGGTTTCCCCTCCAGTTATGCGTGCGGGGCAATGATTTCATTTTCAATTGTAGAGAAGTGCGTAAGATATCAAAAACTTCATTTTAGACTTTCGGTAAATGGGCTGGGTTTTTTTTTTTTTTTTGGTTGTTGTTTTTATTCACATTCAATTTACCCTCGACCAGAATTGTTCTGGAAAACGTACAAAGCATCCACACACAAAAGTAGGAGAAAACAAAATCATTTCCAAGCAGATTGAAACGATTGTGCAAGCCGAAAAGCTAGACCGCTTTCTTTTATTCCTTCGCATTTTCAATTAATATTTCTGTCTGTCTTCTTTTTTCTTGATACGTGGGGGGTTACTTCGGTTAAATAATCTTAACTTTCATTTCAAACGAAAGATAAGCCAAAAGATTTTGTCGTTACTTTAAAACATTGAAAAATATTAATTTTTGTCCGAGGCAGGCATTTTAATTTTTGTCCGAGGCAGGCGCGGTGAAAGAACGCTAAGCTGAATGTTAGAAACTGATGTAGTGGGTTTAGTGGGCCTGCAGTGTGTTTGATTGATGTGGTTTACAGATTCAGAGGAGCGTCTCGTTTGTTTGAGATGAATTGTGTGTATGTGTTTGTGTGGTTGCTTTGGGATTTTTTTTTTAAAACTTTATTATCCCTTTCGGGAAATTCGGGCTGCTTCCTCCGAGGAAAGCGCGTCGCCGCGGTGCAGCGTCACCCTATACATATCCTATATCTTTTTTACAATTTTGCTGGGGGAGGAAAGCCGGATAACCCGGAAAGAAACCCCCGATGAGCAGCCCGGCAGTCAGGAAAAACCCGTATCACATATATCACAAGCTCGACCTGGGCTCGAACCCACGCTTCATCGCCATGACATTGGTGACGGCCGTTCAGTAGCGCAGTGGCTAAATCCGGCGCGCTACCTAACACAAACTCCTGTCTATAGAGTTTATAGTATACGAACTACCTTTACGTCATTCTAACACAAACTCCTGTCTGTAGAGTTTATAGTGTACGAACTACCTTCACGTCATCCTAACACAAACTCCTGTCTGTAGAGTTTATAGTATACGAACTACCTTCACGTCATCCTAACACAAACTCCTGTCTGTAGAGTTTATAGTGTACGAACTACCTTTACGTCATCCTAACACAAACTCCTGTCTATAGAGTTTATAGTGTACGAACTACCTTTACGTCATCCTAACACAACCTCCAGTCTATAGAGTTTATAGTATACGAACTACCTTTACGTCATCCTAACACAACCTCCAGTCTATAGAGTTTATAGTATACGAACTACCTTTACGTCATCCTAACACAACCTCCAGTCTATAGAGTTTATAGTATACGAACTACCTTTACGTCATCCTAACACAACCTCCAGTCTATAGAGTTTATAGTATACGAACTACCTTTACGTCATCCTAACACAAACTCCTGTCTATAGAGTTTATAGTGTACGAACTACCTTTACGTCATCCTAACACAAACTCCTGTCTATAGAGTTTATAGTATACGAACGACCTTTACGTCATCCTAACACAAACTCCTGTCTATAGAGTTTATAGTATACGAACGACCTTTACGTCATCCTAACACAAACTCCTGTCTATAGAGTTTATAGTATACGAACTACCTTTACGTCATTCTAACACAAACTCCTGTCTATAGAGTTTATAGTGTACGAACTACCTTTACGTCATCCTAACACAAACTCCTGTCTATAGAGTTTATAGTGTACGAACTACCTTTACGTCATCCTAACACAACCTCCAGTCTATAGAGTTTATAGTATACGAACTACCTTTACGTCATCCTAACACAAACTCCTGTCTGTAGAGTTTATACCATGCGAACTACCTTTACGTCATCCTAACACAAACTCCTGTCTGTAGAATTTATAGTATACGAACTACCTTCACGTCATCCTAACACAAACTCCTGTCTGTAGAGTTTATAGTATACGAACTACCTTTACGTCATCCTAACACAAACTCCTGTCTATAGAGTTTAATATAGTGTACGAACTACCTTTACGTCATCCTAACACAAACTCCTGTCTGTAGAGTTTATAGTATACGAACTACCTTTACGTCATCCTAACACAAACTCCTATCTATAGAGTTTATACCATACGAACTACCTTTACGTCATCCTAACACAACCTCCTGTCTATAGAGTTTAATATAGTGTACGAACTACCTTTACGTCATCCTAACACAAACTCCTGTCTATAGAGTTTAATATAGTATACGAACTACCTTTACGTCATCCTAACACAAACTCCAGTCTATAGAGTTTATAGTATAAGAACTACCTTTACGTCATCCTGACACAAACTCCTGTCTGTAGAGTTTATAGTATACGAACTACCTTTACGTCATCCTAACACAACCTCCTGTCTATAGAGTTTATAGTATACGAACTACCTTTACGTCATCCTAACACAACCTCCAGTCTATAGAGTTTATAGTATACGAACTACCTTTACGTCATCCTGACACAAACTCCTGTCTATAGAGTTTATAGTATACGAACGACCTTTACGTCATCCTAACACAACCTCCAGTCTATAGAGTTTATAGTATACGAACTACCTTTACGTCATCCTAACACAACCTCCAGTCTATAGAGTTTATAGTATACGAACGACCTTTACGTCATCCTAACACAACCTCCAGTCTATAGAGTTTATAGTATAAGAACTACCTTTACGTCATCCTGACACAAACTCCTGTCTGTAGAGTTTATAGTATACGAACGACCTTTACGTCATCCTAACACAAACTCCTGTCTATAGAGTTTATAGTATACGAACGACCTTTACGTCATCCTAACACAACCTCCAGTCTATAGAGTTTATAGTATACGAACGACCTTTACGTCATCCTAACACAAACTCCTATCTATAGAGTTTATAGTATACGAACTACCTTTACGTCATCCTAACACAACCTCCAGTCTATAGAGTTTATAGTATACGAACTACCTTTACGTCATCCTAACACAACCTCCAGTCTATAGAGTTTATAGTATACGAACGACCTTTACGTCATCCTAACACAAACTCCTGTCTATAGAGTTTAATATAGTGTACGAACTACCTTTACGTCATCCTAACACAACCTCCTGTCTATAGAGTTTATAGTATACGAACTACCTTTACGTCATCCTAACACAACCTCCAGTCTATAGAGTTTATAGTATACGAACTACCTTTACGTCATCCTAACACAAACTCCTGTCTATAGAGTTTATAGTATACGAACTACCTTTACGTCATCCTGACACAAACTCCTGTCTGTAGAGTTTATAGTATACGAACTGCCCTTACGCCATCCTAAATGCTTACTACAGTTTGAAAGTATGCCCTGTTTTTCTTCACTACGCTTTCACGTCAGTGGTATGCATCGTTGCCCCTTCTCCTAAATTCTTGGCACTGATTTTCAAACCTGCAACCAGAGGAATTTGAAATTGGCGTGTTAATTAGCACCCCGGTCATGCGTCGCAAAGTTGTTCCCCCTAACAAACTCAGCCCTCGACCCATAGAAATCAGCATGTCATCTGTACAGCCTGCAGCACCCACGACGAGAGAGAGAGAGAGAGAGAGAGAGAGAGAGAGAGAGAGAGAGAGAGAGAGAGAGAGAGCTCTAATGGTATTGACTTTATTGTTAGAGTGAAGGAGCGATCGTTTTCATGCTGTCAACACGGCTACAAACATAACATTAGGATGATGAAGTGAGGAAATATCTCCACACGCGATAATCGCCTGACAGACACCGCTTCAAGGTTCACTTCAGACAACAAGCCTGATGCGTTTTCGTTACGATGATCTGCCGCGCGGATAGTACAAGCGACGACAAGTGCTGCTACTACTGAAACTAAATGCAAACAACAACAAACAAATAATTTTTTTAATCACCCAAACGCAGAAAACGTCATAGTTTTCAACAGAAGGGAATGTCAGCGTGATAGCTAAACATCAGAATTAATTATCAAACGGTCGTGTATGTTGCTTGTAGTTTGAATCTTTTTGTCGTGTTTGGTTCATTGCCAGTGTTCAACCTTCGTTTCAGTCAGTGCTTCTCGTCTGCACCTCTTAAACAAAACAGTTTGATGAAAACCCACAATTCCCTGAGGTAAATCTCTGGGTACGGGAGGCCACTGTCGGAACATTCAATCTCTGCATGTTAGACAATCCACACTTTAGCAGTAGGGTTTTTCCCCTTTGCTTTTTGTACTTTCATAAACCTGAGACAGTGTGTGTGTGTGTGTGTGTGTGTGTGTGTGTGTGTGTGTGTGTGTGTTTTGGAGTTTAACGTCCTTTTACACTACACATGGATGATGTCAAAAATAGGGCAACGGGAAAAGGGCCACATAAATATTTGGCCAAAGCCGGGATTCGAACTCACGACGCGAGCATTGAAAGACCAACGCTTTACCATTAGGCTATCCCGGCTACCAGAGACAGTAGTTTAAAACTAGGTTTTCATCTTTATATTGTACATTATTGGTACATTATACAGCACAAAACACAGCAACAGCAACAACAGGAAGACGAAGTAAACGACCACGTCATGACGAAAATTGCAAGTGGAAATCCAATATTCACACGCGAGCTGGCTGTGTCGTGCCGCAATGAAAACGCGCCAGGCACTTACGTGCGAAGGGGAGAATCAATTACTTTGAAAGAAAATGACCTCATCTCATCAGCTACCTGCTCGGGAGGAAAAATCTGCAGGGAAATCAGAGAGATTCTCAAGTTTTGGGCTGGTGCTTTTGGATCCGGGCATGGGGTCTCCATTTTCTCTTGTTATTCGGGAGGTTCAGCTAGGTTTGCCCTACCAGCCCCCATGCAGTTGTTCAGTCAGGACAGAAGGCTCGGATGTGTCGAGCGCGGTAGCTCTGTCGGCGCTGTAGAATGTGTTAAGTCCCGTTATCTGCTTAACAAAATGGTCACCAGCCCAATATGTTGTTTCTGTTCAGTGACCTGCTGTCGTCACGGTCGTTCTTTTGTAATGCTATGTATCGGGCAGGAACACACACACACACACACACACACACACACACACACACACACACACACACACACACACACACACACACACACACACACACGCACGCACGCACGCACGCACGCACGCACGCACGCACGCACACACGCACGCACACACACAGACTTGCCTTGACTTGCCTGCAGGTTCCTTCAGGAGGCATATTTAGACTTTCGTGAGGAGAATTTCGCTGAGCAGTGTAACCCATTTACATGTAAATTAGGCACGTTACGGGTGCCATGAGCTAATCACAGCGCGATGTGAGTATAATTTACATGGGGGGAGTAGGGGGGGAGTAGGGGGGGGGGGTATTATGATGCGGGGGCAGGACGGGGATGTGATAGGTGAAATGGGTTGCCAGATGCAAATATGTACACTTGTCAGGGCCCGTATGTAATAGTCGACGTTAGGGCTTTTAGCCCCGGGTTAGAGTTTAACCTCGAATTAAACTAGTTTTAGTGTTACATTTTCTGTTGTTTTTTTGTTGTTGTTTTAAATCAGGAAGCGGGCCCATTCCAGGAAGGTGCCTGAGCCGTTATAGAATGATTTTTTCTTCCTTTCTTCGCTTCCTTTTTTAAATTTAATTTTGCTTTTGGGTATCTATTGTCCTTGTCTTGGTTAGGCCCGTAGCCGTGGGTTAAGTTAACCTCGACTTCTACATACGGGCCCAGGTCTTTAGGTAACTGAGAATCTCGCCGATTTTGTCAAATTCTGACAACTTACCGCCAGTGTCTTAGTGTAGTAGACTGCTTAAAACAAGCCTCGCAGAATTAAAGTTTGTCAGGTACAAGCCTACACAGCAAGCTAGTGGGTGTGTACAGGCGTATCGCCACCTCCACTGCGTATCCCCATATTCACACCCTGAGTATACACCTCACAAAGACGCTGTGCAACAGCCAATACAGTGAGATAATTTAGATTCGAAGGTCACATAAACCAAGAATAGAAAAAACAGCAAAGCCTTGTAATTAATGAAAGAACAACAACAACAAAACTACTCAGTTGCCTCACCCGTCAAGTAGAGACTGAACAGATCTACTCCGTCTGAATCCGCAGGAAGAGCAGGTTAAAAAAAAACCCACAAAAAACAACAACAACAAAAAACAAAACAAACAAACAAAAACCCGAGGCAAGTGGGATTTTTCCTGTCTAGGTCGGCTCCTACCCAGAACGGCTGTTGCCACACAGCCGAGATTCACCCACTTCACCGGTGCGACTTTGGGGATGCTTTCCTTAGTATTGCACGTCTTATGATGTGGATGATTACACGGCCGACACCGCAGGTGCCGTAGTTCCCGGTCCTGGCTAAAGTCGGGATATTTATACCAGGAAGTGTGGAATGCGGCCCTGTCCCGCAGTCCCAACCCACACGGACCTCCATAGCATCATTTTGCCATCATCCTCATCTCCATCATCATGCATGACAAAAATTGTCCCAACTTTCGAACCCTATGTGGATTCCACCCATGACCTGGGATGAACACCACTGGAGCTGGCAAAGAGTTGGGGCAGCAAAAACAAACAAACACTTTCAAATAACTCGGTCCAGTGTTGGCTTGTATCAGTGAATAGAGCGTTCACTTTCCACATTATTTCAGTGGCGTGAACATTGACCGGTTTACTCATGGCCTCGATTTTTCATGAATATCTTTCCAACCAGGAGTGGGTCGGTTGTCTATTCTGTTTCAAGTCTTCCATTGTATAGCCAGTAAAAACAAGACAATTCAGCTGTGTCTGTGTTTAATCAACAGGCTTCCTCCATTCCCGACATTATCAATCGTAGCAAGCCCAAGTTTAATGAAGTTCTCTTTTTCTCATGCTTTCACCGTACAGTAATGCTGGTAAAACTGCGACTCGCAATATATGCGGTCTGCACTTTGAGTGTTCCGATCTTCACTTCAAGTCCCCCCCCCCCCCCCCCGATCTCTCGCGATAGTCCCTGGCGGGAAACCAATGCCACTGTCGTCTGCTCGCCTGGTGTGATGTGATTCCCTGACAGACACCGAAACTGATCAGCACGCGTCGGTAAGCAGCGAAAACATTTGATGTTAAAACTTTCGGGGTCGTCCGGTGATTGAAAGTGATCGGGGCCCCTCCCGACATCCCCCCGCCCCCCAGCCTCAACCCCGCCCTCAGAAACCATCTCTCTCTCTCACACACACACACACACACACACACACACACACACACACACACACACACACACACACAGTTTGTCAGTGTACCCATTAATAATGTTCTGTCCACAGCTAGACTCCCGATGTCCATAGAGACTGCTTGTGTATTAACACATTCGCTGCCAGACAGCCTCACACAACAAGCACTGCCGATGCCACAGCTTCCCTGGACGAGTCAGACTGCTAACTTTACCGTCCTTTGGCAGAAGGGCCAAAGTGCCACGGATTTCGTAAGCAAGTCATGTCAAGTGAAGTCAGCACTGAGGCCTTCTTAGAATACAACGATAGAACTGTACTGTGCTACTAAGTCAATTGTATTTTGGAAACCATCAAGGCGTCAAAGCATGGTTAGGTCAAGAGCGCAGTCGTTCTGCATTGTAACAGAAACGCACACAACTGGCCTAACTTCCGCGGGGAGGTGTGAGTCGACAACAGTCGCTTCTCGCAAGGAAAGTGTTTTGGGACGGTTACAACCTTGGAACAGGACAAAAGAGCGATGAGCAATGCACATACTGATCAGTGTGAAGGTATCAACGACGGGCCTGTCTTCAAGAGCCATGTTCTGCATATTAAAGAGATTTCATTCAAGGGACTATACCTCAGATCAGGCACAGTAAAAACCAGACACATTCTCAAATGTGCGAAGGTCTGAACTGGCGCAGTTCATGACTTTGTCACCGAATGGCGTATTTATTCATTGTGCTGTCACTGAGGGGCGTATGTACATACAATTCAGTGAAGTCGGGTACGGTCGGTGGTCGAGTGGTAAAGAGACCGCCACCGGTGCGACAGGTTAGGTTCGAGTCCCACTCGGGGCGAAGTGTTCCTTCTCGTAAGTAGGGCGGATCGTTGGGGGTTCTCTCCGGATACTCCGGCGTCCTCCCCCTCTGCTTTGGAAATGCTCAGCCCACCAAATTTGAAAATGAATGCATTTCTAAATTCCGAAACTTGAGTAGCTGAGCTGACCCTTCGCACCACGTGACTGTAACGTGTTCGCGCCCAAGTTTGTGAGAGAATGCGTGTGATTCGCGTGAGCGTGCGTGCTGCGTTCAGTTCGCGGCGCTTTGAGCAAATTCAAGAAATTGGATAAAGCACCCATACAATACACAGTTGTTATCATCATTATTTTTATAAATCTGGTCTCTGTGTTCCCGCAGAGTTCGCGTTCATAAAATAAGACAGCTCTGTCCTTTTGGCACTAATTGAGTGAACTGTACTCCCCGCCTTCGTATCAAGAACGATAACTCTGAAGGCTGACCCTCAGTGAACGGCTCTTCACACCTGAAGAACACAAAAGCCCAGCGGGTCCAGCTGTTGTTTCGCCCTTAATACCTGACACATAAAACACACTTCTAAGCCTGTTCGGTCGTAATGCCAGTCAATAGACCAAGGGAGATAAAGCCCTCGACAACCACAAGAAGCAGGAGGATATGTTGGCAGCGTGTCGACAGGGAAGAGCACCGAGGTAATTTTTTTTCCTGCCGCCAAGCATTGACTGTCAGGAACGACAAGGTAGCTAAGTCATAGTTGTGTGTATTTAGGACTAGCGCGGGTGATGGGCGGACCACGGAGACTTGCTTGGTACTGCTGGGTTCCGTTGTCTATGGGAAATGTACAGGGGGTGTTCTAGAGAAAAGCTTTTCAAATTTCGTACACGCTTTTACGCTAACACTGAACCTGTATCACCGACGATGGCTGGCGCTTTTGCCAATACTTGCATACCCCGGCATCTATGTTTAATATAGAACTGACCAGCCAGTGCAAGTATATCATAGCAAGCTGTAGCGGGGGGAAAAAACAGAGAAAGGAAAAGAAAAAGACAAAAATGTCACGCTTGCATAGGCAAAAAAGTGTCCGAAATCATTGCATATGTTCGGAAATGCAAGGGAATAGTTGTTGTTATGGCGTTTATCTATAATATTACTTACGTTGATTTGTTCATCCAGCACCTCCATATTTCTAATATACGGCATCTGCTCTACAAACCTCACGCAAAAAAAAAAAAAAAAAATTTCTCGCTCTGAAAACCCCTGGAACAAACAAACGTCTGGTTCGTTTCCTTTTCAAAAAAAGCTGTCTTGACACAGAGATCTCTCCAAGTTCAACACCATATTACAATAATATTATTGTCTTACTTGATCTGTCGTGGTCGATTGACATGCCGCTTTCTGTACGGCTTGATTCGTCTAGACTGAGATCGGTTTTATTGCCACCGTTGTGCGCCGCTCACGCGGTGACACATGCTTCTCTGGCTTATAGCTCTAGGCGTTTTTATTTGTTACAGTCAAGGTTACAATGAGCCCATCACAAGGACAGCAAGCCAGCAAGGGACCTGTCACGAGGACACGTTAAGTCGGGTAGATTTCTGGGCTACCGACGTTTATTGTTAAAGGCTTTCGCTGACACGTTTTCAGTGGTTTAACTATCTTTTGTTAAGGCCGTTCTTAACCGGGCAGACTTTTGGTTCGCGAACTAGGTTCGGAGAGTACGGCGAACTAGGTTCGCGCACGTTGTTTCTTAACCGACCAAATACTTGTGCGGAAACCCTGGTTCGAAAGGTTCGGCGAACTAGGTTCGAGGACTGCATAGCGTGTCGTGGGAACCCTCGCGATCCTTTTGCCGATTCTGCGCTCTGATTGGTTGCTCGGGGAGAGCTGTTGTGCGCATGTACAAACTTGAGGAAAATGGCGGACGGCATCGCGGCTATCGACTCACTTCACATTTCCCTCTCTTGCGCTCTTTTCCTCTTATCTCCTCTTCCTCGGCTTCCAAGAGTTCACTCAAAACGATAACTACCGCAAATGCCTGGTCGTCTCGATCTACGAAGGCGGCCATTTTGGTTGTTTACGATTGTCTCAACTTCCGAGTCCGCCTTGTTCGGGCGATGACGTATGCATATCATTAACGGTCGGTTAAGAAAGAGAACTAGTCCGGCCGAACCTCTGGAACTATGTACGTGTGTGCGCTTGCCCTGTTCGTATACAATACACAGTTCGCCGAACAAGTTCGCCAGACTGGTGGTTCGCCCGGTTAAGAACGGCCTTTATCGTTCCGTTCCGTTCCGTTCAATTCAGTTCAGTTCAGTTCAGTTCACGGTGACATCTCTGCGCTCTGAAAAGCCCATACGCGCTCAACCCAATTTCTCAGATGTCTCTTCAACAACAACAACAACAACGCTTTAAAAACAACAACAACACTTTAAAAACAACACTTTAAAACAACAACAAGAACACTTTAAAAAAATAGCAGCAAGAAGAACAACAGCACTTTAAAAACTACAACAACACTTTAACAACAACAACAACAATAACAGCAACACTTTAAAAAACAACAACACTTTAAAAACAACGACAACAACAACAACAAACTAAACACCGTCGCAAACTCAAGCTATAGAATGGACAGAATACAAAATGAAGCCATGAGTGTGACGAGCAACAGACATTCACACTGAGGCAAGGATCTTCATACTGGATTCGTCACCAATGCAAACTATACTATAACGTGGAACTTCTATGCAGTTGAAATGCCCAAAGAAACCGCATGGCACTGAGGTATTCGGTGCAGTTGTCTATCTACCTGGCGTGTGTTCAGATTCTGGGACTGTCTGATTGATAATTAGTGTATGTGTTAATTATCAGTTTGGTTTTGTCTCGTCTATTGTGTGTTACGAGCTTATGAATAGGTTGGAAGGTGTATGTCAACTACTGTTCTTCTGTTGTGTTACAACAAATTTGATGGCTCCTGTATGTTTATTTTCTGGTGTTTTATCTTTCTTTCAATGCCCCAGGTGCGTGAGGAAAATAGACTTTGACTTTTGTCTTCGACCAACAACCCCATACATGAGGCAGTCAAAGAGGAGAATTTGAGATCACATGTTTTGATACTATGTCGTTAGAAGTGTGTGGAAGAAGGGAGGGGGTTGGGCAGAAAGGGGGGGGGGGGGTTGCAGGGACAACGGAGGCGACGATATCGGATGTGTCATAAGGTTTCGTAAAAGGATTATCATACGATGAAACCCGTAACGTAAGGGCTCGCGCGGTTCGTGTTCATAATCTCTACCCAGGGGCGCCGGAACCGGGGGGGCAGGGGGGGCAGCTGCCCCCCCTGTACCCAAGCAGGGGGGGGCAAGAGTGTCTTTTTGCCCCCCCTGGAAAATCAGGTGACTATGGCAAGAAGGGGGGCAAAGCCATGGCCTTGCCCCCCCCCCCTTCCCCTACCTCCCCCTACCCCTCTTAGTGCTCTCTCCCTCATCCCACCCAACAGAGAACTTCTGTTTTTGCGGACCGAAGGCTGTCCGCTCCTTTGATTGCCCCCCCCCCCCCCCCCCCCCCTTATCACTTTTTTCGGGCAACGTCCTGGTTCGTAAAGGTTTTTTGTCTACGCAGCATTTGATCGCCCCCCCCCCCCCCCCGCTTTTCACTTTCTTCGGGCAACGTTCCCCCCTCCGAGATTCTGACCCCCTCCCCCCAACATCTTCCGGCGCCCCTGCTTCCGTATGAACACGTTACCCAACGGTTGAACCTGTAGCTCCAGGAATATCTTACGAGCCTGGGAACACCAGGCTGAAGTCCTCGAAAATTATTTTGAGAGATCTGTACGCTAGGCAGAAAAAAAAAAACCCACTCCAAAATACCCAAAGAAAAGATCACTGGACTGAGCTCTGGAACACTCGCCAGCTGACAGGTCACGTAACATGCCCATTCTAACTCCAAAAACTGTTGTTGGGGGTTGTTGCTGAGTTCCTGAGTGTTTTGTTTTTATTTTGTTTTATTTTATTTATTTATTTTGTGTGTGTGTGTGTGTGGGGGGGGGGGGGTTCTGTTGGGGAATGCGGGGTATTATTATTATTTTTGTTTTGTTTATAGCTGCTGTTGTTGTTTGTTTATTTGTTTGTTTGTTTTCCTGCTAGTTTTCATAGAACCGACCCAACATAGTTTTGTCTGCGCAAAATAAAGTTCTCGCAATTCTTTTTAAAAAAAAATTAAAAATTAAAAACTATTGCAGTTGGTCAGATTTTTTTTTTTTTGGGGGGGGGGGTGAGGGGGGGGGGGCACCTGAATCGACAGAGAATTGTGCGTGTCTAATGGGAGCGTGTGCATTCACGGTTCGCTTAAGCAGTTGGATATAGCACCTGTTCGTCTGCGTATGTATTAACAAAGCCTGTTTGGCTTACTAGATCTGTGGTTTATGTTGACGGAGAGTGAATGATAGACTCACTAGTAGCAGCAGCAGTAGTAGTAGTAGTAGTAATTCCAGGCTGGAGTCAAATATTTGTGTTGGCGTTGTCTCGTCTTTGACGTATTACCCATGTGATGGAAAACCCTCAAACACAAACCCGCCCACGCACCCGCCCACCCATTATCACTACTACTACTACTACTACTACTAGCTGCTTACTGGGGCCAAATATCTATGCAGGCCTTTTTCTCGTTGCCCCGTCTTTGATAGCACCCATACGTGGTGGAAAAGGGCGTTAAACTTCCAGACACCCACCCCACTCCTGCTGCAGCCGTTCACGGGAGGAAACATGTGCAGAGAGGAAAAACAATCGAACCAATCACCCTTGCAATCCTGGATCATAATATCTTGCACGCAATCGCTTCCCATCCACTTAACAGCTAAAATCTCATATCAGCGAAGCTCAGTATCAGCTGAGACAGCTCCGGTCACAATCACCAAGGATCCAGATTCATGCACGTTGACGTGTGTGTCACGTGTGTGTCATAACAGATCCTGCAGCACCTGTCCTGACGCCTCGTGTCCCGTCCAATGGTCAGGCGGCGGCTGACAGGGGTAACCACATTCTTAAAGCGACATCTTGCAGTGTAACGCTGAAAAACCCATGCGAAAATCGCAGTTTTACGTGAAAATTTCACATCACTAGGACCCCGTATTATGCAGTCTGCAGCAGTCTGGGGCCTGGAAGTGAATCAGAATCAGAATTGTTTGTTGATAGGCCTTGGGCCCATTCAAAGTTGAGAGTGACATCCAGACATTCTTGCCTCTGAAAGCTTATAATATGCTCTTGAACATGCATAATCAAAATAAAAATACTTGGGCTTCCTCCTTCTGTTTTTGTTGTTGTTGTTGTTGTTGTTGTTGTTGTTGTATCGTTATGGCTTTGGTTTTGTGTGGCAAAGTCAGGGTGTTGGCGATCCAAAACATTTTCTTTCAGTATTTAAATATAGGCTGCAGGAATGTTACCAGCAAGACTGGCATTTTGATGCATGGCAGGGAAGGCGAGAGGTCAGGTTCGAGTCCCACTCGGGACAAACAAATTTTCCTTCTCGTGCACATGTGGCACCGTTCATTCGGGCCGATATTCGGGGCTTCTCTCCGAGTACTCCGGCTTCCTCCTCCTCTGCTTTCATTCGGGCCGATATTCGGGGCTTCTCTCCGGGTACTCCGGCTTCCTCCTCCTCTGCTTTAAAAATATTCACCCCGCACAAAATACAAAGTAAATGCAATTCTAAAGTCCGAAATTTAAATTGCTGAGCTGAGCCGCCTTCGCATCACGTGATTGTAATGTGTCCATGTCCGGTGTGTGAGAGACTGCGTTCGTTTCACGTGAGCGTGCGTTTTGGGTTCATTTCACGCGCTTTGAGCCAATTCAGGAAAGTAAGTAAAGCGCCTAAGCAGTGCACAGTAATTATTATTATTATTATTACATGTACTAATATTATCTTTTGGCGTTTAAAAAAACGGTCGCAATGTTCATACAGAGTAAAACCTACGAGCAATAGCGGACTGCATCCAGGCTACTCGGGTTCCTATCTATTCCGTCTACTTTTCGTCACTCCCTACTCAGAACACGTCAAAACGCGTGAGAAAACGTGAGAACGCGTGCCTTGCACACCACGCTAGCCTGCACGTGCTTGCCTAAGCCCAGCAGCTTCATGCAGAAAGTTCTGGACGTTTCAACTGACGTAGTAACACGTCATAACAGCGCATTACGCCAGACCCTGAGCGTTGAAAAGTGCGGGTGGGATTAATACGCGGCAGCGGCGGCGGATGAAGGTAGAATTTTCGAGAGGGGAGTTGAGCAGGTGGGCCGGGATGGGCACGGTTGACCCTAAAAACCCGGCAGCGGGAGAGGGGAGGGGAGGGAGAAGGGAGGGGGGGGGAGGGGTAGTGTAAGCGTTAGTATTGTTCAAGTGCTCCTCGGTACAAAAAACTATAAAGGGTGGGAGGGTGTGTGTGTGGGGGGGGGGGGGGGGACGAAAACGGATTATGGAGGTGTTGAAGCACAGCTCTAATTTCTTCTTTTTCTAGAACTTCTTCTCTCTCTTTTTCTTTTCTTTTCCCTCTTATTCTTCTTCTTCCGTCTTATAAGCTTACTTTTTTTTCTAGGCTTTTTTTTTCTTCTTCTTCTTCACCTTTCTTGTCCACAGGATTTTAGGAAAGGGGGAAGGGGGGAGACAAAAAATACTGCCCCCGACCCCCCCCCCCCAAAAAAAAAAAGGAAAAAAATTAAAGGGGGAGGCCCCCCCCCCTCTCGCCGGTTCCGCCGCCCATGGTGTACGTTACGTTACCTCACCATTACACAACACGTACAACGCGATTAATGAACGACTTCAGGGGATCTATGTACGACAGCTCTCTGTATACAATTGTGCGTAAAATCAATCACTGAAATCGTCTTACCTCAATGGTCGGTCACGTCATCGTGGCCGATTTCTTGCATATGAATGAGTTAGTCTAAAAATAGCTTTTGTTGTGCAATTTTCGAAAACCAATAACTACGGATAGTAGCATCAGTAATTACGCGTCTGAATAGATAAGCGCTTGACTGACTGGCTGGAAACAAATATTCAAGTAGACATATAAGAGTAATAATTAGAGTAGTTAGGTGGGGGAGGGAAGGAGGGAAGGAGGGGAGGGGGATCAGTTATCGGCTAACTGGAAATCATGAACAGCAGATAAACCTACGTCTGGGTCAGTCTTGTAGCAAGCGGTATTTGATGCTGGAGTCTCCGAGAAAAAAAAAAGAGACCAGAATAGCAAGAAGGTCCAGGCAGACAAAAAAAGCAAATTTAATTTGGGAGTAAACTGGTTGCGTCTGGTTTCCTTTCCGCGTGTTTTGAGTCTTCCGTGTTTTCCACTGGGTCTGCATGCATTTTGGGGCGCGAGTAACGTTTGGCCCGCGCGTTTATTCTAAACACCAGGCTTGATATTCATGAAGTGCGTGTGGCTAGGATAAATGCGTTGAAGTCTGAACAGCTACAGGCGTATAAGAATGGGAAATTGTTATTGCTGAACACCCGTTTAGACCAGGGCCCGTATGTAAAACTCGAGGTTAATTTAACCCACGGCTACGGGCCTAACCCAGACTAGGACAAAAGAAACCCAAAAAAACAAAATTAAATTAAAAAGGAAGCGAAGAAAGAAAGACAAAAATCCTTCTATAACTGCATAGGCATCTTGCTGGAATGGACCCGCTTCCTGATTTAAAACAAAAAACACCAGAAAATTTAACCCTAGAGCTAGTTTAGTTCGAGGTTAGACTCTAACCCGGGGCTAAACTCCCTAACCCCGACTTTTACATGCGGGCTAGGCCTGGGGTCTGTCGCAACAAATATATCCACGTGCATAAAATGTTCAGAAGTCAAAAACGCTGGTCAGAACTGCGGTTAAAAATGTCCACATACGAATCCACATACGAAAGAATTTTTTTTTTTGTTGTTGTTGTTGTTGTTGGTTTTTTTTTTTGTTCTCGGTTTAAATTAAAGAGGTTCTAAAGACAGTCCACAATTCCCTGAGGTTTAAAAACAAAGCGTCTGAAATGCCCAAATAAACCTTAAACCGATGCTAAACATCCTTCATGAATGCCGGACCCTGGTTGCTTGATTCGAGAATAGACAAGATAGAGAAGGTGACACGGAAATCGAATGGGGGCACGTGCACACTGTAGCTTCCTGCTCCGAAATCTTTCCATGTTTTCACTTCTCATAACGTGTCAACACACGACCACGGCGAGGAATCAGAATAAACTGATTGGAAGCGAAATGGAAAACAAACTTTCTTTGGCCAGATTTAGAGCACCAGAGTGATGCGGGGAAAACAGTTTTAGAGATTCTTCAGGTTGGCGATTATGGCAATGGTGTTGCGTGGTGTTTTGTTTTGTTTTGTTTGTTGTTGCTGTTGCTGTTGTTTTGTTTGTTTGGGGTCTTTTGTTTTTGTTTGTTTGCTTGTTTGTTTGTTTTTTGTTTTTTTTTTGGGGGGGAGGGGCGGAGGGGGAGGGAGAGTTGGGCTGGAGGAGGAATGCTGATGTGTGTGTGTTTGTGTTTGTGTATGTGCGTGCGTGTGCGTCTGTGCGTGCGCGCGCGCGCGCGCGCGCGCGTGTGTGTGTGTGTGTGTGTGTGTGTGTGTGTGTGTGTGTGTGTGTGTGTGTGTGTGTGTGTGTGTGTGTGTGTGTGTGTGTGTGTGTGTGCGTACGCGCGCGCGCGCGGGCGTGTGTGTGCCTTCATTGCAGAAATATGTGTTATTTCATTAATTTGCAATGTGGACAGCTAACTCTTCAAGGCTATAGCGATTACTTTATTTGTGATTTTTGGATTTTAACATGGTTTCGGAGGAACTAGTTGAGACCGGGTTCTAACCAGCCTACCCCATTTCTGTGGATATCAAACACACTGATGTGGGTTTTGTGGGGGAAAACGAGGAAGATGCGGGGAAAACAATCCCTCACGTCCGGAGAAACTGAACACCATGGTTGCGTCACATTTTCCAATAAAGGGCAGTTTTAGCGCCAATTTTTTTGGCATTATGCGGGAGTGTTGGCAATTAAACAGACCCAAGAACAAAAGCTGCTTGTTATTGTTAACCCCGCGACCATAAAACATGAGAGTCGGTTAATCTCCCGGCCCACGTGGCAAAACAATGGTAAGTGTACTCCGATTACACAAATAGACCAGAGAAAACTGAACACTATGTCTGCGTCACATTTGCCAATAAATTGACGCAGTTTATAGTCCGTTTTATTGACATTAAGCGGGACTTCGGCAATTAAACAAAATCAAGTACCTAAACGGCCGAGAGATTTTGTTTGTTGTTAACACCACAACCATCAAAAACATGAGGGTCTGTTGATCTCCCCCCACGCGACGTAACAACGGTAAGCCAACTCTGATTACACTAATGCCTGTGACGTAGTCCTCCATAGTGACGTCAGCACAAGGTGTGATCTAAGTCGCGGTCGCGTTCCTTGCACGTGCTTCTGGTTTGTGTGTGCAGGTGAAAAGAGGGGATTACATGTGCTGCTGTCACACGTGCGGCTTTAACTTTCACACCTCGGAAACAGCAGGGTTAAAATTACGTCACGTAATGTAATCATTATGTCATCGGATCTGCGTAGGTGAGCTCCAGACTACTCGGAATAATTGCTCATTTCGGTGGCTGTCTGTCTGGCTGTAGCCCTAAGTTCACGTGTTGGGGTTGTCCCCCTCTTCAAACTGATGAGATGAAAATCTGAAATTTGAAGAACATAAAACGAGGTCTGTTTTGACGTGTTGTGCACATGTCAACTTCACTGGACGAGTATGTGCAAATAAAAGCGACATAAAAGGGACAGAAACCACTTAACTTTCACAAAGGACGGCACAGGTCAACGTTTCGGCTTTCGCCTTCTTCAGGACATAAACAAATGGGACATAACTTCAACAAACAAACAAAAGGTAACTCTGCGGACGTACTGACATACACGGCGCGGGGAAAAAAAAAAAAAAAAAAAAACGGTGGGCGAGAAAAGGACCAGAAAAAATAGTAAAAATATCACAATACCCATCCTTTGGTGACCAAAGACCATGGACTGTGTGTGGAAAAAAAAGTGGGGCAGAAAAGAACAAAAAAGAATAGTGAAAATTAGCAATCACAACACCCATCCTTTGGTGACACAAGACCATGGACTGTGCAAATTTATTGAAGTAAAAGACCAAACAGTACAGATCCACAGTGTAGCGGATGTACTGTCTTTGGTGATACTAATTTTAGGTTGGACTTGCTTTCGGAAAACGTGCTCTTACTTTGACAATACAATTTTTTTTTCTCTTAAATTCTTCTTCGTCTTCTTTTCCTCCCGCTTTTGCTGTTAAAATACGACTGCGTGTAAAACCACTTGCGGAATACCATTCACTAATCCAAAAACGAATAAGTTTTTAATACCACGTAAATACCATTAATTAATGAATGTCAAAAACCCGCCTCTTGAACACCATTTATTAATTTTAAACACACACACACACACACACACACACACACACACACACACACACACACACACACACACACACACACACGTTTTGATATTAATGCCGGAATGGTATTCTTTGCCAACTCTTTTAATATTGTCAGGTGATCAGTTGGCCGACTTCAAATAAGCTTCCAGCATCATAAGCATCCTTTTACGTCAGGCCTACTGATGTTCTGCATATTCAATGTGCAATGTAATAAACACCATACAAATATAAAAAGTAAACAATAATGTGTTAAAAAGAAAGATGACGACAAACGAGTGTGTGAGAAGGTACGGGTACTTGGGTGCTTAGGACTACAGGCTAACACGCTACAAACGGTAGTTAGTTAAGCAAATAAAAGCGACACAAAAGGGACAGAAACCACTTAACTTTGACAAAGGACGGCACAGGTCGACGTTTCGGCTTACGCCTTCTTCAGGGCATAAACAAATCTTATTATTGTTTATGTCCTGAAGAAGGCGTAAGCCGAAACGTCGACCTGTGCCGTCCTTTGTCAAAGTTAAGTGGTTTCTGTCCCTTTTGTGTCGCTTTTATTTGCTTAACTTGTAACCACTTCGCAGTCATTACCGTTTCCGTTTCTATTTCGGTAGTTAGTTAGTTAGTTAGTTAGTTAGTTAGTTAGTTAGTTAGTTTGGGTTTAACGCCGCGTAAGAAACAAAGACTATTTCGCGGCTAATCAAGGTCCTTCTGGGCCAGATTAAAATAAAAAGGAAGACAGTAAAACAAAGTGTAAATTTATATTAAAAATCTATCCGGTTTGAATACTAAACACGTTTCACTTCTTTGTACATCGAACACATAGAGGCCGAGGATAGTCCGGCTGGGGACAAATATGTGTGCAGGCTTTTTCATCGTTGCCCCGTCTTTGATATCACCCGTATGTGGTGGAAAAGGACGTTAAACCCCCAAACACCCACCCACCCGTATTACTTGAGGTGTTTAAATTTTTTAAGAACAGATTTGAATCTTTCAAGAAGCTAAAGGTGCTGTCAGGGGGAACATCCCGAAACAACACCTTCAAAGAATCTGCACAGTAATGCGAATTTAGCGAATCTCGGCAAGATCCACGCACGACATTAAGAAATGTGCTGGTGGGTGGATGGGTGTTTGGGAATTTAACGTCCTTTTCCTCCACATGCGGGTGATATCAAAGACGGCCGGGGCCACGATGAAAAAGCCAGCACAAATATTTGGCCCCAGCCGGGACACAAATTCACGACCCGAGCATTAGAAGTCCAACGCTCTACCATTCGACCACCCCAGCTCCCCTAAGAAATGTGCGACTGTAAACAAGACTCATGACAAGGTACGCAGCAGGGGCGGTGGGGAAGGGGGGGGGGAGGGGATCTTCCCCTTGCAGACCGTAGCGATTCAATTTCAGATCGAACAAGTTTATTCTCTAACAGTGAAGACATGCAACGCATGCTGCTGAACACGTGAACCAAGCCGTCGCCCATACAGCAGTAACGAAGTGTGAAGCAAAGGAAATTCACATTTGTTTCAATTCATGTGGCAACAGAGAAACCTCTGGAATACAAGCCCTAGTGCAGCCGGTGCACAGACTCCCAGCGACACAGGGGCCAACCCTGTTCCGGGTCCGTCGCTAACTCTAAATCCCTGCGACCACGCCCAAATCGGGCTAGCCGAGACCAAGGAAAAAACAAAAATAGTCGGTGACAAGGAAAGTGGACAACTGCGAACAAATTTGAGGTTCCCGTGTTTTTTTCACAGTGTGCACAGAAGCGGTGAAAACTGTTGCATTCACCAGCACAGTACATTTTGTCCTGTTTCGAGATTATTGCCTGCATGAGTTGTCTCCCTTGCCGCAACAAGCACGCATTCTTTGGGGCAGAGCACAAAGCTGCCACGAAAAATGCATGTATGCTGTGGTTCCGTGTATGCACGCGGGACAACTCATGCAGGCAATAATCTCCGAAACAGGCTGAAAATGTACTGTGCTGGTGAATGCAACAGAACTCACCGCTTCTGTGCACACCGTGATATACATGTACCACGTTGACCACAAAGTTGTTCAGAACTGTCCACTTTCCTTGTCACCGAGTATTGTTGTATGAGTATCCTTCATAGGTATCACTTGTCTCGGCGCAGGTCTCGGCTAGCGGCCGATTTCGGGTCAGTGCAGAGGGTAAGCGTAGTGAAGCCCGATGGTACAGAGTTGGGACACGCTGTGCTTTCAGAGAAGGCCAGGTCATTCTTGGCTCCTCACTGCCCGCCTCGACTGTCCCGTCACCACGTGACCATCTAGTCTCAGGCACAGTCTGGAAAATTGACGGAAACTGAAAGCGTCAGTAATCTTATCTCCTGGTGTCCTTTTCCGTGTCTTTGGGAATACAGGTATCTAAGCTGCTGTGAAATCTGTCAGCAACACGCTAAAGAGGTGCACGATATTCAAACTAGGCTGATGTTTCCCAGGAACTACTTTGCGTATTGCTTCGGGTCCAGTTTGGTCGCTTCGCGTGTTTCGCGCGGCCGGCGGAGAGGTTTTTACGAGTCACGCTCGCAGTGCACTCCTGGGAGACGCTCAGTCGACCTACTTGCGCGTACTGGTTATGAACTGTGGCAGGAATGAAATGAGAGGCGAAATCGGCGCGTGTCAGTAGTTTGTCTTAGCTCTTGTGCCAACCTAATACCCTCCCCCTCCCCCCTCCAGCCCCATCCACCACCATTTCCACCAGCATCAGCGCGAGAGAACTTAAAACACAGAGGATCCCCCCCCCCCAAACACACATACACCCAAATAAATGAAAGAGAAGAAAAAAATCAAAATAAGACTAACAAATTCATTCACGCTTTTGTTCATATTTCGACTTTGTACGTCGGCGAAACGCACAGGGAAACCGAAAACATTTCAATATATCACATGCTCGGGTCGTGAGTTCGTATCCCGGCTGGGACAAAATACTTGTGCTGGCTTTTTCATCGTTGCCCCGTCCTTGATATCACCCATATGTGGTGGAAAAGGACGTTAACCCCCCTAACACCAACCAGCAATCAATATATCACAATCACTTACTCCTGAAATCATATGGACCAGCTTACCAAGAAAACGAATCTGCCGTTCAAGAAGGGAAACAGACGAACGCCAGCTGGCCAGCGAGTCGAAAACACCAGTCGAGAACACGAACGCGACATGGAAGTGAAATAAGTTGTACAGTAAACTGGAGGAAGAGGAAGATCGTGAGCCGTTAAGATATCTCGCGGCAAGTGCCTGTGGTTTTGGAAGCGAGTAGGAAATAGAGGGGAAGGGAGGTAAGGGAGGATGTGCGGACGCCCATTTTGTCTCCCCTGTCAACAACTGCTGCTGTTCCCATGATTAGAATCCCCCCTCCGAACCCCCATCTTTTTTTTCCCCCCGATTCTCTTTCTTTTCCTATTACAGAACAAGCTCAGTTCGACAACCTCAGCGTGAAGGGGAGTGTGTTCCGACAAGAAGTTACATTTTAATGAGTGTGTAAGTTTTAGTCCGATTCCGCTAAAAAAAATTTTTTTTTAAATGCACAAAGGGAAGTCACTTTCGCATCCTATTCCGTTTGAAAGCTGTGACAACCTTTTGTGCTGAAAAAACAGAAGCCATTCAACGTATCGCCACCAAACGTCCACATCTTCTTAAAGCGCATCTCTCCACTAATTCAGCATTGGGGCGAGACCGAAAAATCACATGCTGTCTTGTGCACAGTACGGGAAGCAGGCTACTTCAGGGCTGAGGTAGAATTTTCGGGCTCGCCCCAATACTGTTGGTCATACAAAGTTTATGAAACCTGCTTTTTTCGGGGTGTTGTTCTCTTGTAATTTGATACATGTAGTCTAAATTGCCAGCTGTTGCTGTTTCTATTATATATTTCCGTATTGCTGAGTTTGTCAGTCGATAGTAGTGCCTCAGTGTGCCGTACAGTCTATTTGTAGCGACTCTGTAGATCTATAGATAGACTGCGTTTGTTGTTGTTTGTTTGTTTGTTTGTTTGTTTGTTTGTTTGTTGTTGCTGTTGTTGTTCTAGTGGCGTAGCTTTAGAAAAAGGAGTACTGGCATATTATAGGGACAAGATGGAAAACAGGCCTACTTCTTTTTAATCCTTGAAAAATATAAAGTTTCATTTCATTTCACTTTATTTCTATTCTTAAAAAAATAAAGTTTCATTTCGTTTCACATCATTTCTATCCTTTTTTATAAACAAGGTTTATTTCATTTCACTTTATTTCTATTCTTCAAAAATAAAGTTTCATTACATTTCACTTCACTTCTGTCCTTTAAAAATAAAGTTTAGTTTCATTTCATTTTATTTCGATGCATGATACAGTTACAAAGTCCAAAAAAATTTCGTTCAATAATATGAATCATGCGTCTTCTTCCAAGCTGGTTTGAATAAGCGATTTTTTTTTTCAATCAAAATTTAATTCCTTGGAATTATTTGCCATGGTGCACGGTGCAAGAAGTTACGAAGGAAGCAAGGCTACATTATTTTCTCCCCGTGCTAATAACATTTAAATCAAGTCGAATGCCCCTTGAAGCGAAGGTCTGTGATTGTCATACAAAAATCGAAATTAACGTTTAACACGAGAACAGCCCCCACGGAAAACGCGAGCCTCAGTTTTTCCCCTCCTTGTATTAAACTCTCCAGGCTTGGAGGGGAAAACACATGTCCGTCTCACGCAATCTGAATGCCAAGTCATACTCGGGCCAAATTGACTTGAAGCATTTGTTCGGGAGGGATTTAGCCAAGTCAAAACCTATTACAGACAAGTGACACAATCATGGCAATGCAATTTTCCCTGATCCATCAGTTTATTCAATATTGAAAACCAATTTCCCCAGATTGGATCCCCATCAGGCGGGACAACTCGTTCGGGATGGGAAAGGGGAGTTAAACAACACTGTGCCAATAACTGCCGGCTCGGCTTTTCTATATCCTCCCCCTGCCTATTTCCATTCTCATCAAGTTCGGTAATCCAACGTCGCCACCGTCGGTGGAAAAATTCAGGGATTTTTAAAGGCGAGCGGTGGACGTGGCGGGCCTCCATTTGCGGCCAGGCTTTCCCGGGCTGTTTGCATTGACCCCCCTTCTTCCTGACTTTGATTTCGCCATCTTCCGCAAGCTCGGTGACTCGCAGACACTCGGCGACCTCTCCGTGAAGTGAGCAGTCCGTCAGTCACTCGGTGCAGGTCCGTGTGTTTTGTTGTTGCGTGTGTACGACTCCGGGAACTGAAGGAGGTTGTCCACTGTCAACATTTGCTTCTCGCAACGGACAAGAGTTTTTTTTTGGCGGGCACGTGCTCCTGAAATATTTTCCGCTGCACTGTAAGGTCAGTTTCTTTGGAGGTAAAAAAAAAAAAAATCCGTGGTTTTGTTGTTGTTGTTGTTGTTGTTGTTGTTGTTGTGTGTGTGTGTGTGTGTGTGTGTGTGTGTGTGTGTGTGTGTGTGTGTGTGTGTGTGTGTGTGTTTTCTTGTTTTTTGTTTTAAAGATGAAAGTGTTTCCATTTGTCAGCTTCTTTCGAAAAACAAATGGTGCCACTCCATTTCTAGACTAAAAATGTCACTTTCTCCGGAAAAATGTCAGTTTCTCTAAAATTATGTCAGTTTCTCTAGAAATGGTTGTCTGTTCCTCTCAAAAGCGTTCTCAGTTCTCAGTGCTTGTACTTAAAGGGTTTTTTTTTTAATGGTTGATTGTTTTACATTTCTTCTCGTTACTATATTGTTGTTGCCCTCCATAAGACACTAGAGGCAGATGTGCGTTTTTGTGCAATTAGTGGGGTTAATTCATGTGCACACGTATTTGCGTGAACCAAGGTGATTTGAAGGGAAGGGAATTCGCGTCAACTGGTGCACACACACACACACACACCTACCGACCTGTTATGAATTGTTACGTGTATAACACAGTAGAATTTTTTTTTTTTTCTGGGAAGGAAATCCAGGGGTGTGATTCATGGAGGGGTACTAGGACAAAGGTCCGAGACTAGCTTGACCGGCCAAACTGAGACAAGCAGAGTAGTACCAAATGCATGAACGGAGACTAAGGCACGTATAGGACTATTCCGGGGAATAAACTGTAGTACACACTGATGACAATCCCGATGTAATAAGTCTCAGACTAGAGCTAAATCTCAGGTTAGTCTAGTCTTGTTTCATGCAGCAGCAGCAAGCCCCAGGGTACTCGAAAACATAACATTTTCGGTTCAGTCTGTCATTCAAAGCGAAGTTTCTTTGCGTACTTTTAGGTTTCATGTCCAGTCAGGTTCCAATACGCACGTCTCTTACCGGCAGGAAATTAAAAATGGATTAAAGTTTAGTTGAAACACATAGCATGCGATTTCAACCCACCTTTTCATTCCGAACAGCTCTGACTACAGCACTACAGCACCCTGCCCTTTGGGAAATGGGGGTCGGGGGCAGGGGGGTGGAGGGAGGGGGGGGGGAGTGGTTAGAGCAGAAGGTGTTTAGTGTCCTTCTTGTAGTGTGTGCAGTTGTAATTATTTTGAGTTATTTGAGCAGAATTAATTTCCTGGCGGCATACGTATCCTGCAGGATTGACTGCCTGTGTTGGTAGCCCTTGTAGAAGTTGCCTTGTCGATCAGGCTGTAGCCGGGTGACTGTGTTAATGCACATTTGCCGATTTAAGAGGGGATAATTTTGTCACCGGTTTCTTCCACCGACCTTAAATTTACGATGAGTGACTTTATTTTTTTTATGAAATAGGTAAACTGCAGCTTATGTTATCGCTAGATACAATGCATTTGTGAAGCATCTGATTTCAAAGGTTAACGTCATTGTGTGACATCATAGACACATTATCTAAACACTGACTGTAGCAGCGATTTAAAGATTAAAATAACGCCGCTTGCGCTTTTATGACGGATGCAAGAGAGTAAACGATCGAAGCTGCAACAGATGACGTATGTCGACTGCTTACGTCACTCGCCTCGACGTCATCATCTACGTACGCTACACTGATAAGTCAGACAGGCAAAGTTGTACAAGGACATTCATATCATTTTAATGTCACCTTTCAGTTATGACGCAATATGACGATGTGTTACCTAGGATTTGAAACGGCGACGCCGGACCATCATTCTCCCCCCCCCCCCCCCCCGAACCCTTTTTGCATCAGTCAGTATTCTCGAGTGTCAACCGGCCCCCGTAGTGTAGTGGTTTGCACTTCGGACCATGGACCGGGAGACCCGGGTTCGAATCCCAGCCGAGGCAAGCGGGATTTTTCCTGCCTAGGTCGGCCCAGAGCGGGTGTGCTAAGGGCCCAATGGGGAGGCTGTTGCCACACAGCCGAGATTCACCCACTTCTCGGGTGCGACTTTGGGGGTGCTTCCCTGGGTATGACACGTCTTATGATGTGGATGATTACACTGCCGGCACCGTAGGCCTGGTGAACGCCGGGATATTTATGACAGGAAGCGTGGAATGCGGCCCTGTCCCGCAGTCCCAAACCACACGGACCTCCATAGCATCATCTTACCATCTTCCTTATCTCCATCCTCATGCATAATAAAAATTGACCCAGCTTTTTAGCCCTCCGTGGAGCTGGCAAAAAGAGTTGGGACAGCACCAAAAACAAAACAAAACAAAATTCTCGAGTGTCAAAAACAAATTCCTTTGTTGGACCAAATAAAATGTGAATCTTATCTTATCCTATTTTTACCCTCCCAACTGATATATGTCTTTCAAAGTTACCCGTATTATGTTGTGGGTGCACAGCAGACATGCCATAGACGCTTCCACGCACCCCCACCAACCCACCTTCCTTCTGTCGACAATTTCGAGTGTCAATGACAAAATCCCCTTGTTGGACTGATAAAAAGTTAATCTTATTTTTTACCCTCTCGACAGAGGTTTTTTTTATTTTTTATTTTCCCGAAGTTACATATATAAGTGCAAAGTAGACATAACATGGCAGCTTTTCACACACACGTCATATAATGTGGCGGGCATGTAGGTGCTGTCAACGTTGAACATTTTTCCCCCGCCGATGATGAGGGCATTCTAGTCAAATTGCGCGAACGGTTTAGACAATTGCTTTCCGCACTTGCCTGTAATCAGTGTCACAATGTCACTCACACCTAGTCTCTCACTCCCTGCTCGCGAGGCAGCGGTGTTAAAACTTGCATGAGGGCAAGGTCGCCATAGACACTGAATTTTTGAAGGTGCATATACCCTCGAATAATTTGTAACTGGTGCGTTTTTGCATCTGGTCGCGGTGAGTCAGTTTAGTCTCGCTCCTTCAAGGGGCATCGGTGCCACACGCGGGATGTGTTCGCCAGCGTGAAGTGCCCCGGGTCTAAGCAGCTTGAGGCAGGAAGCGCCCCGGGTTAAATGCAACGTAAGGCTAGAAATGCCCCGGATCTTAGCAGATTGACGCTGGAAGTGTCCCGGGTCAGTGCAGCTTGAGGCTAGAAATGCCGCGGATCTTAGCATCTTGAGGCTGGAAGTGCCCCGGCTCAGTGCAGTTTGACGCTAGAGATGCCCCGAATCTTAGCAGCTTGAGGCTGGGAAGTGTCCCAGGTCAATACAACGTGAGGGTAGAAATGCCCCGGATCTTAGCATCTTGAAGCTGGAAGTGCCCCGGATCAGTGCAGCTTAAGGTTAGAAATGCCCCGGATCTTAGCAGCTTGAGACTTGAAGTGCCCCGGGTCAGTGCAGCTTTAGGCTAGAAATGCCCCGGATCTTAGCAGTTTGAGGCTTGAAGTGCCCCGGGTCAATGCAGCTTGAGGCTAGAAATGCCCCGGATCATAGCAGCTTCAGGCTTGAAGTGCCCCGGGTCAATGCAGCTTGAGGCTAGAAATGCCCCGGATCATAGCAGATTTATGCTGGAAGTGCCCCTGGTCAATGCAGCGTGAGAACGGCTGTGCCCTGGAGTCACAGGAACCGGGGAGTACGTCTTCACTACACCGGGATAGCAGTTGGTAGGGTGTCTCGGGTCGTGAGTTCCATTCCCGGCGAGAAGCCAACTGGTTCCACTCAGTTTTCCTCGTTGCCCCGTCTTTGATCTGATATCAGCCTGATGTTGTGGAAAAGGACGTTAAACCCCCTAAATCCCCCCCCCTCCCCGTCTTCCCAACTTACTAGACATTTGTACTCGATCTTACTGACGCCACACTCACCCCTTGGGTTGTTCATCTGTATGCTTTGGTTTTTCAATGGCGCACAACTCCAAACTTGCTTGGTAGGAATTGAGTTAAACGATCAGCAAAACGTGCTTGGTTAGGTTTGACACCCCACCCACTCTACTCTACTCCCTCCCCCCCCCCCCCCCCCCTCCCCGACACCTTCGACATCAGCACCCACCGCCAACCGACACCCTGCATCCCCCTCCCCCCCCCCCCTTCAACCGCCCACTTCCTCTGTTGCCACAAAATACCAGCACCATTACCACGACCCGTCCGGATGATAGACGTGTGAACGTATTTTGTAGGGTGGAATGTCAAGCGTCAACGTGCGCCAGTCCATTAGGTGCAGTCATGCTGTAACGTCTGTCATTCGGTTCGAGAAAGCGACGCCATGTTTCTACCAGTCGTCCAAGTGTTGTACTTGTATGATAAACGCATTAACATAAGCGTTTTATCCCAGATTATGATTTGGCTCAAAGCGCCGCGAGCTAAACCCAGCGCGCACGCTCACTTAAACCACGCGCATGTTTTCGGGCCGGATTGCCAGTTCACACAAATCCGCTTGCGTCACTTGTGTCCGACCTCTGTGCAAAAAGTCCCAGCTTCACTGGCAGCTTGCCTCCTTTTGTGACCGCCTGGCGTGCTCTGTCTGAGCAGACAATGCAATTTCCCTTCGAGGGACGAATAAAGCGATATCTTATCTTCTTATCATGCACCTTGACTTACACGAAAATTCACGAAATTCACGCTCTTTCATGATAACAAAAATCACTACAGACTAGCACACTCGCCAAACAGGGTACCTCAAATAAAACACCAAACATGACCCCACGGTCCATTTGTGTCCTTACGCCTGTACAGCGCCCCCTCCCACCCCCCCCCCCCCTTTTTATTTCTTCCCGAATGCATGGTGTGTGAGTGTTGTTCCTTCAACGTGTCCATTCGATAATGTACGTGTACGCAGGCGAGACGGACACCGTAAACGAGTCTGCACATGAATTTGACTCGATTTGGCATGGGGAAATCCCACAAAACTCTTGCCTGCTCGGGAAGGGGGGGGGGGGGGAGGGGTTTGAGAGTTTAAAGTCCTTTTCCACCGCATATGGGTGATATCAAAGACGGGGCAACGAGAAAAGGCCAGCACAAATATTTGGCCCCAGCCTTGTCTGCCAGGGAGAATGAGCATTTCAAGAAACTCAGTAGAGAGGGCGCAGGAGATTTTTCCCGATCAGTTTATACTTTTATACTCCAACAACTGGTACATGTTTTATTATTATTATTATTATTTTGTAACATCCTGTTGCTGTAAACGTTCAAGGAAAGAAAAACATCCGGCAGAATGTTTTGAGTTCAAAACCTGATATGCACAATTTTCAAAGAAAAGAAAAAAAAAGAAAAGAAAGCTACCTTTTCATATCAGGTGAAAATAGGATCTAGGACATACAGTGTGCAGAGAAATGAAAACCGAATAGCTGCATGCGTGTCACTCGTTGACTGACAGTAATGCAAGCCCACTTCCAGCGTTACTTGTCACAGGTTGTGCAGCTTAGGGAGGGTTAAATCGTACATTTTGCACCGGGACGGGCCAGCTTTAAAAAAAAAAAAAAAAACTGCCCAAAGCGCCGTAACTAATGCTGTCGCCCGTGGTACAGGTTTTTCTCTCCCCTTTTGTGTGCAGGCTTTGCCACATCTTGTACAGAGGAGAAATTAATACGATTTGAGGAGGGGGGGGGGAGAAAGAAAATAAAGTTGGGAGGGATGGAGGTTGGGGGGCGCCGGCCGGGAGCCGGGGGGGGGGAGGGAGGGTCGAAAGGGAGGACCAGGTGGGAGACTGAGAAGGAATGAACTTAATGAACGAAGGATCCAAGAGGGAGGGGGGGGGTGTTACTGGGGGAGGTTCACTTAAATCGACCTGCAGGTATCAGAACGCGAAAGCTGCTTTTTCTCGCCTGCGTGTAAATATTGTAGAATGAGACGTGCATGCACCAGCGACTTACAATGGATTAGGACTGAAAGTTCAGAGAGAGAGAGAGAGAAAAAGAGAGGGATGGAGGGTTGAGGGGGAAGGGGGTGGAGGCCCTGGTACAATATTAAAAATCATCAAGCTAATCATCCCTGAGCGGACTGTGTTCCACCTCTCCTATGCATCATGCTGTCACCGCGCCCCGTTTCTGAAAATGGCTTTCGGGCACGCCTGGAGGAAGGGACGTAATTCGTAGTAATTAGCTCCCCTGGTCTTCGATTCTCTTTCTCTTTCTCTCGGCATTGTAACATGCGTTACCGAGCCTACTAAAGGGCAGCGTAGGGATGAGAGTTATCTTCCCGCAGCTTCTGTTCTTCAGGTGCGTTGAAGTTGTCCGGACTAAATAGGCAGGTTTCTACCTGTACAGCAAAACCTTTATTACAAGCGGCGTGGACGTTGGTTGGTTCAACGTCCTTATAATAATAATAATAACAGTGAAAGTAGCAGTAGTCGTAATAATAAGTGTTTATTGCTTGGGCGGTTTGCCCAATTTCTTGAATGGGCTCGAAGCACCGCGAGCTGAACCCAACACACCACGCACGCTCACGTGAATCACACGCATTCTCTCACACACTGACTGGACATGTACACATTACAACTATTTCAGTTTCTGAATTCAGAACTGCATATATTTTCAAATGTCTGTGGGCTGAACAGAGGGAGAGAACCGCAGACGATCGGCCCGAATGAAAGGTGCCACGCACGAGAAGGAAACATTCTCCCAGTCGAGAATCGAATTCACCCGGCGAGAACTGAAAGTTCACACGGGGTTGAAACAAAATGGACGGGCGTTTTCCGGTGCTGTGCCGCTTCCGAAACCATTGGACCGCCAATCAGCGGGTTCCCACGACATGGCACCGCGTGTCCCCCCCCCCCCCAATTCAAAACACCATTGCATCGGAAAAACTCTTTGGATTTTCAATTGTCAGTTGGGGCGGTCGGTGGTCCAGTGGTTAAGAGACCTGTCACCAATGCGAGAGGTCAGGGGATCGAGTCCCACTCGGGGCAAAGAATTTTTCCTTCTCGTATGTGGCACCGTTCATTCGGGCCGATCGTCGGGGGTTCCCTCTGCTTTGGAAATGTTCAGCCCACCAAATTTGAAAAATAAATGGAAATCTAAATTCCGAAATTTAAATAGCTGAGCTGACCCATCGCACCACGTGATTGTAATGTGTTTATGTCCGGTGTGTGAGAGAATGTGTGTGATTCACGTGAGCGTGCGTGTTGGGTTTAGTTCGCGGCGCTTTGAGCCGATTCATGAAATTGGGTAAAGCGCCTATATAATACTCATTATTATTATTATTATTATTATTGAAAGGGACCGTTTGCCAACCCGCAATTGACTTGTGGTATGACTTGTGGTATGACTTGTGGTAATGCGTTACTGCAATCTAAAGACGTGTATATGCTCATATTTTTTTAAGATAACAGCTTTAAATGTGAGAAATCGTCGTGGAAACTTTTGCATAGCGGCATAGCAACGTGAAGGCCGTCCGTTTTGATCACCCCCAGCCGTGGTCCAACCAACCACCAAGCGCTACAGACAGGTTTCGCTGTACGTCTGATTGCATGGGATGCCTGATGTCCCTGTACCTGTCCCCGCTGATTGCGTTCGATGTCTGATCTAAGGGAGGACCGCAATCTGGGGATCAGGTAAGCGGCTTTTGGGAGAAGGCGTTGGTTTAGTGAAGTTTTACGTGCTCTTTGGTCATCTTTAGGCACCACCTCCCTCCCCCCCCCCTCCTCTTCCCACGCCCCACGCCCCCTCCTCGACTGCTACTACAACCCCTGCTTATGGCTTTATTCATTTGAATTTGTGGTCAAAGTGTTTGTGTAAATCAGTCAGTCTGAATGTCGTGTTTTATCATTACATTTAGAGGACAAATAATGGAAGTATGATAATTAATTTTAGTGCCACTTCTATTTTTGTCTGTTTTCTTCACTTTGCTGTGGAGGTTCCATTTATTTTATTATTATTTTTTAGGTTTGTTTTGGATTTTTCTGGTTTTATTGTGTTTGTGGGATTTTTTTGGTTGGTTGGAATTTTTGTTTTTGTTGTGTTTGGTTTGGTTTCCTTCTTAATTATATGTTTCTGTTATAGTTGTTGTTATGTCGTTAGTTTACTGTTTTGGAAGATGCTTTTTGAATGGCAAACTTATGCGCAGCCGATCAACTTCTGTTTTTCACTCTCCCTCTGTAGCGTCCTTTTTTATTCCTTACTATTCCCCTCTGTCCTTTTTGTCGGAATGTAACTGTCACACACACACAAACAATACATTCTACGAGTTGATATTTCGCTCGGCATTGCAGCCCGGCGGGCAAGAAAAGGTGTATTGAAAAAGAGTTTCACTATCATAATCAGTCAACTCTCCTCCCACAGTCAGGCCACGAATCCGACTTTTTCATTTCTCGCTTGCCCTGGCAAATCTGGAATGACTGCCATATTTCAGTATTTGGCAAAAACTCTCTCCCCAATTTCCCCGGATTGCTCTTTGGCCGTGCGTGGCTGATGCTATTTTGTCGTTCTCATTTCGTGCTTATCCCCCCTTGTGTGCAGGGGAGGCAAGTGGTCATGACTGGGCTAATTATCGGTGCATTATCCCCCCCGCGCATTTCATTACCTCCCTTTGATGGTTTTCCTCCGCTTGATTGATTTTTCCCCCTTTGCTGTATGAAAGCAGAACTGATGGCTCAGACTCAGACCCCGACACAGGGGGAGAAGGGAGGGGAGTGTGCTGGTGAAATGTCATCTGTCGCGACGGAGAGCATGCTGTATTAACTGTTCAAATCCTATCACATGTAATGACGTGACGTTCTGGATAGTTTCCGGTGTGCAGGTTTTGGCTTTTTTTTTTTCTTTTTTTTTTTTTGAAAGTTGATGAAAGAAATGTCTGCACGAAATGACAAAGTCAGTAAGAATAACGAAACTACATCAAGGGTTCAAGAGTTCAAGGGTTCGAGCTTTTAAAATTTCTTTTAGTTATTTATTTGTAACTGCTTTATTGTCCATTTCGGTAAATTTAGGTTGCTTTCCTCGGGAGGGGGGGGGGGGGGGAAACTGTGTCGCGGTGAGGTTACTCCTATTTCACCTCAGCAAGACTCCTTAGCACACCACTCCACCCATCCCATCGTCCTACCCCCAGCCCATCATCCTACCCCCATCCCATCATCCTGCCCCCATCTCCCCAAGACAGGCACGTTCACCTGCACAGTCACCCAAAAAGGCACCGGGCACAAAAAGGACCTATTACTTGACGAGTAAAAACGTTGCTAAAGTCTGCTGACCTATCGGTTACAGACAGATTTCCAGTGGAGTGACACCCCCCCCCCCCCCTTCCCTTCCCCTGTGCGTTCAGTAGGACTCCTCAACGCATCCCCCCCCCCCACCCCACACACACACCCCCTCTCCTTCTGCTTTCTTCAAGATGGGCAGCGTCACCTGCACGGTCACCCCCAGAAGGCATTCAGCACAAAAGGACCAATTATACCTAAACGCATTTGGGTGAAAGCCTGCATCCCGTTTGTTACAAATGTGTTTTCGAGCTGCGCCGGGGCTGCTATTAGCCCTGAACAAGCTCGTACATCACAGAGAAACGTCATCGCACCGGGGGCTCGATCATGATCAAGAGAGCTTGGTTTTGATTGGTCCAGAGATGAGGCACTTGATCATGATCAAGAGAGCTCGGTTTTGATTGGTTCCGAGATGAGGTAAGGACTAAGCCCCTCTCCGGCCTGACAGGAATGTGGCAGCTTCATCAGACTAAGTACACATCGCAGAGACAAGAGTTTAGAGGGTCATTAATTTCGGACCGCGTAATTGGGGATTTGGTTTGCCTTGCGTCCCCCCGCTCTAGCCGACGCTAATTGAGAAAGCACTGAGGCGGTCTTAGAGGGGCTGGCGTCAGAGGGTATAATTGGTATTGTCAAGGATGCCGGCGATATTCGCGAACGATAAATCAGACTTTAGAC
>JACVVK020000613.1:42500-60000 GCA_018292915.2 Batillaria attramentaria
TTTCAAGTGTGGCGGCTTTACGTATTTCTATTTTTTAAGGGGTGTGTGTGTGTGTGTGTGTGTGTGTGTGTGTGTGTGTGTGTGTGTGTGTGTGTGTGTGTGTGTTGTTGTTGTTGTTGTTGTTGTTTTGGTGTGTTGTCGTTGGTTTCTTGTTTTTTTCCCTTGCGTGGTGGAAAAGGACGTTGAACCCTAAATAACAACCAAGTCTCTCTCTCTCTCTCTCTCTCACACACACACACACACACACACACCGTGCACACACACACACACATACACACACACACACACACACACACACACACACACACACACACGCAGCTCATTGATATAATTTACTACAGCCTAAAGGACGACAAGCCCATCCCCCCCCCCCCCCCCCCCCCCCCCACGCACACACACACACAAGACTCCTCCCGACTGACCAACCAAATAAGCAACCCATCAGGCAACCACCCACGACTGCCAGCATCTACCCACCCCATTCCCTTCCCCACCATCCCACTGCCCCCCAGCAACCTGCTCAAGTCCGAACACCACCCCAACCCCCCCCCCCCACCCCCACGCACACACACACACACAGACTCCTCCCCGACTGACCAACCAAATAAGCAACCCATCAGGCAACCAACCCACGACTGCCAGCATCTACCCACCCCATTCCCTTCCCCACCATCCCACTGCCCCCAGCAACCTGCTCAAGTCCCACCCCAACCCCACCCCCCACACCCCCCACCCCTGTCTCCGTCCCCAACCCCTTCTCCGCCCTACTAATACACGAGGGTTAAGAAAAAAAGTGAGGACAATCGAACTCGACGCCAAAAGGTTAATTTCAGGAGGCCCACTGATCCCTGCTTGAAATGCATTGGACAGTACATGTAATGGGAAATTTCCCAATTTCATGGCTTGAAGGAATAATTTGAAAACTAAATTAAAGGGAAAACTTGAAGCTGGGGGGAGAAAATGAGAGGAGGAGTAAGGCAGGAAAGTGCAGTTGAGGGGATGAAGGTGGAGGGGGGGGGTGTAGGGGTGGCGGGGGGGGGGGGGGGGGAGGTGGGGGGATGCGAAGGGCAGCACTTGGAGGTGGTTTTGCGGGTGACATGCAAAATGGAAACCTACTTTCCCGAAGACAGAATGATTATCCTATCAGCGAGAAAGAAGAAGGAGAGAGGAAACAGTAAAAAGGAAGAAGAAAAAGCTAATCTATATCGTGATTACTCGCTTTTTCTCATTCTTTTTTTTTTCCTGTTTTTTTTCCCCTGCTATTTTTCTTTAGGCTGCACTGGAGAAAGTAGTTCATTCGGTCGTATTACCAGTGCGTACATAGAGCTACAGGCATTCTTGTAGCAGATGCAATACAACAAAAAAACCCCAAAAAACAAAAACAAACCCGTAGTACCCTTGTTTTTGTAGTACAAACGCGTGCAGGAAAAAGATGAAGTGGTTGACAATTAATCAGTTTTTGGCCCGTGTCTCATTATCGATATATTATGCAGCTGTTGCTATTGTGCTGTTGTATTTTACTCCTGCTATGTCGCTCTCTTGGTGCAGTCGCAGAGAAGACACGGGGTACAACAGGATACAACTCCAATACTTTATTAACAGAAGATGCGTGGAGAACAAATTCATGAAAGAAGAAGAACCCAGAACGCTGTGCAGGGCTGCTTATATATACTAAACAGGTCAGATCTAGAACATTCCTCAACTTACTGGCAAGTTCGAAATCTTTCCAAGGTGACGTAATCTACTGACGTTACTGCACCAGCATGTTCTGGGATGGTCTAGAAATTTCCATCGAAATGCAGTGGCTTTTCGCGATCTCTACAACATGTACGTTGCTGTATTGTTGCTTTTCTTTGTTTGTTTGTGTTGTTGTTGGTGGTGGTGTTTTGTTGTAAGTTCTGCCAGGGGAAAAAATTACACTAACTAAAACATACAACCACTCCGAGCGCACGCTACACCACAAGCACACTAATTACGCCATCGTCTACCTGAAGCTAAACAAGTTGAACGTATCCCCACCACCAGCAATCCTCTCGCCCACCCAGAACCAATTACCTATGAAAATGGAAAGTTTCGATTTCAAAGTTAGCAGTTGGTTTGAGCCGGCCGCGGCACACCGCCTGCCGTCCCTCCAGCAGGAACAACCCCAGCCAACGCGACCAGGACGCTATCTCATTCGTGTTAAGAAACACGCACTCTCTCCCTAGTCCTCCCCCGATGTGAAAAGAACTTATTAAGGAATGGGGACATTCAATAGGAAAGAATTAATTAGAGAATGGAATTCCATTCGCTCTCGTGTAGAATCGGGCAGGCGACGGTCGGTCTCTACTGAGACTCCAGACTCAGTCTGCCAGTGCCAGGGACCTCGGTTCAGTCCCCTGGCAGACTATTCAGGGGGTCAGGGGATGTAAGTCGACTTCCACGATAGCTCATCGGTGAGGATTGGAATTGGACGGTGGGGGTGGGTGGGTGTTTGAGGGTTTAACGTCCTTTTGCACCACATGATGGGGTGATATCAAAGACGGGGCAATGGAAGAAAAAAAACCCCAAAAAACACCCCCCCCCTTCAAAAAAAGTAAATAAATAAAATAAAATAAATAAATAAATAAACTGCTCCAATATCTGGCCCCATTCGGGATCAGAGCCTACGACTCGAGCACTGAACGTCCAACGCTCTACCACTCGGCTATCCTGGCTACCGACGATGATGATGATGATGATGATGATGATGACGACGACTTTATACAGCGCACGGCTTCACTCTACCTGAGTGCTCATGGCGCAAAGGGAGAGGGTTGAGAGGACAGAAAATAAACCAAACCAAACCAAACCAAAACAACAACAAAAACAGCAAACTAGAGTGAGGGAGGACTACATTTTTCAACCTGAGATTACGTAATTCAGCGACCACTTTAACATCGTCCACTACTTGGATAATACAAGCCGAACAAGCGCTGGTTCAGCATGAGCCTATTCAGTACAAGCGTATAGGCATGTGAGCTTATTCTATTTATAGCTGGAGTCGGGAAAGCGGCCTCGCCCAGAAAAGACGGTAGAAGGGCTATCCCACGTGCCTGGTGTGCAAATTCATGAGAACGGTAGCAATGTCCGTATGGAGTAACGCTTCATTTGCTTTGAAAATGTTCAGCCCACCACCACACACACAAAAAAAAAATGAATGCAACTCTAAATTCCGATACATAAATAGCTGAGTTGATTACAGTACTCACACCACGTGGTTGTATCGTCTTGTGTGAGAGAATGCGTGTGATTCACGTGAGTGTGCGAGTTGTGTTTAGCTCGCCGGCACCGCTTTGAGCCAAGAAACTAAGATAAGATAAGATAAGATATCACTTTATTCGTCCCTCGAAGGGAAATTGTTCTGTCTGCTCAAACAAAACTGACAATAAAAATCATTACGACTGAGGCTGACACAAGAGCAGACCGGTCGCTACAGAGTTGCGCCCCCTAACTGAGTAAATCTCGTGCATCATCATCATCATCATCATAAAAAGAGTTTGATCTTTGTAACTGAATTTAAACTTTCCGTATGCCGTCACGCATCCAGTGGTACCAAGAACCGTGCTCTAGTCCCGCGATAGTGTTTGAGGTCTGAGAAGGGAGCTAACCGGGATGACGTGGGATGGGGGTTGTCTGTCGTGGATAGATAAAACCTGGCAAGCACGACAGTGTTACCCAATGAGGAAATGGACACATACATTTAATTTCCTTCCTCTTTTTGCTGTATTGAGCGGCTCTCTCTCTCTCCCTCTCTCTCTCCCCCCCCCCCCCGAATCCAGTCTCTCTCTCTCGCTCAGTATCAAATAATTATATAAATCAGCACTAAAGACTCAACTCTGGGAACTTAGCAATCCGGCATATGTTTATTTACTCCCGAGTGCATGCATGTGTGTGTGTGTGTGTGTGTGTGTGTGTGTGTGTGTGTGTGTGTGTGTGTGTGTGTGTGTGTGTGTGTGTGTGTGTGTGTGTGTGTTCTAAATCTGTTTGAATTTTGTTTCCGAGCTCAGTGTTCACATTTTGGGTGTTAAAAGCTATTTCAGTTGAAAAATGGTAAGTTTGAAAATTGGTCGCCACTGAGACCGACAACTTTTACCATTTTCAGCTTAAGTTACTACAGTCTCTCTCTCTCTCTCTCTCTCTCTCTCTCTCTCTCTCTGAGAGTCTGAGTCTCTCTCTCTCTCTCTCTCTCTCTCTCTGACTTCCGGTTCCATTCAATCCATTCCATTTCCATTTCCATCTTGCTCATTTTCGTTTTCTTCTCCCTATCCTCATTCCATGCCCACACCATTTCTCCAGTAACGCGCTGTCCCTTTTCTGTTTTTTCCCCTCCCCATCACAGCAACTCCTGTCTTGATTACGCCGGCTTCCGTACGGGCAGGCTAGGAGTGAGGGATTGAGCGATTAATGTAATGTAATTTCATTACCTTTCAGTAGATTGATTATTATAATTAAACCCACCATCGCTTTTCCCATTCCGCTTAGCGGTTGCCGCCACCGCCAAGCCCAGCTCAGCTCAGCTCCCCCCCCCTCCCACACACACACACACACACAAACTGGGACTTAGAAATCTTCCTAGTTCTGGTAATGGGATGGGAAGACTTTAGAAGGGGTGGAAGAGCACGCAGTGGGACAGCTACGGGGAGGTCTCCCAGGAACCTGCAGATTGGTCGGATGCCGAAGCTCAGGACCCAATCACTTTTGAAAATGAAAGGAGATTAAAGCTGGCCACCCCTTGTATGGATTCTAGCAAGAGAGGGGAGAAGGGAATCGCCCGCCCGCATCCGCCATCAAATTATGGCGTGTCAACAGCACGCGCATGTACGGGTTAATGGATCCCCGGGAAATAAATTAAAACATGTCAGCCACCAAAGCCATGTGTTTTCACATAAAGCACAAACTCGATTCACAAGTAAATTGCTGCGATTCGCCCCTTTCGAGCGGCGAAAGGGGACGGCTTTGTCCCTGGTAATTACAAAGCCAAAGGGGGGAAAAGAGAGAGCGAGGAAGGGAGAGAAGCCGCGAGAAGAGGGGAGAGAAACGCGTAGGGCTTCATCAGCGATGGAGGCACACGCCTCAGTTTAACGCAAGCAAACCGTGCGGCTGTCGTCATTCTGTTGTCAGGAACTGGTCAGGGGGAAAAGGATTTTCACTGAGCTGATAGCTAGCTCCGTCCGTGGGTTCGGCGCTGTGCTGCTTGTGTCATCAGGCTGCTTTTTCATTTAGGAGTTTTTGCTCTTTACGCGGGCTGCACTTTTCTCAGTTTTCTGTGAGATTGCATCTTGCGGCCGAGCAAGAGAGAGAGAGAGTCAGTCCGTCGTGTGAGCGAGTGAGTGAATTTACTCGGTTTTTAGCTGCTGAGCGATTGAAACTGGCAGAATCTCTCTCGTTTACGCGCAAGCACAACCTCCTGGAATTACGTGCTGCCTTGAAGAAGCCGAAACAGAGGAAGAGAGCCGAGGAAAAAAAAAGCGCTGGTGGTAACGAGTGAGCCGCTAAAAGTTTGGCCACGTGACTCGCTCGACGGTGATTATTTTCTGGGGAGAACTTGTTGACCTTGGAGAACTGCACTGGAGACCTTAATAGTTTCTGGAACACCTTCTGTTGGTGTGTACGCGTGTGTGTGTTCGTGTGTGTGTGCGCCTAGTGCTCTGCTGGTTCATTCTGTTTCAATCTCGGAGGTTATCGCCGGCTATCAGAACTTGCTTAGTAAGGGGAAATATTGCACCGACTGGCACCACTTGACTGGTTGGTGAGGAGAAACTCCGTGATGATTTGATAAAACCGTGGCGCATGCAACTCGCTATAAGCGGGACTGAGTCCGCTGCTCACAGTTCAATCACCAGGTGTCTTTTTCCATGGACACTGACTGACTGACTGACTGAGCACAAACAGATACCGCCGTATGCGGATAACTGAGGAGCGCACCTTGGATTAGTGTTTTGAGTGAAAGCAACCAGGTCAGTACTTACGTTCTTTCGATCATCAACGGTTACCGTAATCTTGGCCGGATAAGCTCAGCGCACCAAACAGTTTGACTAGCTCCGCCAAGCCGGCTGTTTCAGAAGAGTGCACTATGTAACGTCATACTGACTTGCACAACTTGTGCAGTCTTCAGTCATTGTGTCTTTAGACAACGTCCATGTGGGAATCCAGTACAGTGCAGTCACCGGCTGCTACTACTCCGTGGTATCACACGCCTTACGAGTAACGAGGACTTTGATTGGCTGATCAGGGTGGGTTACACAGAATTAACGGCGGATATCGATCCTGTTGTTCAGCGGTGTTGAGTGGAGGCCGCGGTTTTCAGTGCCTGGGAAGTTTTATGCCGATCTGTTTTTTCCTTGTGTCCGGGGCTGATTAGACTGTGAAGTGCCAGCGGGTCCCGAGTTAAGACTGTGGCATACTGACGTGACTGTCTGCAAGGGTTTAGTTACCTCATCACAGTTCATCCCGGCACAGCGTTTTTCCTCGACGACAAGGGTATGTTTCAAACTGTTGTCTGTCACCTGTATTATTGTCAGCGGTGTTGCAGTGCGTCAAGTGTTTTCCCTAGTTTTCTGTTACTAGTACTGACTGAGAAGTTTCCGGGCAGGAAGTTTGCATTTATTTGCAAATATTTGTGGCTTTGAAGGATAAATCGTTGGTTGGATAATGATATCGTGCACTGCACGCGCGCGGGCGTGTCAGTATCATCCGCGCGCCCGCGTTTGTGTGTGTGTGTGTGTGTGTGCGTGCGTGCGTGCGTGCGTGCGTGCGTGCGTGCGTGAGTGTGTGTGTGTGCGTGCGTGCGCACGGTGCGTGCGGACTCAGTGACCGTAATGTTTTCAGTTTAAGGATAAAGCTTATACGCAGTGCTGCCTTTCTTACACGTTGCCATTTTCTTCTACATTATATAATTATATATATGAATATGCATTAGAACACATGACTCGAAATAACAATGCGTTAATTACACTGATGTGGATTTTTTCTCTCTCACAAAAGCAATGATAAAGAAACGTCATCTGATACATAGATCTGGCGAGTGAAATGGAAAACATGACGTACATAGTGATTAACAGTGATATGAATCGACACAGTATAGTATGGGTAGTACGAGAGAGATAGACAGAGAGAGAGAGAGAGAGAGAGAGAGCGCACAGGCATGTTGGGTGTGTCCAGTCTTCGGTATGTGTGTGTGCGGTTTGTGTGTCAGTGTGTGTGTGTGTGTGTGTGTGTGTGTGTGTGTGTGTGTGTGTGTGTGTGTGTGAGAGAGAGAGAGAGAGCGCACAGGCATGTTTGGTGTGTCTTTGATCGGTATGTGTGTGTGTGCGGTGTGTGTGTCAGTGTGTGTGTGTGTGTGTCAGAAAGAGAGAGAGAGAGCGGGTGGTACGGTGGAGGGAGGGGGGGGGAGGGGTGTCAGCTAGGGATGTGGTTTCAGTGTGACTGTCTGTCTGCCCACTACTATATAGTGTGTCCCGTCGTCCCGGTTCTCCCGTGTTTTCCCCCTGATTTGTCCGGCAAGGGGGGTATCTCTCAGACAAACCCTTTTATCCAAATGTGACGACCTCAAGAGGGATCAAGTTATCCCCCTTTCCGTAAAACCAATCACCACAATGGCCGAGGGGGACGACGGGAAGGGGTTGGAAGAAGGAGCGCAGCTCTGGGGGCCGGGGAAGGGAGGACGAAGGAGGGGCTGGGGTCCGGGGGGGGGGGGGAGGGGTGGCGAGGAAGGGGGCAAAAACATTTAGCAAATGGCCCATGAAACTCAATTTTCCTGATTACTCGTGGCTAGATTCAGTTTTCACTGAGACATAGAATTGTTGATAAGGTCTGTCGGCGGGGGTCGTAGGGGAGGATAGAATAGCCAAATGAATCCGGAAGCCCCCCCCCTTCCCCCCACCCCCTTCACCTCCCTGTGGGTCAGTGTTTACAAACTGCCCGAGACCATTCGCTGATTAGTTGAGTGATCGATCGATCGTGGGGGGGGGGGGGAGGGATTGAAAGGTGGGTTTATCAAAATGATATGCCGGATATTCTCTTTGCGTTGCTGACAGTCATCCAGCGGAGAAAAAGTAGCACGTACTGTCAGTGAAGGTCGTACGTCACAGTTATACAGCGAAGTGTACAGTGTGTATGAGAGTACAGTGTCTGAACGGATTTTCTCTGACTTTGCTTGATTTGCTGTAAAGGATCTGATTGATTGATTGATTGATTGATTGATTGATTGATTGATTGATTGATCCGTCGACTGACTGACTGACTGACTGACTGACTGACTGACTGACTGACTGACTGACTGACTGGCAGGCAGGTAGGTAGGTACTGCCAGGCAGGCAAACGGAGAGACAGACATACCGACTGACTGACTGACCGCAGTGAATAGAAGACGGACAGACAGACAGACTGACTGACTGATTCACTCGTTTACTCATTCTTTCACTCATTCATTGCTCATTCGCTGAATCATATTTATACCTGCATTGCGTATCATAGTGTTTCTGTTTTCTTTTGTGCATTCAAACGGTCAGTGTTTTTCAGTAGCCGAATAACTAAATGAAAACAAATTAAAGGACACTCGGAATAAACAAAACGGGAAATTTAAGTGGCGAAGCGACCCGATGATTCAACTGATAAACTGTTGCACGGTTTGGAAACGATTTATTTATTGATATACAGATTGGATGGGGTTTTTGTCTCAAGAGGATATCGACGTTGAAGTCATGCGGTAATAACGCTATCGTTAAGTATGTTGAGGTTGGTCATTAACGGGGAGGGGGGGGGGGGGTGAAAAGCCGGACCGATCTGACTCGTTTTCTTTTTCATAATGACTACACACCATCCCCGCCCCGCTAACTTCAACACAGCTCTCAGGAAACAAATTTCCTGCCGATCAACTATAGAGGAGATAGAAAGTTACCGCGCAGGAGATAGAAAGAAAACACGACAGGCGTCGCGAAAAGTGGTCAGTCAGTCAGTCAGTCAGTCGGCAGTCGCGTAGGGTGCGACTCCGGTCTGCCAAGGGGAGAGGACTGGTGAAGAACTCGAGAACGGGAGGTAATTCTGGCTGTATTTTCTTGCTAATTTTCAGTTGCTCATGCAGAACACACAATTTCCACTCCGCGCTGGACAGCCTATTTCCTGCCTGTTTGTGAATCTTCCTGTCGGTATCCGTCGGGGAAGACTTTTTTTTTTTTTTGCGCCGCTGTGGCGGTCCAATCAGAACACTCGATGCCGCGCTAATATTTACCCTGCCATTTGGGCCTAATTAGGAGGAAATTAAAATCCCGAAAACACCAGGAAAGGGAGACAAGTCCCTTGACGACGGGGCGAGGCTGATTGTCGTTAGTCAGTGCACTGAGCAAGCGCCGCTGGTGCTTTGTCAGTAGTCGCAGAGTTTGAGTGGATGGAACCGGATTACCCGCTGGTTGCTTCACAGACTTTCGGTTTCGGTTAGTGTGTTAAAGGGTCACCCGGCACTGTTCTTGCCTTTTTGAAAACAACAACAACAACAACAACAACAACCTACTACATGGTGATGAAAACATTAACTAGTCAAGAAAACCTCACAATCTTCCAGTATGTACATGGCTATAATAAAAAGCCATCGCTTTACCATATAATTATTAGGAAAGTAGTTTAAGCGCTTACTGTGCCGCGGGCAGTCTGTCAGCTGCGCCCAGCCAAAACCATTTCCCCCCTCCTCCCGCCCTTCCTTTCCCCTCCCTCTCTCTTCTTCTCACTTTCCCTTCTTCTTACTCCCCCTCGTCCCCTCTCCCTCCCTCTCCTGGGGGAGCCGGGGTGGCCGAATGGTAGAGCGTTGGACTACTAATGCTCGGGTCGTGAGTTCGTATCCCGGCTGGGGCCAAATATTTGTGCTGGCTTTTCATCGTTGCCCCGTCTTTGATATCACCCGTATGTGGTGGAAAAGGACGTTAAACCCCCAAACACCCACCCACCCACCCACCCTCCCTCTCCCGTCTTGTTATTGTTATTATTATGCTCAGTGTGTGCTGTCACAGTATTCGCCGTACTACCACGTGAACGTTCACAGGCGGAGGCTATAAATAGGCATCTGGCCTTTTGTCACCGCCTGAATACTTCTGTTTCGTGTAAACTGGCCAGCGGAATATATATCCACGTTTAAATAAAAGAACAACAACAACACAACAGGCTAACTCCATCTTTGCTAAGTCAACTTACGTTTTGGAACAGTTTCCGGTGCTTGCGACTGAAATGCACCTGTACGTGGCTCGAAATACTCTATTTTAGTGATTAGTACAGCTCTGAATGCGATACAAAGTTGTTCACACTTGGCGCAAGCGGTCGAACATTCAAATTCTACAACTGTTGTTACACCACTCGAGCGCTCAGTGTGGTCGCCGCGTCATCGAGTACGCTTCTGTTGGCTCAGTGCCGGCATAGACGCCGGCCGGCACTGTGCAGGTGTCTAAGTGGTGTGATGATAGATACCACGGAAAACAGCTCAGGACGATCTGTGAGCATGAAAATGTTAGGATTCGCCCCTTTAAATGTTTGCTGCATGCCGGCAGTTTTACCGTTTTTTTGTCTTCAGCCCAGCCGGTTGTCATTAGTGCATGCGCCAAACTCAGTCACTGAAACATGCACAGCTGACACTGTGTGAATTCAAGTTAAGTCCCGTCGCTTTAAAGACACTTCGATACTTGTCGCGGACAAGATTGTAAGATTTGTCGTCGTTAATTCAAAATTAAACAATATCATAAGCACAACAATGACTCGAGTGTGCTCATAACTACAGAAAACATTGTAAAAAAGATGCACACTGACTGATACCTGAGGCCGGATCAGTCAGTGCCGTGTTCGGCTTGAAGCAGTCGACAACGCTGGTTTTGTTATTCCGCAGCCATGAGAGAGAGAGAGAGAGAGAGAGAGAGAGAGAGTTCATTAACTTAATTCAAAGCAAGCAAATCATGCGTGTAGAGAGAGTTAAGTGGCCTCCTCTCCTGCGTCGTCCCTTCCCTGAACCCTCTGCCACCGGGATATTGACGCAGTTGCTTCCCTTCAACCCCGCTGGAACTGAACCGATTGCTTTTCCCGTCCGTTTGTCTCCGCCGCCGTCGCGCGCGCGCGCGCAGGGTCACGTGGTCAATAAGCTTGCGGGATTAACCCTGCACAAGGGAGACAATTATGCCGCGTGTTGCTAACGACTTCGCTAATGGAGCCTGACACATTGCTGATTTACATAATTACCAATCCAATAGAGAGCGAGACCCGCGGACCTATCGCGGATGATGCTGAGCAGCTGGCTATGTAGATGCTATCGTGGAATCGGGACAGTGGGAGCTTCACTGCTTCACACGCGCGAAGAGCGGCAGCCAGTGGCAGGCGGCAAGTCAGTCAGTCAGTCAGTGCGCGTGTTTGCGGTACTGACACAGGGGAAACTGGACTTGAAATTTCCAGCGTCGCGTGTCAGTGTCCACCATTTGATCAGTTTGGTGTTTCGCTGGCAACTGCAGGTACTTGTTCAGTCCGACTGAGCCGGACTGACACTGAAGTGGTCATTGCCATTAACAAAACAGCGGAGTCACTGGCGGAGTTCTGGTGAACAGAGGGAGATAAGTTGTGCCTGCATTTGTAGTCTTTGTTTCGCAGTTTTTACTGCGGAGGCGGTCACCGGCTGAAACTAGTGACAGCAGACTCGCAAACTTTTCGATTATTGACCAGACAGACAGTGAGACTCTGAAACTGAGAGGGACGGAGTCAGTTTTCACAGCTGCACACACACACGCACGCACACTCTGTCGGACACGCGCGCGCGCACGCACGTGCATCCGGGACGCGATAACTGAAAAAAAGGCCGGACTGCTCTTATTGCAAAGAACATTTTTGTGACAAGCACTTCGGATCGACTGACTGCGAACAGGCGCTGGCATCTGGCTGGCTCCGACGATCAAGTCAGTTCACGTGGCAACATTCAAGAAGGTGGACTCCTTGGCTTGGCGAATGTGTAAACGGTAAGACTGTTATGGTTACTTCGGCACAGTGCACCGTTGCACGTATGTCACTTTTCCCTGTTACGTCAGTTTTCAAGTACATGGTGATAGTTCGTCGACCCGCGTCAGTTGGTTGTGAGTCGCCGGGCCGACTGCGGTTGACAAAAACCGGCCGCCCGTAGCACCTGTGCACTGTTTTGTATTGCTGTTCGATTTATGTTTTCGGGACATGTTCAACTGCGCGCGCGCGCGCGCACACACACACACACACACACACACACACACACACACACACACACACACACACACACACACACACACACACGCAATGACTGTTAGATACTGCTGTTCAGTTGATGTAAACTTTGTCAGACAACCATAGTTATTGACCAGAGGAAGGACTGTCCGCCGGTGCAACCCAGCGTGAAGTGCCCCGGGTCTAAGCAGCTTGAGGCTGGGCCGGAGTACCGTCCCCCGGGTCCGTCCGCAGTCGGTGCAGCTTGAATCTTTAGACGTTTCGCGGGTCAAAACAGCTTGAGGCTGAAAGTGCCCCGGGTCTATGCAGCGTTAGGCTGAAAGGGCCCCAGGTCAATGCAGCTTGATGCTGGAAGTCAGTGCCCGGGGGTGAAACGAGCCGGGGAGTAGATCTGGCTTAATACTGACACCGGGCTGGTTCAGAGTCTGTGAGACCGGAGCTCGGCATCATTAATTTTGTTTACTATACTGACAATGTTCAGCATATCCGGGCAGAACCCGGCAGTACATGTACATGTACTATAGAATACTGCACAGTTCGTGCAGATGTACTGTCTTCAGCCGGAACCAAAACATTTACGCCTTTTATTCAGCTGTGGGTATCGACTGCCTGCAGTCACGTAGTCTGTTGTCTCCAGCGCTAATACCGGCAGTTCGAAAGTCAGTGATAATTCTGTAAGTGCCGTGAGGATTGTTGTTGTTGTTGTTGTTGTTGTTAGCTCAGACCATAATTAGAGGGAAAAAAATCAAGCAAGTGCTACATTAGTATGTCTAATCTAAGCACCTGTTTTCTCAAGAAAATTTCAAGTTGTCATCCCGACTTTCAATGCTCAGGTCGTGAGTTCGAATCCCGGCTGGGGCCAGATATTTATGCTGGCCTTTTTCCTCGTGGCCCCGTCTTTGATATCATCCACACGTGCTGGAAAAGGACGTTAAACTCACACACACACACACACACACACACACACACACACACACACACACACACACACACACACACACACACACACACCTCTCTTTCTCTCTCTCTCTCTCTCTCTCACACACACACACACACACACACACACACACACAACACACACCACACACACACACACCCTTGTGATTCCGACATTTTGTCGTTTGTCACTAAATTGTTTGTAGGTACAGCGCGGTTTCATTTTTCTTCTAACTTGATCTCAACCTCGTCAGTGTGGGCTGGAAATCCTGTTTTTACCCGAAGTTTGTTATTAGCGTGTTCGAGTGATTTGCGGATGTTTCTGTCCGTTCTGTATCCGCATTGACCGAATTTTTCTTCTGCTTAGGGATGTTTACTGTTGACACATACTTTACTTCTGATTCAACGAAGCCGCTGTTTCGACCCGCTGTCAGTATCTAGAACACCAAGATGTATAACTGAAATAGATAGGGCATTTAGTTCGTGCATGTTTTGTAAACGGGTTGAAGGGATAACTCTCTCTTAATTCGTGAACCGCTGTTGCAAAGGTTGCTTTAATTGAAATTTGCATTGAGCATGTCATAAGCACGTCTTGTTTACGCTTCAACTGTTTCTCTCTACCTCCTCCAGTGCAACAAAATAAATCTGTTTAAACCAAGGGATAACGCACTTGATACGTGAGTTTACAGTGCGTGCACGAAGGTTTGTAAAGAAGACACCACGCCAACTTGACCTGTGCACTATGAGGACTTTTTGTCGAGTGCCTGCTTCCTCCTTCGGACGATAACCATCTCCTCTATCGCGTCCTTACTGGCTCCGTCTGCAATCTGCTTGGGGAACTCTGCACTGACCGGGAACCTAGCGATAATGTTTGTGTCTTGTTGTTGTTGGTTTTTTTTTTTTTTTTAAGATTTTTCAAACTTTTGATTTACACATTTAATTTTTAACATGTTTATAAGCTATATTCGGCCTTGAAACTCTCGCAGTAGTTTTCATAGTTGTTTAAAGACCCGAAAATGAAAAAATAATAAAATCTCATTCGCTGAGTTTGACCTACCCCCCCCCCACCCCACCCCCCTTTTTTTCAATTTTCACAAAATTGAGTGGTTGGGCGACTTTGTCCCACTTTAGTGAGAGTCAATCACACTTTATTCTTGCCGTGACAAACTTGACAGCTCGCCGTTGTAAAAGTATACACCGAGTAGAACACAACAATCAGTGCAAGGCTGAATGTAGCTTGTAATTCCGACACTTAAACTGCTGAGCTGTCCCTTCGCTACACGTGATTGTTATGTGCTCATCTTCCGGTCTGAGAGAATGCGTGTGATTCACGTGAGCGTGCGGCTGGGGTGGGTGTTTGGGCGTTTAACGTCCTTTTCCACCACATACGAGTAATATCAAAGACGGGGCAACGATGAAAAAGCCAGCACAAGTATTTGGCCCCAGCTGGGATACGAACTCACGACCCGAACATTAGAAGTCCTACGCTCTACCATTCGGCTACCCCAGCTCCCCTCACGTGAGCGTGCGCGTTAGCTTCACTGAGCTCGCGGAGCTTTGAGCCTACTTTTTGGGATTGAGCGCCTATATTAATGCGATGATCAAGATTATCATTACATGTATCATAAAGCTGCGCATAGTCTCCCAGTTGGTAGAGCGTTGCCCGGACTTCCAGTTTCGAGTACCGCTCGGGTCATGACTTCGACTTAAGACTGGGAGTGAAAACATTGTGCAGATGTTTTTTGTTGTTCTTGTTTTTGTTGTCCCGTGTTTAATATCACCCTTATGTGGTGAAAAATAACGCCCCTCCCTCCCCCTCCATCCTCCCACCGAGCCGGGATTACCGAACAGTGGCGCGTTGGACTTACAATGCTCGGGTCGTGAGTTCGAATCCCGGCCGGGGCTGACTATTTGTGCTCGACTTTTTCTCGTTGCCCCGTCTTTGATGTCACCCATACGTGGTGGAAAAGTACGCCAAACTCCCAAACACCCACCCCCACCCCACACCCAATCAACCGACCCACTGTTAAATTGTCTACTTTGATTTGTCGTCGACACTGAGTTAGAAATGCTGCGGAACTAGTAGAGACGGGACCGCTAAGTACATGCCTACTCAAAGATTGCGCGGCGCTCTTGTAACTTGAATAACTCAAATATTCCTCGGATTGGTGGCCTTGTAGCTGTCTCAAAACTGTCGCACCGACTGTTACTGTGGCCCTACGTAGCACACGCAAGGGATCAGGTGTACCGGAGCCTGGAGCCACAAGCCACTTGAGACCATTACGTACATTCCGCGGACAGTCACTGGTATGTGTGTGTGATGGCCACAGCCGTTTAGTTCTTGCTTGTGTTATTGTCAGTTATCGTGAAGAGAGGTGACGATATCAAGATTTATTAAACAGTCAAGACAATCGAGACTGCCGATTTTGGCCAATCAGCTGTTTCCATTTCTTTGAATTTTGCGAGTATCAGTAGGAGTAGGAGTGGTAGTAGTAGTGGTAGTAGTTGTTATAGTAGTAGGAGTAGGAGTAGAAGTAGTAGTAGTAGCAGTAGCAGTAGTGGGACTAGCATTAATATCTACCCATAGGCTATTGTACCCGTCGTGCTGTGAAATCGGAACTTACTACTTATTCATTTCTTGAGTACTTGTCATTAATTACTGGTGAATTACTGGTGCATCCTAATGATATTTCGTGTTTGTGGTTCATTTCTGTCTGTTGAGACAGAGACTGTTGGTGCGTACCCGATGTGGTGATTTTGAGCCTAAAATGCAAAACGATGCAAAATTCCTGGCGAGTTTTCCTCCAGTAGATGGCTTGTCACGAGATAAACCACTAAATGTTTCAAGTTTTGCCGTAGCTACCAACGTTCGCAGGGCAGTTACAGGAGAAAACCAATTGAAACAACGGGTTGATTGGAGTATGACTTAGACTTGTCATGAGCACACCCAGTCCACTCTGACACGTTCTGATGTGTTTTCTGGCTGGGGAGCCGGTATAGTCGATCGGTACAACAGTGGACTTGCAGTGTTCTGGTCTTGAGTTCCAGTCCTGGCTGAAAGGGGGGGGGGGGAGGAACCCACAAAAAAAAAAAAAAACCATGGCTGGCTTTTCCCTCGTTGCCCCGTTTCTGATATCACGCTTAACGTGGTGGGAAAAAAATGGAATTAAACCCCTAGAAACAACGCCCACACTCCCTGTTTCCCGGCATTTAACTTACTGGAAAAATGCTCGGGTCATGAGTTCGTATCCCGGCTGGGGCCAAATATTTGTGCTGGCTTTTTCATTGTTGCCCCGTCTTTGATATCACCCGTAAGTGGTGGAAAAGGACGTTAAACCCCCAAACACCCAACACCCACCCTACTGGAAATTTGTTCTTGCGAGTCGTATCAGTCAACCACGTATTACCTCGTACAGTTTGGGTACCTGAGAAGTGATGTATTTAACTTGTCACTGACCTGCTTTGTACTCAGGTCGGAATGAGCCGACTTCGTGTCGGCTGCTGGAAGTCCAGATGCTTGGTCTTAAAAATTAATCCTAAGTAACACAGCACCTGCGTCTGCAGAATATTATTACCGCTTAATTATTTAACTTGTCACGCACATTGTATCCTGTTTGCACGAGGCTTGTGCCGTAAGATGATGACGGGGTGCCTCTCTGCTTGACTGACGTTTGTGTCACGTGCAAAGTACTCTGGACACGAGACGTATGCAGTTTAACGCTTATAAAGGGAATACTGTGACTAATAACATAAGCTTGGATTATTTGATTTTGTGACATGTTCTGTGCGTGACAAAATTAATAACCTCCCCCGTACGACCATCTCCAATCAGATCTCGTGACGTGGTATGTTAAACCCGACTAACCAGTCTTTCTGTTGCACATGCGCGCAGGTTGTTAACTCCCCACAACAAACGTGATATGATGGCGGACCAGCATCGTAATAGGGGCAGTGACTCGCACTGCTGTCTGGTAAATGTCTTATTACCTAAGTCTTTATGCGTTCACCTGGTGACGTACATAATTATATAATACATGTCTCCTGAGTTGTGCTCCGGCTGGCTGTCGACTCGTTGTTGCGTCACAGTTACGTCACCTGTCCTCTGGGCGTGACTTCGCACTTAGGTTTATGCAGGCAGGTTTTAAGCTGCTTTAATAATAATAATAATAATAATTCAGTATTGTACAGGCGCTTTACCCATTTTGTTAGAAATCGGCTGAAGGCGCCGCGAACTGAACCCAGCACGCACGCTCACGTGAATCACACGCATTCTCTCACACACACTTTACAATCACGTGGTACGAAGGGACAGTTTAGCTATTTTAAGTTTCGG
>JACVVK020000613.1:65000-67500 GCA_018292915.2 Batillaria attramentaria
TAGAACATTCCTCAACTTATTGGCAAGTTCGAAATCTTTCCAAAGTGACGTAATCCGGCTACTGACGTTTACTGCACCAGCATGTTCTGGGATGGTCAAGAAATTTCCATCGAAATGCAGTGGCTTTTCGCGATCTCTACAACAATTATGCTTAAAGGTTAAACTCTCTATGTTCGTAATGAGTTCTGACGCGACCAAGACGTTAAAAATAGCCACCAATCGCCGCTGTCTAGCTGGGATTCAAATAGCGTCGTCAGCTCAGGGTACGCAAGACGCTCTTTCGCACATAGACCAACATAATTACAGGCCAAACTGAGCCACCACATTGGGGTGGGTGGGTGGGTGTTTGGGGGGTTTAACGTCCTTTTCCACCACATAGGGTGATATCAAAGACGGGGCAACGATGAAAAAGCCAGCACAAATATTTGGCCCCAGCCGGGATCGAACTCACGACCCGAGCATTAGAAGTCCAACGCTCTACCATTCGACCACCCCGGCTCCCCGCCACCACAGTGGTTTCAGATGCTGTATGCTGTGTCCTGTGTGACAGAATTCTGACGCGCGGATGAAGCGCGTCGGATGAAAAGTTTTCCTCAAACGTATTGAGACTTTCATGAAGTATACGTAGCGAAACTTCTCAATAGTTTTGTACATACACTCTGTCCCCGAATGGGACTGACAGGCCTGGTGATGCTAGTGGTCAGTAGATCATCGTTTTTGTAGCGTGCACGTGCGTTTCTCACGTGTCCCAGCTAATGTTCACGTGTAGTGCAGTTTGTCCGGAAGGTTTTTTTTTTCCCCGTGTTTGTGACTTTGCAGCTTCTAATAGTAGAGAAGTATCATTCACGAGGATATTAATTACTAAGTAATTTTGCAGTGCTTAACCCCGCTTTAAAAAAAAATCCTCTTATTGCTATAATTTGATTAGGGACGGAAAAGAAAAAAAAAGTAAAACGCAACAATGACTGGGTTTTTTTCCCCCTAAAGACTACGCTGACTTGATCCGCTGACAGCTTGCATGCAGAAGAGCGATTAGGGTGACTTTTTAGCTGATTACTTCCCCTCATCAGCTCTCTAGCGTGAGAGACATGATAGGTCCATGAGTCGGTATTCTCTGCACGAACATCGTATAAACGATGGCACGCTTTATGCAACAGAATACCAGGGTTCAACTCACAAACTCGTAAAAATCGTAATGCTCTTTTGCTGCTTTTTGGCACAATACTTACGAATAAAGCATGATATATGATACCCATGGAAAGTCACTACGGTAGAGCTTTGCACCTGAGGACAAAAAAAAAAAAAGAAAAAAAATTTCCTGTATGTATTACAAGATTGGATGTCAGTGACTGATTCAGGTAGCTAGCCGGGATACTCCGACTCGAAGGCGTTGGACTTTCAGTGCTCGGGTCGTGAGTTCGAATTCAGGTTGGGGCCAGATATTTGTGCTGGCCTTTTTCTCGTTGCCCCGTCTTTGATAATTATCACCCATACATGTGGTGGAAAAGGAGGTTAATCTCCCAAAACACCCACGAAAAACACCCATCCACACACTCGGTCTGTGATTCACGATTTGAAACAATGGCCCAACAACCGATGCTCCGTGTGTTCTGTTAAAGTGTGTCCATTTCGGTTGCACGTTCTCAGGCAGCTCCTTCTCAGCTGTTTGACTGTTTCACTTGCTAGGTTCTGGTCTGGTCTGGTATCGCTTTTAGTCGAATCCCGGATCGGAACCGTTAGTCTTGCCTGATGTTCGCCAGAATCGAAAAAGTGTCAAGAACGTGGGATTAAGTGCACATAGAACCCCCTCCCCCCCTCTCTCTCCCTCTCTCTCTCTCTCTCTCCTGTAGTATTAATCTATCATAATTACTTACCAGTGAACGGTCTGCCATTTCAATGAATCCCGGCTGGGGCCAAATATTTGTGCTGGCCTTTTCATCGTTGCCCCGTCTTTGATATCACCCGTATCAGTGTGGTGGAAAAGGACGTTAAACTCCCAAACACTCACCCCACCCGCCATTTCAATGCTGTCAATATGCACTTTTTTCCCACTGGGCATTAACATAAGCGGTGCCGCTTGTGTATGCTCACTATCTGTTTACTTGAACGACTTGTCAGTATTACAATAAACCTGTTTAAACCAAGAACGTGGAATACTCGTGCGCGGTAAGTCATGTCTTCAGTGAGTTGCATTTTTCGCTTGGCGTTGTGTGCCTCAGATGAAAATTTTTAACCCTTTCAGCCCTGAAGAAATCTCAATAGCGATAACGCTCTCTGCCTGGGAGTCCCCCCCCCCCCCACACACACACACACACGTGTGCTAGATCTAAAGCTGGGCTCTTACATACAAAACCCTATTTCTCAAGAAGTATTGGATCCATCCTACAGGGGAATCTTCCACTGTGCAGAGCGTACGAGAGTCGGTCACATGCACAAATATTATTGTTAGGGTCTGCGAGACCGTAGGTGATACGGTGGCAGGACTGAAAGTGTTAATGCC
>JACVVK020000613.1:72500-155000 GCA_018292915.2 Batillaria attramentaria
AACCGTAGGCAGGTTCGTGTGTGTGTGTGTGTGTGTGTGTGTGTGTGTGTGTGTGTGTGTGTGTGTGTGTGTGTGTGTGTGTGTGCGCGTGCGTGCGTGCGTGCGTGCGTGCGTGTTTCGTTTCGGTTTGGGTGGGGTTGGGTGGGGGGCTGGTTTGGTTTGGGTTGGTGTGGGGTGGTGTGGTGTGGTTGTGGTGTGGTGCGGGCGTGCGTGCGTGCGTGCGCGCGTGTGTGTGTGTACATACACCAACCCTACATATGACCGTGCGCAAGAGCCGCATAGCTGTTAAAAAAGCCCCGATTTTTACGAGTTTTAGGCTCAAAGATCGCAGACTCCGAGCTGCTTTAGTGGTGACACATTCACAAATTCTACATGCACAGACAGCTGATTCAACCCAAAACGCAGAGGCCGGTGACCCGGTGGTTACGAGGCTCGAACTCACCGTGTAAGCGAGCTTTCCTCCACGGTTTGCACGGCCATCAAACGTCAGTGTGTTGCATTCCGAGCTCTACTCATCTCTGAGATAGACTGTTTCAGTCGAGCGTACAGGCGTAGTCACAAGCACCACAATTCCGAAACATTCGTCTCTCTACAGAAACCTATTGGTGATAGCAATGTTACTTTCAAACCGCTCTTTCTGCTGGAAATCAAAACTTTGCAGCAGCGGGATTTCCAGTAGTGACCAGTCTCGTTCTACTCATGATTCTAGCATGAACAGACATGAATCCGTTGTCGAGAGTTGTGTCCCCTACAACGGTTGTGATGCCCCCTTGATGGCCGAGTTGTCTGACCTGTAGTGCCGTCTTCCGCATGGTTTCCTGACGCGCACGATCTGTCGAGCACTCTCGCTTCACACTGCATCCTTTCATGGCTTTGGTGGCGGTGGTCCCGTCCAGGCAAGTCAGGCTCGCTGCTAAAGCTACGCTCACACTGGGGATAATTGGAGGAATGTGACGAGTAGGGCAGCGGAATGCGTTCTTCTTCTTCATCTTATTGTTGTCGCTGCTTCATGGGATGCCGGGAGAGTCAAGCGGTAGAGCACTGGACTTTCAGTGCTCGGGTCGTGAGTTCCCACCCCCCCCCACCCCCCAGACAACAACAACAACAAACAAACAAACAAACAAACAAAACAAACCTGTTGCGTTTTCCTCGTTGCCCCGTCTTTGATATCACCCTTATGTGGTGGAAAAAGACGTTAAACTCCCGCACTCCTGCAGCAGTACCTGAGGTTAAAGAATCACTTTAAAAAACACCAGCAGTAACAACAGTAAAATCAGACTTAATGACAAATCATTTTGTAACAGACACTGAGCTTCCCGCTTTGTACGTGACATGTGTTGTGCTTATTTCACCCCGGCACGCGATTGGCTGAACTCTGTGGGTTTGCCCCTTTTGATTGGAAAGGAGTGGAATCGTCTATTGCTGGTAGAGGGGGCCGGGACAATCGAGAGGTAAAGCGCTGGACCTTCAATGCTCGGGTCGTGAGTTCGAATCCCGGCGGGGACCAAATAATTATTTGTGCTGGCCTTTTTCCTCGTTACCCCGTCTTTGATATCACCCTTACGTGGTGGGAAAGGACGTTAAACCTTCAAACACACACCCAGATTGGGTGACACTGAAACGAGTGAAACTGCTCCAAGCCGATATTGGCTCCTGGGAAACCTTGCAAACATGTAAATGTCGAGTTGAAAAAGGCGTCAGTAGTGTGGAGCGCGCCTTCTTGCTGCCTGTTCAGTCGCCATCAGGATGTGGCTTTGTCGTTACGCATGTCGGTAACGCCTAGTCCTTTGATGCACGAGGTACCGGCTTTTATTTCGTCCTTGATGCAGCTGGTGAGTTGGCAGACAACTTTCGTAATATTTCACTTAGTTTTCATTCATTTATTACTGATTCAGTTTGTGTCGCTTCTTTTGTTGTCTTCCGGCGTTTCACTGACAGACATCCGGTTAGGTGCTGGTGGTGATGTAGTTTCTGGATTTTGTTTGATTTGTGACGTACATGTAAGTATCTAAAGAGTACGAATGAACTTATTTTCCAACGAAATTTAGTTTGACATAAAGTGGTAACTGTTCAGTCTGCGGTTACAACGAGAGAGAGAGAGAGAGAGAGAGAGAGGTGTTTTCGTTAGAATTATAAATATGACTGACGTCACCAAGTGAGCCATCTGTGGTGCACGTAATTTCAAAGTCTACATAAACAGCATTCATGGCGCGTTCATGCTTGCAGTGTGTGTGTGGGTGGGTGGGTGGGTGGGTGGGTGACGGTGTGTGTGGGTGGGTGGGTGACGGTGTGTGTGTGTGTGTGTGTGTGTGTGTGTTTCAGTGTGTGTGTGTGTGTGTGTGTGTGTGTGTGTGTGTGTGTGTGTGTTTCAGTGTGTGTGTGTGTGTTTCTGTGTGTGTGTGTGTGTGTTTCTGTGTGTGTGTTTCAGTGTGTGTGTGTGTGTGTGTGTGTGTGTGTGTGTGGAAAAGTGAACTAGTGTATCTTTAACTCATTGCGCACGGTGTCATCGAGTTCGTAACCTTCCGGCTGTGTGAGGGGGAGGGGGGGGGCGGAGGAGGAGGATGGGGGTGTGGAAGCGGGGAGGGAGGGTGGTGGTTGTGGTGGTAGTATGACTGTTTTTAGGGTTGAAGCTAAAAAATAGGCGAAGGGGCGGAGGGCTGGAGGCCGGGATACTACACAAATAGCCTCTGATGGATGTCAGGTATGATGCACACCAAGGATAGTGCGTGGTATCTGAGATCCTCAACATCAAAATGCGATTAAAGCTCTTAGCGTCGTCAGTACGGCGCGTCAAACAAGCTTCTAGCCGCTGGCCTGTGTATAGACAAAGGATAATGTGGTTATGTCATCTACACTTAAAGACGCACTTCCAAGATTTTTTTCGGTGGAATTTTTCTGCCGTATCATCGTCTTTTGCTAACTAAGAGGGTAATGGGGTTGTGTCATGCAGACGTACGCTCTAGATTTTCTTTTACAGCAGGCTCTCTCTCTCTCTCTCTCTCTCTCTCTCTCTCTGTTTGTCTCCTGTCATCACTCTCTCTCTCTCTTCTCTCTCTCTCTCTCTCTCTCTCTCTCTCTCTCTCTCTCTCTCTCTGTCTCTGTTTGTCTCCTGTCATCACTCTACTGGTAAGCAAGTTTGATGACTTACCAACTTCTAATATGTATAAATAGTTTTCCCGGTTTGGTTTAAACAAGTTTATTGCAATACGGTTTTTTTCAAAGTAAATAAACAATTTCTGAGCATGAACAAGCTAGCCTTATAATAATGCTCAGGGGTCAACAAACAAGTGCACGTTAACGGTATTGCAATGGCGGTAATTATAGTAAATTAGAGCTGAGAGAAAGAGAGAGAGAGAAGGGGGGATGTCGAAGCGTACTAAAAAAAAAAAAAAAAAAAACTCCGCTGGGCTGCGCTAGGCTCTGCCAAGAAAGTAACCGGTTTTCCCGGTTTCTCTCGTTATACGTGGACGAGGGTATATACATCGTACTAATGCAGCAGTAGCCATAGGTCTGTATGTACTGTGCCTTGTGTTTGAGATGTATTGTTTTGCATCTTATATAGATGTGAACTGCGGTTGAGTGAGCATGCACTGTTCCCCCCCCCCCCCCCCTTCAGTGATGGGCCATGACTGGGCATGCGCCTCCACTGAATAAAGCAGTTGTCATTGTTATTGTCATTGTCTCTCCTGTCATCGTCTTTCGTTGCCAAAACTTGAATGAGACTGCAGGCAAAACGGTTATTTGTTCGGACTGTGATGGACAAGTTAGAGAAACAAGCCTACTTCACACAGCCAGAAGAAACGGGAAAAGTTAGGAAGACGCACAAACCGCTGGAAGTAGAACGCGCCTCTTCATACCGGTACGCACATTTTCCATACAGAGCTTTTCATTCAGCATGGTACCATTAAGACCGGTGCTAAATTTCAGCCTCCAATTTGATCGTTTCTAGTAGTTCTCAGCCACAACCGTCGGCTGGAAGTGGTTTTGCGGTAACTACTTTGATGGGTAGGCATGGTAGTTATTTGTAGGTTTGGCGTTATGTGAATTGCTCAGGGTGGCGCTAGAATGGCAAGATAATGACAACATTGACTGTTGTCTTACGACCCTTCTTTAACGCACTCACACGTGCAGCAGTAGCCATATCATCCCGATTTCAAACACTTTTGACCCTGTCCTGTGTTCTCAAAGTAGCCAGAGTCCCTTTACGTACCAGGGGGGAGAAGTGTTCCGGGCGGCAGATGGTCACTGATAATGTAAACCTTGATGCAACTTACAAATTATGCTCACTCGGGAGATCTTGAATCCTGCAGCTTCGGCCTCCTGGAGGCACGTGACGCGCGCGGTGCCTTAAGTGTGTTTAGACAAACACGTTAAAGATCCCGGGCGGTGTGCGTAATCCGTGGGTTAAGTGTGTTTTGAGCTCACCCCTTTAGAACCCATTCTCCTCTCTCGACAACTTAAGCACGCTGTGTGTGCAAGCGTTGCGCGACTGGGTTTTGTTGCAGTAAATCTCCCGTTTGTTTTGCTAAATGGCCGTGATGGCGCGGTTTGCTCCCCCACTATACTACGTGAGCATTTTGTTTCTCCATAACATTTTCAGCGAGTTTTACCAACACCGTTCTTCAGCCACTTTGAGAGGCTTCGGGAAACTGATGTGTTGAATGGGCGAGTTTAGGCCCGGCTTGAGAATTTTATGTGGCCCCGGAGCCGAGTGCGCGTTTGGGAAACCCAAACAGTCGTGAAAAAACTCAGGCGTTGTTGCTGTTGTTGTTGTTTTTGGTGCGCTTATTGGAATTGTATCGTTCTGTCGAGGAAACCGTATAACTGTAGAACTGAGTGTTGAATTATCTCGAAATAACATTATTTACAGACTGGGTGATTGACTGAGTGATTGACTGAGGGGCAGTTTTAGCAACGCGTGTGTAGTGTGAAAGCAAATATGCTGGTTGAAACAAAACCAAAAAGTCATTAATGATTAGTACTGGAAAAAAGGTCATTTTGATAAGGGCTGGGGAGCCGGGGTGGTCGAATGGTTGGAGCGTTGGACTTCTGATGCTCGGGCCCTGAGTTCGTATCCCGGCTGGGGCCAAATGTTTGTGCTGGCTTTTTCATCGTTGCCCCGTCTTTGATATCACCCGTATTTTGTGGAAAAGGACGTTAAACCCCCAGACACCCACCCAGCCTTAAAAGTTTTTTTTTTTAATTTTTTTTTAAAAGAGTGAAAGCAAAATAAGAGAGTTCGCTGCCGAAACGTCCTATCTCTCTCTTTTTTCTATCTGCATCGATAGTATTTTCTTGCCGGGAACCCTCTTAATGTGCCATCATTGTGTTTTCCTGGCAGAATCCAGTTGGTAGAACTTATTTTTTATGTTGGCAAAGAACTGAAGAAGAACAACCAAGGGACATCACTCGTGTCACGTGATGTAATTACTTCTTTGGCAAACAACCGAAGAACTACCAAGGGACATCACTCGTATCACGTGATGTAGTTACTTCTTTTGGCAAACGATTGAAGAACTACCAGGGGACATCACTCGTATCACGTGATGTAGTTACATGTACTTCTTTTGGCAAACGATGGAAGAAAATTACCAAGGGTCATCACTCGTATCACGTGATGTAGTTACTTCTTTTGGCAAACGATTGAAGAACTGCCTAGGGACATCACTGGTATCACGTGATGTATTTACTTCTTAAAAAAAAAAAAAAAAAAAACCTTGGGTGTTTGGGTTTCGCAAATACGCACCTCGGCCCACTTCAATGTTGAGCACGCCGTTAGTCAATCCGAGTGGTTGTAAGAGAGGCAGTGTGTCTGGAACCATGCAGGAAGGGGAAGGAAACGAGGTGGGTTTTTTTTTTTTTTTTTTTTTGGGGGGGGGGTGATTGTTTGGACGATCGGCTCTCTCGTTTTGACGTGTCCTCGAGAAAGGGGTAGATCAAGGAGGACAAGCCTGATGGGCAGGTTATGGGCAACGCGAGCTTCTGAAGTGTCTGCCTGTCAACATTTACCACCTGAACGCTGCTCACTTTGGCAAGCTCAATTCGCGGTACGGTTTTCTCCGTTGAAACGTTTCCTTCAATGAAGAGGGTAATGCGGCGAGTCCCGTGGAAACGATCCGTATTGCGCTGAGAGTCGCTAGACGTGCAGTTTCTGTCCATTGTACTCGGAGAAAATATGTCTACGGTCAGTTATCAAAGATCTTGTTGCAACTTTGTGTGTTTATCCTACTTAATGACTCTGACTCTCTCCTCCCCCCACTCCCCAACGCACACACACACACACACACACACACACACACACACACACACACACACACACACACACACACACACACATTTACAGTGTCTTCATTAAAGATCTAAGCTCCCAACAAAAAGCTTTCCGAAGTGTGAAAATTTTTTACAGAGTCGACCGTGCAAGCACAGTCAACTCTGTCACAGTTGCAGGGTTTTCAGCGTCCCTGAAACCCCAAGAAAAGCCAAGGGCAGCCTGATTTCACAGCTCAGTTCGCGTTTTGACACTGAGCGAGATAGATCGTGCAGCACTCAACATCCACGTTAGCGATATGTCTCGCTCGCTGACCAAAAGCCAAATAATGTCACGGAAAACTCGTGCTCTGGTTTTATAAGGGTCTCCGAAGCGCTGAAAACTCAGCAACTGTGACAGAGTTGACTGTGCTTGCACGGTCGACTGTAAAATTTTTTCACTCTTCGGAAAGGTTTTTGTTGGGAGCTTAGATCTTTAAGCAAAGTCCTCGTCCACGCTCTTTATACGTTTTGCCAGTTTCACTCCTCACTGATACAATATACAATCGTGACGGAAATAACATGTACTTTTTTTTTTCTTACAAGTTTCATACATTTCGTACACCATCCCTCCTCCGTGAGTTGACGGCTCATATGCTTCCTACAAGTTAATTTCTTTAACTTAAATTCACATGTTTATAGGAATAGATCCGTTAACGCTCAGCTGCACTGTCTTTGCTGGATTCGGAAGCCTCGTAAAGTAAAGTATACAGTCAGGTCATAATTTAATTACGTGTGCAGGCGCGCTCAGTGACTCAGACACTTATTAATATTCAAGAAAATTGCCATTACGATGCCCGATGAGACACTAGGGTCAGAAGGAAGCTTTGATTGAGTGGCATGATTAATGGTGATCAAATTGCTAAACTGTTCCGTGCAATAAACAAACTGTGAATGACGAGGCGCAGTGCTTGTAGCTGTCCTATGAATGAACACCGGCCCAAAGTGCGTTGCTGTGTCAGAATGCATTAAGGCTGGTTGGTTTGTTAGGTGCGTTTAACGTGCCACGCCAGTAGGGCAAGGACTTTGCTGCATAGTCTTTAACACGAGTGATACGAAACGGCCAGATTGAGCAGGTTAAGGGGGACGGGGGGGGGGGGGGGGGTAGGAACGGCTATTCTAATTGAAGTCCAGCTTAACACTTTTCAATCCAGTCAGACTGTCAGGTTGGCCACACTTGACGTACACTTGAGTGTTATAGACGTGGGGGCCGGGAGGGGGAGCTAGCCTAACTGAGCAGCTTAGCTGGACGCTGTTCAATCCAGACAGAGATGACAGGTCGACCGCACTTGATTTTTTGTTGATGGCATGTGGTGGACAACACAGTGACAAACAGATCAATTTGGGAGATATGGGGGCAGTGCGCGCATGTGTGTGTGTGTCTGTGTGTGTGTGTGGGGGGGGGGAGGACATGTTAGACTATGCATAATGTAAATCAGCGGTACAGAGTATTTTCTGACAAGGCCGTCTTAGGGCCCGTGTTAATATTACCCATGGGAGAGACGTGGGGTGGGGGTGGGGATGGATTATTCACACCGTACATCACTACAGGAACTAGTCTCTCACAGTCGTCAAGTGACAAAGTCTGTGTTTGTTTATGATAATTCCACTAATTGTGGCCCAACCACTGCTCCGCGGAAAAAAAGTGTCATTTGTGTGTGTGTGTGTGTGTGTGTGTGTGTGCGTGCGTGCGTGCGTGCGTGCGTGCGTGCGTGCATGCGTGTGTGTTCCTGCTGTCTGTGACTTTGGACTTCAAAATGTTGCCGTTCGCATCGCGTTTAACACAAAGAGTTTGGGACCTGTCAGAGTTCGAGAAGGACAGAACAGAACAGAACCCTTTCTCTCAGTCCTAGTGCGTCCGCGCGCGTACGCGATCGTCAACTCGCCTTAACTTGTCGGCAAGTGCATTGCGGTGTTCACAACTAAGTGCGGGCGTGATGACCATTACCGGAGCAAACCCTTCACTCAGAGAACCATAGAACCCTAACGGCCCAAAGTGGACGAGAGCAGCGACATTTCTGTCTGCAAGCAGGTTCTGCCTCACGTCTGTAACATCGGGGGGCGGGAACAGTAGGACTCCGCATTCGAAACTGACGTTTCAAACTACTGAAAACTTAGTGCTGACTCCCTAGATTTCTGACCGTCGGACTTCAAATCAGGTGGTCGTGGGTTCGAACCTCGATTGATAAGGCCAGAAATTTGTTCAGATTCTCTCTAAACTTTCGGGTTCTTGAAAGAGTCCAACTTTTTTTTTTTTTTTAAATCTAGTTCCTCAAACAATATGGACTTTCCTTGGCCTACTTGTTTAGCTTCATAGACTTTGACGAGCAAAAACACGTTTATCTTATTTCAACCAGGCAGATTTTTAATATGTATTTACATCTTGTTTTACCGAATAGCCTTTTATCTTTTTAACGACCTGGCAGAGGCAGACTTTGCATAGCCGCGAACTAGTCTTTCTTGCGTGCGCGGCGTTAAACCCTAAATAACTAACTAACTAACCCACCCCGTTAACCATTTTAACGATGGGCAAATACGATAAACCTCAACCCTCCAAACCACCCTGTCTGTGAAAAGTCTATGAAGCGGACAGGCGTGACTGCTTCTGCAACCACGTGACACGTCCCGCGCATGCGCTGTCAGAGTCAGTGTTGTCCAGAATCTACTCGCAGAAAGAAATCTTGCCAACAACACCACACTACGAGGCAGCGATCAAGTCCCCCCCCCCCCCCCGAACTCAAACTGAATGGCTGTCGGGCCAAGAGACGCTGGGCTGGAGCTTCCCCCCCTCTAATTGATGGGCCCCGGGTAGGTCTTGTAATGCCCGTTCCGTGTACGCTGCCGTCGCAGAAAGTGGCTCTGTATGATACTTCCACCGGCCCGTGTTTTAACTTGTCAATTTTTATAAATTTAAGGGAAATGAAGCAGTGCCGAGGCCAGGAAGGAGGGGAAATGGGCGGCCGCTGTCCGGGGATGAAGCGGGCGCGAATTAAACCCGCGATCAAAGTGCGCGCTACCCTTGTTTGGAAATGGCAAAGCCCTGTCGCGGGCGCCGGCCCTAATTTGAAGAGGAAGAGGAACATTAGTGGCCCCGCAGGTTGAAGACTTAACGGGGATCCGGCGCTTAAAAGGGAACACGGGCACCGAGTAGTGAGATACCACGGAGGCGGTTTTATTTTTTTCAACCTTTTTTTTCCTTTTTTAAAAATTTTTTTTAAAACGTGCGAAAGGTTTTTAGAGGTTTGAATTGAGTTTAATTGATGTTTGAAGAGGTGAAATTTTGATTTTATGCTCGTCGTTTTCCCTTCTGATGCTTTCGTGGTTCCTGAGTATCCTCATACTCTTGTCAAAGAGCAAAGATCAGGTAATAACGTTCGTAATTTAGCTGAGTTTGAGCCTTGTAGCATGAGTACTGGAATACGAGAGCCCACAGAACTTCATTCAGCCAGTCGCTTGCCGCGGCATAATGAGCACAACACTGACATGGCATGGTCTGGCAACCTTCCTTGCCAAAGAGGGACGCACATGTAATTCGATATGACTAAAACTTTTGGAAGAAAGCAGAAAGTCCACTGACGTCATTTGGAGAAAAAAAATACCATTACGTCAATCTCTTTCAATCAATTTTGGAATCACCAATCCCGTTTATCTTTTCCCATAAAATGACGTCATGGACGTACTGTGTTTTGCCAATACCCGGCAGAGTAAAGGGGCGTGGCTTTGCCTCAGGGATTGACGACCTGAGTGGAGTCGTCTATTCAGTGAACGGCCATTGCAAGCTCAGTTCTGTTAACCCGTCATCCACCTTCGTCTCAGAGAAAAGTTCGATCTTTTCATTGCTAAGTTCCAGGTCATACCCAAAGACAATGAACGCGGATTTGCTTAATTAATATGCGCCTTTCGGAGTGTTGGTTCAGATGGCTTCGCTGAAATAGAGTTGAGAAGACTGGCTTTAGTGCCACCACTGGTAACCTCCCTCATTCCAGTCTTCCAAACCACCGTCTTTGCCTTCTACGGTCACCTTCTCGGACAAAGAACATCAAAATCTCAAAGCACCCGACGTGTGCGTTTTAAGTCAGGTCGACGTCGTAGGGCTGGCGACTCACTCCGAGCAAGCAGGCCCACAAAAACCCCATTACAGGTTTTCTGTTTTAGGCCGGCATCTTCCTTCCATCTCCCAGTCCATGTCCCGGACCCGCAAGGACAGCGTTGAACGAGGGCCGCTAATTAGTCCATACAGTTATGTGATAATTTCCTATGTCAAACCTTTCGGGGGAGGGGAGGGGAGGGGGGGGGTTGCTGTTGTCCGCAGCCAGAGTGGAGGAGCAAGAGCACCGGCAAAAGAGTCCACTCAGGGGGAGGAAACCCGGGAAGGACACATACAGGGTTTTACTATTAACTCGCCTCATGCCGGGGCGTCTATTACAGAGAAAACCAGTTAGCCTTTATTGATGCCTGCCTTCATCAAAAGCTTTTAGACCCTCCGGTTTCGGCCTTGGCACCCACTGCTTTCCACTCCGTCCGTCTCGGTGGTTAGAGAGGTCTGCTTCTCGCACAGTGAATACGCGGGCGCTGAAAGTACAGTGCCTGTCTGACTTGTCCTTGCTGTTGAAGTCTGGGTTGAGGACACTCGCTGTAAACGACTGTGTTTTGGAGTGCGGGTGGTTTATTGGAGAGGAGTTCGAGCTCAGTCTCTCCAGGCGGAGGACAGGAGGGATTTTACGCTGTGTTTGTTGTTTGGAGAAACTCAAAGGTGAGTACTTCCTGTGTGTCGAGTATCAAAGTTGTTAGGGTTCCATTTTAGACGAGAGCTGTTCGACGTGTTAGTGGACATGTTTGGTTTAGTGAGAGTGTCTGCTTTTTTTTTTTAGCTGTGACGTGTTATGTCTTCGGGTGCTCCAGCTGAGAGTCAGTTGCCGCAAGTGATAACTCGTGGAGTAGGTGTGTTTGGTTGAGTTAAAGCCACACTTTCTATCTGTCGTGAGGCTTAGATTGTAGTCAGTGTTCTTAGACGTACAACTTCAAGGGCAGTTCACTCTTATCTCCTTTGAAATATAAGATCTATATGAACACCCTCACAACTTTTTCTTTAAATATCTAACCTGTAGTTTCCCCGCTTCCAGTGCACTGCTTTATCTCTTCACTTGTGTACATCGGGGGTGGTGGGGGGCTTGAAAGCTCCGAAAGTTACCTCCCTTACCCGAAGGTCCATTTTCGGGAGTTGTCCCTTCAAGTAACGTTCAGATTGCCACTGATTTCTGGAATTCTCCCCCAGTTTTGCCATTAGACTGCATCTCAGAGCACAGAACGTGCTTTGGCTTGATTGAATGGCATGAAGACAGTCGGTCGATTTCATAACTATTGTACCAGATTAGCGCAGCCCAATGGGAAAATCGGTCAAGGATATTACAGGCAGAATGTTCTGTAACTGTACGATCGTGGGTATTGTTTCATAAGCTTAGGGAGCAGGTGGAAGATGGAGACAATTTCTTTTTTGCATTGTTTTTGCAGAAAATTAATCGATGAATATGTGTGTCTGTGAGGACGTGCAGAATGACTGTTATGGAGGGGAAGCTTTTAATACCGGGGTATCTGGAATGTGTGTGTGTGTGGTGTGTGGTGTGGTGTGTGTGTGTGTGTGTGTGTGTGTGTGTGTGTGTGTGTGTGTGTGTGTGTGTGTGTGTGTGTGTGTGTGTGTTCATTCTTTTAGAACAGCTTGTCAGAAAAAAGGAAGTTATTAAGTACAATTTCATCTCTCTCTCTCTCTCTCTCTCTCTCTCTCTCTCTCTCTCTCTCTCTCTCTCTCTCTCTCTCTCTCTCTGCCTTGTGTAGGTTTTTTGGGGTTTTTTTTAATTGTAGCAACGGCTGATTGAATAGCTGAGCTGACCCTGTAATGTGTTCATGTCCAGGGTGTGAGAGAATGCGTGGTATTCATGTGAGCATGCGTGTTGGGTTCAGCTTGCTGCGCTTGGAGCCAGTTCCAGAAATAGGGTAAAGCGCCTACAAATACGCTGTTATTATTATTATTATTATTATTGAAATTGATCATTGTTTCATCAAATTACTTCCGTTGGAAAAGAAAGTTCGTTCGTCCGAATGTTAGAGCGTTGGACTCGCAATGCTCTGGTCGTGAGTTCCAATCCCAGCGGGGGCCACCCACCCTCCCACCTACGCACCCCTCTCTCCTCTCCCCTGAGGCATTCCTCGTAATCCAGATCACGTGGCTTGCTCATTACAGTATTCAGACGAATACGTTGTGGATAACAGATCTGGACGTAACATAGATGTGGTATCACACTTTCCCCATTATTCCCAAAGGAACACAATCTCAGCATAACGTAGGGATTCCACTGGATCTGGCTTTCGCGCCGAATTTGACAGGATGCTCAAGATGACACGCTTGCAGGACAAGACAGTCTTATGACTAATCCTGGCCACTGACTGCATACAGACGGTGCACAAAATACGTATACACTTCCAATCAATGCTATTTTGAGGGTGGACGGCGAAGAGCTCGTCGGGGTGTGTGTGTGTGTGTGTGTGTGTGTGTGTGTGTGTGTGTGTGTGTGTGTGTGTGTGTGTGTGTGTGTGCTGGGGGGGGGGGGTACTTACTTCATTGTTTTACTGAAGCCATCAATCGTTCTTCCTGGTAATATCCACGAGCTTTGATTGCCAGTCCACTCTTGTTGTTTAGTCCTACCAACAGCCAGCCACACGGAAAGTGTCGCACACAAACTGGAAACGTAACTACCCAAAACATAAGTACCAGACTTGTGCACACCTGAAGCTGCTGTGGTCGATCTTCATACAATCAGACCTGCTCGAGCGGCCACCTCTAAACAGCATGCACCTTTATAATTCTATCAGACTTGCTTTAGCGACCGCTTCAAAAGCGCATCCATCTGCCTGTAATATAGTTGCCACATCATCACCTTGCTGGCTGGCTGGCTGTGAGTGTGTATGTGTGCGTGTGGGGGGGGGGGGGGGGGGGGCAGGGGAGGTCGTGTATGATGCTGTACATTGTGTTTGCCGTTAAATGTATGTGTGGAGGCATGTTGGTGTGTGTTTCTGGGTGAGTGAGTGTGTGTTGTTTGTAAGGTGCCCTGAGCTCCTGCGGGAGGGAGGTCGTCGTTATGAGTAGTAGTAGTAGTAGTAGTAGTAGTAGTAGTAGTAGTAGTAGTAGTAGTTGTTGTTTCTGCAGCCCCTCTCTCCCCCACCCCTCACACACTGTTTTTGTCTATCACTAAACGAAAAGATGTACCAAGCGGTCCACTGCTATTAAAAGCCCGGGTTCTGTGGTGTCCGATGTGTCACCACTCTAGGGGCATCCGGGATGACCGAATGGTAGAGCGTTGGACTTTCAGTGCTCTGGTTGTAAGTTCAAATCCCGGCTGGGGCCAAATATTATTTTGTGCTGGCCTTCTTTTTGTCCGACGTTGCCCAGCCTTTGAAATCTCCCATGCGTGGTGGAAAAGGACGTTAAATTCCCAAACACCGAACCCTCCCACCCGTGACGACAGTACTGAGATAGGCCTGACTATCATTTCTCTAAAGTGACGTGGTCACCACTTTCAGACAGCTACAACTCCTCCCCTCAAAAAAAAAAAAAGAACAAGGACCTGTCGAATAAAGGCCAGTACATTCAGGTTTTTTTTTTCTAGATGGATGACCGCTACACGTGTTAACCAGGTTTTACTGTATCGCGTGCTAGCCTGAAGACACTACTAATAGGAAACACTTTAGACTGATCTACTGGTCTGTGTGGAGGAAACATCTGATGGGCGGATTAGGCCCATTTTGCACTTAGCATCAGGAGAGGCCACGTGCGCTAATATCAGTAATGCCGGGTTGCGCGCTAACCAGAACAGAATGCATCTGCGTCCAAGACTATATAGATTGAACGGGGTAATACCTTCGGTAGGACAAGGACGGGAACAGAAAGTGTAATGCTGCCTTGACCTAGACAGTACTTAGCGATGCAAGCCGTGTTTATGTGTATGGTTTAAAGTACTGGTGCCCGAACCTACACTGAACATGGGCCGAGAAGAAGTAGCATGCAGCAGCGTCAGTTAGGCACACTCTCCTTGCAGTTTATGAAACTAACACCCCTCCCTCCATTGCCCCCCCCCCCCTCTCTCTCTCTCTCTTTCTTTCAACTTTTCAGAAAAAAAGAAAATGATTAGTTCATAGAAATGTGTGTAACTGAGAGAGAGAGAGAGAGAGAGAGAGAGAGAGAGAGAGATGTGTGTGATTAACTGAGACATCTCTCTCCCTCCCCCCCCCCTTCTCTCTCTCCCCCCCCCCCCCCCCCTGTCTTTCAGCTTTTCAGAAAAAAAGAAAATGATTAGTTCATAGAAATGTGTGTAACTGAGACATCTCTCTCTCTCTCTCTCTCTCTCTCTCTCTCTCTCTCTCTCTCTCTTAATTCGTTCTGCAATGCTACAGTCTGGCAATAACGTTGAACCTAGAACTGTCCCTGACTTGAGTCTCTTCAGTTCGGCAAAGAATGTTCGAATAGCTTGTTCACCGAAAGGCATTTCAAAGGTCCTGACAACTCTCTCTCTCTCTCTCTCTCTCTCTCTCTCTCTCCCTCCCTCATGTTAGCCTTTCCTTTTTAGTGTTTCTAGATTAGCAGGACAGCTTGTAAGATAGGCAGACCATGCCTACAAGTCTTTATCCTGAAATAAACGTTTCAGTCAGTCAGTCAGTCAGTCTCTCTCTCTCTCTCCCCCCCCCCCCCCCCCCCCCCCCTCTCTGTCTTTCAGCTTTTCAGAGAAAATAAAATGATTAGTTCACAGAAATGTGTGTGACTAACTGAGACATCTCTCTCCCTCCCCCCCCCCTCTCTCTCTCTCTCTCTCTCCCCCCTCCCCCCCTTCTCTCTCTCTCTCTCCCCCCCCCTCTCCCCCCCTATGTCTTTCAGCTTTTCAGAGAAAATAAAATGATTAGTTCATAGAAATGTGTGTGACTAACTGAGACATCTCTCTCTCTCTCTCCCTCCCTCCCCGGCTCTCGCTCTGTGCAGTGAGAGGGCTGCTTTTGACCCTGTCTTGGGCGAGTTCCATGCGCTTCGCAACCGTGACAGGCCGTTATTATCCCAACGACAGACAGAATGTAGGTTTAAAACGTCTAAGTGGCAGGCGGCGGATGCGCTGTTTTGTCCCCCTAATGAAGTTAAATGGCTTTCTTAGGCCAGACCCTTTCGGCGCTTTTACCGGTGCTGCGCAGTTTCTTTATGCACGTCAGTTCTGCCCTCTTGCTCTGCGCGGTGACCGGGGTTGAGAGAGACGGAGAAGGGGGTTATTCTCTCTCTATTACTTAGATAATAGTAGGTTTTAGCAACGGCAGATATGAAAACTGACTGTCTGACGTCAACCGCCTTTGCCGTTGTAAAATAAAGTTTCATTGACTCTCTCTCTCTCTCTCTCTCTCTGAGACCACACACACACACACACACACACACACACACACACACACACACACACACACACACACACACACACACGGGGGTGGAGGGGGGAAGGTAAAGGGGGGGGGGGGGGGTCCCTCGCTCCAACCCAGCCTCTCTCCGTATTATCATAACCGGCTGATCGCGGGTAGACGTCCCATACTACGGACAGAACTTGCGTGCATTATGAAACTATGCGCGGCGAGGGCTCTTTCAGACGTGTACGTCAAGAAACCGTCAGTGACTGTGACCGCGCGCTATTGAAGTCACAAGCCGGGCTAGCACGCCGCTTGATGAAGCTTTCAAACGATGCGAAAAGGTTAACTTTTGTCGAGCTCACTCGGTGACGGGTGTTAGGAAGGGTCGACTTTAGCGCTTGTGTATAGTCTGTTGGGCCCAGGTTCATTCGGCTGTCCTTCAGGAAGCCGCGGGTTCTGTTAGGTGTTTGCTGAACCCAGTCAGTGACCTCCCAACCCCCCACCCCCACCCCCCCCCCTCCTCCGCTGTTTAGAGGCAACTTGTCTAGAGAAAAAAAAAAAGAAAAAAAAAAAAGACACTGTCGAGATCACTTAATCACTTACAAATGAGATCGAGCGCGTTTTGGTTTTTCCAAGCACAGAGATACTCGCGTTTTACTGAACTGAACTGGAAATTTTCCAAAGCAATACCGGGGACATCAGTATCTCACATTGTCGACTGAGATGAACAAGAGAGCGTATGCCACGCTCTTATAATTATTAATCCTGGACGCACTTGAAGAGTGTACCTCAGACTGGTCTATCAGAGTTCTGTCAAATGGAAACGAAAATGCCAGTGTATTGTTTGGTTTAAACGGGTTTATTGCAATACAGTTCGTACAAGTAAACAATTAGTGAGCATAAACAAGCACCGCTTATAATAATGCTCAAGGGGGGGGGGGGACACGTACTTAGTGACAGTATTGCAATGGCAGGCGTAACTGGTCAGTAATTATGATAAATTAAATCAAGTCAAATCATCGTTATTGTCCCGTTAAAAACCTGAAAATTAAAAGTACACGAGACAGAGATCGAGAGGTTTTGTGTGTACTCACAACAACGACCAAAAAAAAAAAAAATCCGCAGGTCTGCGCTAGACTGTGTCAAGGAAGTAACATGTAAATAAAAACTAAAAACAAGCTGCACGAGTTGCAGGGTATTATTCACATGTCGACAGAAAAAAATAAATATCAGGTGAAGCGTTCCCAGTGAAGATGCTGCTGTTATAGCAGGTTTCTTTCAGCTCCTACGTCTCTAACTAAACAATATTTTTTTCCCAAATCATTTTTTTTTTTAAACAAGGAATTTCATTGTATAAATGGAGCTGTGAACTTAACACTTCCCACACAACAAATCGACGTGTCTCACCACTTTACGAACCACTCTCGGCCCGTTTTTGCAAGATTTGGATTTGTCAGTTTTGAGTTCAACACTTTCATCCCCCCCCCCCCCCCCCACCAACACAGCTTGTTAGAACGAAAAAAAAATCATTTTATAAATTGAATTGTGAGTTCAGCATCTCCACACAACAAATCGACGTGTCTCACCACTTTATGAACGACTCTCGGCCCGTTTTTGCAAGATTTTGAGTTGTCAGTTTTGAGTTCAACACTTTCATTTTTTTCCCACACGAACACAGCGTGTTAGAACGACGCCCCGAGAACTGAATGGTCTGGCGTCTCATGACTTTCTGAACGACCCCCATTCACACGGCCATTAGACGTTGGCGCTCCGGCACGGGCCCCGCGCGCTGTGTGCAAACACTTGAGTGAAAGGGAGTTGATGTGTTTACCTGATTTGTTAATTGCCGGATTGTGTCCGTGGTCGGATGGGTCAGAGGCCTCTGCTTCCTTCCCTGGCCCCCTCTCTCCTGGGCCACTCAACCTCTGCCTTTAGCATTTTACGCTGATTTTGGCCCCTCTCTGTGTGAGCAGTGAGTCCGTGCTTGGCTATCAGTACGGCTTCACAGCCGCACCGTCGGTTGGACAGATGCGGCCTGCTCTTGAGCCAGTGCGGTATGCATGTGAAGTGCTGTGATCTGTGAGACTGAAGTTCAGCATTTGTACTGATTCAGCCTCTCCCTCTCTGAGCACTTTAGTCCGGCGTCGTCACATGGGCTTGGTTATTCGCGCAAGCATCTAGGGGCTTCGATTACAGCAGCGTCGGTTGGCCATGGACACAATGGTGCGGTCTGCTCAGTCTTGAACAAGTGCGCTATGGCATAGTGAAGTGGTGTCATCTCAGTGTGAGACTGAAGTTCGTTTTCATGTTCTCAGTGCTGGATTTCGGATGGAGCACTAAACAAGGTAAGCTCGTGTCTAGTCAGTCTTGATGAAGTGATGAAGTGTGAAGGGTTGAATGCCGGGTTGAGAGAGGAGTCTGGCTTTGTTTTTTAAGACAAGGGTGTTGACAGAAGCCGTATCGATTCAGGGTCTGAACCTGACGTCAATACGGACGATGACAAGCGTCAGTTATTTTTATGTTTACTAGGCTTCAAAGAATTCAACCTATGATTGAAACAGTTCCGCTCAGTGAGTACGCCTGTACGCGTGAAACAATCAATGCTAATCATTACTAGAGCTCTTAATGCGATACAATGCTGTCTACACTCTGTGCGAGCGGCCGAAAATTCAAATTCGACCGTGCCGACTGAGAAGCCGCTCGCTCGATCCTTGTGTTCGCCGCGTCATTGTGTACCCTTCTGTTGAGCACTGACAGTCCGTGACAGCCTTTGAGATGCTGTCACTGTGCAGGCGTCTAAGCGATGTGACGCTAGACACCACCAAAACAGCTCAGACCCAGGATCTTCCTTGTCTCCCATTTTATTTTAGCCTGGAGAAGAAGGACCTTGGACTTTGATTAGCCGCGAAATAGTCTTTGTTGTTTGCGCCGCGTTAAGCCCTGAATAACTCAACTCAACTAACTACTACTTTGATCCGACGGAGTCAGTCCGTTTTGTGGTTTCACGCGATCAATCTCCGTTTCTGAAGTTCGATAAAGTTTTACCTCCTTTAACCCATGGGATATCTACTTGACGGCTGGTAACACTTGACGTATTGACGTATCTAAGTTCTTTTCTTCTTAGTCCGTCAGCCCAACGCAAGTCAAAGGCAGCGACGGCTTTCTTAGAATAAACATAAGCGTAATATTTATGACTTCCTCGTCGGTACATGTGCGCGGTAATTGATTTTTGTTGTAACTTAGGATCGCGACACTGCTGGCTGACTTGAATGGTTATATTAAGTCGGCAGCGGTCACAGAACTACATACAGTATAATCCTATTCTCTTGCTCTGTGGTAGTGGCAGCATGTTGGTTGGATTTGCCGGTTACACTGACAACGCACGCACCCACACGCACGCGCACGCACGCGCGCGCGCACACACACACACACACACACACACACACACACATTAAACATCGTGAGAGAGAGAGGGGGGGGGGGTCCTTGTTGCACGACTATCTTCGCGGCCGGTCGGCAAAAGTCTATAAGACTAGATTATGCTTACTTAGGCCCTTGGCTCCACGTGGAGCATAGGCCATCGACAACCCTTCGCCATCGCACTCTGTTCTGGGCTAGTCTTGCCACTCCAGTCCAGTTGGTCCCCTGCTTACATAGCTCTGCCTCAGTGTCCCGCCTCCAGCTGTTGCGAGGCCGGCCTCTCTTCCTTTTCCCCTGCGGGTTCCATGTCAGGGCTTGGCGTGTGGTGCTGGATGCTGGCTTCCTGAGGGTGTGTCCAATCCAGCCCCACTTCCTCCGCAGGATCTGCTTGGCCACTGGTTCCTGCCCCGCTCGCTCCCACAGCTCTTCATTCCGGATCTTCTCTGGCCATCGGATGTTGAAGATGCGCCTCAGACAGGTGTTGAGAAATGTCTGGATCTTCTGCTGCATCGTCTTCATTGTCCTCCATGTTTCGCATCCGTAGAGCAGAACTGACTTCACGTTGGAGTTGAAGATGCGAAGTTTGGTTCTTATGCTGACAACTTTGGATGCCCAGACGTTCTTCAGCATGACCATTGCTGCCCTTGCCTTGCCGATTCTGGCTGTGACGTCTCGGTCTGTGCCTCCCTGTCCATCAACCACACTCCCCAGGTAGACAAAAGACTCCACCTCCCTGATGGGCTCTCCACCGACTGTGACTGGTGTGTTGGCAGTGGTGTTGATCTTCATCAGCTCGGTTTTCTTCCTGTTGATCTTGAGCCCTGTTCCGGCTGATGTGGCTTCCAGGCACGTAGTCTTGTCCTGCATCTGGCTGTGGCTGTGAGACAGGAGCGCCAGGTCGTCCGCGAAGTCGAGGTCATCCAGCTGCGTCCAGAGTGTCCACTGTATCCCGTTTTTCCTGCCTGCTGTAGTGGTCTTCATGATCCAGTCGATGACCAGGAGGAAGAGAAACGGGGACAACAGGCATCCCTGGCGGACTCCGGTCTTCACCTCGAAGCTTTCTGACAACTGGCCGGCATGGGCAATCCTGCAGCTCATGTCTTGGTAGGTGCACTGGATCAGGGAGATGATCTTCCCGGGAACTCCATAGTGCCTTAGCAGCTTCCACAGCGCCTCTCTGTCTACACTGTCGAAGGCCTTCTCATAGTCTATGAAGTTGATGTAGAGGGGGGAGTTCCACTCCAGTGACTGCTCCACAATGATGCGTAGGCTGGCAATCTGGTCAGCGCAGGACCTGTTCCTGCGAAAGCCTGCCTGCTGGTCTCGGAGCATGGGGTCGACTGCCTCTCTCATCCTCTCCAGTAGAATTCTGTTGAGAACCTTGCCTGGCACTGACAGGAGCATGATCCCTCGGTAGTTGCTGCAGTCCCTGAGGTCCCCTTTCTTTGGCAGCTTGATGACGATCCCTTCTTTCCACTGGGCTGGCACCTCTTCCTTCTCCCAGATCTTGCTGAACAGGCTGTGCAGCATGTTGACGGCTGTCTCTGTGTCTGCTTTAATGGCTTCTGCTGGTATCTCGTCCGGCCCTGCAGCTTTCCCATTTCTCAGTGTCATAATGGCTTTCCTGATCTCCGCCTTAGAGGGCTTGTCGCAGTTGATGGGTAGTTCTGTCTCAGCTGGTGGGATGTCTGGTGGTGTTTCAGGGATGGGGCGATTTAACAGCTCCCTGAAGTGTTCTGCCCATCGCTTCAGCTGTTCCTCAGTTGTTGTCAGTGGGTGCCCGTTCTTGTCCTTCACTGGTTTGTCTGTCTGCTGAAATTTGCCCGCGAGCTTCTTGGTCACCTGGTACAGGTCTTTTAGATTCCCTTGTCGGGCTGCTTCCTCTGCTTGACTGGCCAGGTTGTCGATGTAGTCCCTCTTGTCCTTCCTGGTGCTCCTCTTCACTTCTCTGTCAGCTGCTGTGTATTCCTCTTGTGCCTTTGCCTTAGCTCTTCTTGTTCGGCTCGTGTTCAGTGCAGTTTTCTTCTCTTTCCTAGCTTCCAGCTTCTGGATGGTATCAGCAGAGATCCATTCCTTATGTTGGGTCTTTCTCTTGCCAAGGACCTCTTCGCATGTGTCGTGCCAGAGTTTCTTGCTGTGTTCCCACTGTGTCTCGATGTCCATTTCACTGTCTTCTATCAGGTCTTGCAGTGGCTGGAACCTGTTGGAAAGGCTGATCCGGAATGCTGCTTGTGTGTCTGTGTTCCTGAGAAGTCCAACGTTGTACCTGGTCCGTGTGCTGTTGGCGTTGGTGTGCCTCTTAAGCCGAAGTCTCAATGTTGTTGCAAGAAGGTGGTGGTCTGATGATACATCGGCACCCCTCATCACGCGCACATCCCGCCACGATCTCCTGAACTTCCGGCTGATGCAGATGTGATCAATCTGGTTCTCCGTGACATGGTCCGGCGATCTCCATGTGGCCTTGTGGATGCGCTTGTGTGGGAAGATGCTGCCTCCTATCACTAGCTGGTTCAGGGCACAAAAGTCTGCAAAGCGCTCGCCATTTTCGTTCATCTGTCCCAGTCCGTGTGTTCCCATGGTGTCCTCATAGCCTGTGTTGTCTGATCCAATCTTGGCGTTGAAGTCTCCCATCAGTATGGTCATGTCCTTGGCTCCTCCTCTATCTATCACTGTCTGCAGTTGTTGGTAGAAGTCATCTTTTTTCTCCTCTTCCGCATCATTGGTGGGAGCGTAGCACTGGATGATGTTCAGCTTGATGTCTTTTTTCTTGGTGATGAATTTGGCTGTGATGATGCGGGAGTTGACAGGTTCCCAGCCGATGAGTGCCCGCTGTGCCTCCGGTGCCAGCATCAGGGCCACGCCCTCAGTGTGGGGGGCTCCATCCTCTGTGTGTCCAGAGTACAGCAATTGCTCTCCCGATGAAAATCTCAGCTGTCCTGTCTGTAGCCACCTTGTCTCACTCAGTCCCAGTACTCCTATCTTGTAGTTCTTCATCTCTCTTGCTACTTGTATGGTCCTTCCTACTTCATACATTGTCCTGATGTTCCATGTGGCTACTCTCGTTGTTGTCCTGGGTGTTAGAAGGGGGGTCGGCCTTGCAGCTTCCTTTCGGCTTTCACTGCAATGCGTCATAGGTCTCCGGGATGGAGACCCTTCCTCGCCCAGGTGAATGTCTCGGTTTGTTGCTGTCGATGCTTCAGTAACTTAGTGTTTTTTACAGGTAGGGCTGTTAACCCTACGCAAACCCGTTTAGCCTCTTGGAGAGGTGGTCCACATTCGTCTGACCTCTACCCTTCGACCTGTCCAGCTTGGGTGACCCTGCCAGGAGCATGTGCTCCTGCTGGCATAGTTCTCTGGGTCATTGAGGTACACAAGCCACTACCCCACGACAAGGGTTGGACCATGTAGGGAGATTATGCTTACCGGGTTAGAATATTACGGTCAAATAGTTATCACGAACTTTGGTTCTAGTCCTGAAGCAAGCAGAATCTCCCACACTTACATTCAGTCTTCATCTAGACTTTTCATCAAAGGCGCGATAGGCTATCGTGACGTGGATTTCGAAAATTCGCCGACAGTTTCGAGCGCTGACGTAAAAGTTTATCCAGGTTTATCCCAGCTGTCCTTGCTGCGGGACACGCCTGCTAGTAGATCCGTCATCACTATATATGTGTGAAAGTCAGACTACGTGAACACGAGAACGGCATTACTTATACTGTTACAGTATATATCCTCGTGCAATCTACTGCGATCTCAAACCGGTGGATTCGTTGAGTGAGTGAGTGAGTGAGTGAGTGAGTGAGTGAGTGAGTGAGTGAGTTAGGGCTTAACGCCGCGCAAGCAACAAAGGCTATTTTAGTCGCGGCTAATCAAGGTCCTTCTTCGCCAGACTAAACTAAAAAGGAAGACAATAAAACAAGGTATAAATATATATTTTAAGAATCTATCCTGATGAAATAATAACTTCTTGAATGTAACGTGATGCATGTAATGCCATGTAGGACAGTCTAACTTCATTTTTGAAGACCGTCGTACATGTCAGTACCGTGGCAGTATTTTACTTTTGGGTGCCCGGAGAGGCTACTAAATTCCTTTAAAGATGCCGCTAACGTTTGTTTTCTTAAGTAGGGTGTTCCCTCACGGTCCCGGCCCAGCATGCAGGGCGCTGCCTCTGCACCTCGGACAAGGTTTCAGTCTTGGGTTTTTTGGGGTTTTTTTTCCCTCAACAATTCCTCAGTCTGTAACTTACCACGCCCCCCCCCCCCCCCCCCCGCACGCACACACACACACACACACACACACACACACACACACACACACACACACACACACACACACACACACACACACCTCCACTGCCGCACAGAGACTAAACTGGAGTGGATGATAGAAGAGTTATTTATCCCGTTAAAGGAGCTATTGCTACAAAATTCAAAAACGAGACTGAGAATTGAACAAAGAGCGTCAGTCATCATGTGTGAGCGTTGGCGAGATCAGGGTGTTCCCGAAGCACTCTGCACACAACAAGAGCTGAAAGTGTGGTTACTTACAAAGCTGTGCCAATACTGAAACAGAGCACTGAGGCGGCAGGTGCGCGCGCTTTATTACGCTTTATTTCGCCGATGCTTGGCTAATTCAAATACACGGAAGGCCTCTGATGTGACGATTTTATATATTTGACCTGTTCTGGTGCGCAGATCACATGCATTCGGCAATGTTCTGACGCAGACAACAAAGCTATACTGAATTGGATGCGACGTTGAAGCCAGTGCTTCGATGCAAAAAAAAAAAAAGAAAAGTATATGATGTTATGAATGGACACACTGGCTTGTTCTGCTGCACAGATCACAAGCAGTCGGCAACGTTCCGAGCTGTCTCAAACAACAAAGGTGTATTCAATTGGACTGAACATCCTATCGAATGATCCTACAGCGTTGTCGTATTATATGCTAGTACACGCGCACATCATCATAATTGACTCTATCCATCATGACAGCTCGAGATATTTTCCTGTTTTAGCCAAACTAATATCGCCACAAACTCCAGTGGCCGTGGACTTATGAATTCTGATAGTCTACTCCCTGAGTGATTCAATACGCGGCACGTATGGCCTGACAGCTAGCTTATGTTATTACCTGCTTAGCCGGACGTCAGCGCGCGGCGGGCGGACTCATAACTGAACTCATCGCATTTTGGGGCCTGCATCAGGATAGTGCGTTCGATTGGTTTTGCGGCGTACGCTCATGTATGTAGCATCACGCAAACGTGAGTGCGGCGTTGGGTGCCGGCTTGGTAGCTGTGTGTGTGTGTGTGTGTGTGTGTGTGACATGTAATGAAGGAGAGAGACTGAGAGGGGAATGGGAGGTGTGGTGGTAGTGGTAGTGGTATGTAGATAGTATTGGAATTTGAGTGTATTTAGTTACCGCAATTTCTACTCTTAACCACCAGTATTATAAGCTCAGTTTAGTTAGCTGGTAAATTAGTGATGAATCAGTTTCATGCATTGTGTCCTTTCTTATCAGTTTATATTAGTCATACATAGTGAAGCTGCTTTTAAATATTAACCCTTTATTTATTCATGCCCTTGGTAAAAAAAAAAACCCAAAAAAAAACAAATTTGTTCTTGATGGACACAGTAAAGTCGTTTGAATTGAATTGGATTGAATCGAATTGAATTGTATATAGTGTGGGTAGGGGTGGTCAGACTCGGGCATTGAAGACAAATTTTCCGGGGCATGTTGTGTTTTGAGCTGTTTTGTCCATTTTTGTTCCAACACAAACGTCTCCCGTGTGTCGCCGTGAGCCTCAAACGCCCAACCAAACGTGGCCACTGTGCGTGCGCCGAATGCCAATCGAGGAGCACGTCAGAAACTCCAGCCATAATATGAGCTTGTTAGCCGTTCAGTCATCGGCTGTACTGTGCCTGCAGCATTCATTTCGTCCTGGGGTCGCCCCGCAGTTGATTAAATCGCCCAATTAGAGCGGAAACCGCGAAGCGTGTGTTTGGATTACAGGGCCCTTGTTGTTGGTGTGGTGACAGGCACACGTCAGGCACAGTGTCTGCTGAGGCTGCCGCTGATTGGCTGCTTATTTTATTAATGTTTACCCGCCAGGCTTCGTGAATATGTAATGGGCTTTTATGAAGCTTAGTATCGGAGGTAAGTTAATGATGTATTAAGTTTGGTATTGCCGCTCAGCCAGTCTAGTCCCGCGTCACCGCAGCGCAGATAATACATATATATAGCTAGTCTGTGATGCACAGGGTTGATACAAGGAGCTGTTCGTGAAAGCTATTTCAGTACTTGTGTGTTGTTAAGAAGACTCTGTGCCATATCTCCGAAAAGCTGGACAGATTTGACTGATCAGGCCAGCCACGCTTCTGTCAAAAAGGGCCGTTTCGGATATTTCCGATGAATTCAGGTTAGTGTGAACAAAACAGTTAATTTCCATACACAAATCTGGACACAACACTGAACAGGAAAACAGGCAGCACAGTGATATGCATAAAGCTGTCAGTACCCATTCACTAATTTAACCCATTAGACCCCATTTTTGTTTTTCAAACGAAATTCCTAGGATAGTTTGCTATTAACATGAAATGAATATATCCAACAGAAGTTGGTGCTGCCATGGCTGAAACAAAACAACATATAGTGCTGCAAATGGCCGCCTCCTAAAAGATTCTTTTAAGGGAGACAAGTCTCAGGACATTCAGCATCTTTGTTGTCTCCCTAGAATTGATAATGAAATGATTTGCAGTGGCTTCGAAGGAACGGATATGGGTGAGGTTTATATGTATGATCCCATATATGGGATCGTGGTGGCGAATGGATTCAGCCTTTTTCAGCAGCTGTGTTCAGATAGACGCAGAACAATGACGCGTTGTTGGAAGATACTGTATACATTAGTGTATAATTATATCCTACCAAGTGAATTTGGGAGTTGTGGCCTCACTAAAACTGAAAATATTAATAATTAATGCATGGATTTGAATTTTGCGTAGTAGGAGCGTTGTTCTTTGATTATACTCGTGTTTGCTGCAATAACAGCCCTCGCTCAGTTTGAGTCAGTAGCCGCGTCATTATGTACCTTATTGTTGCTGTCATTGTGCGTGCGTCTAAATGGTTTGATGCTAGACCGCCACCAACACAGCTACGAACAATCTGTGAACAGAAAGACTGGGCCTTTAAGTTTGACAAATCTGAATATTGTTAAGCTACTTGTCTAGCCTATAGGTAGTCCGTTTGATAACTGACCACACAGTTACGCTGTTCCTGGAACAAGGTGATCCACTCGATTTGACCAAAACGTCGTGTTAAACTCACAAGTCCGAATAACAAATAATATACGGATTCTGCAAGACGACAATCTCGATTCGACCAAAATCGTAGTGCACAACTCGCGAGTCCGAATAACACGATAAGGCGATAATCTCGATTTGAACAAACCGTCGTGTACAACTCGCAAGTCCGAATATCACATGATATACAGACTCTGCGAGGCGATAATCTCGATTTGAACAAAACTGACGTCAGTCGTGCACAGCTCGCAAGTCCGGACAACAAAATCATACACTGATTCTGCCGTCGCCGATGTTGCCCTACAAAATTAATGTCACTTGTCAATATGGTCGTAATCTGTTCAGATTCACCGACCGCCGTGCACTCTCGATTCGACCAAAATCGTAGTGCACAACTCGCGAGTCCGAATAACAAATGATATACGGCGAGGCGATAATCTCGATTTGAACAAAACTGACGTCAGTCGTGCACAACTCGCAAGTCCGAGAAACAAAATCATACACTGATTCTGCCGTCGCCGATGTTGCCCTACAAAATTAATGTCACTTGTCAATATGGTCGTAATCTGTTCAGATGCACCGACCGCCGTGCACTCATAGGACAAAAATGGAGTGGTGTTCTTCAATTTTCCTTGGACAAGACCGCGCAACTTCCTTGTCGGGACCTGAAACTCTGGCATCTTTATTTCCCAGCTCCATAAAAAATTCAGTTTCCGTGGCCTACTTGGCTGATTTGAGCGCACTACGTGCCTACATCTGCCACGATAAGACGCCGTTAGCGAGAGTGGCCTCCCATGCTGATTGTCTCCCCGCCCTATTAACAAGCTCCTGCCTAATGAGGGTCAGGTCAGGGGAGGACAACCCAGAGACATAAGGGAGATAATTTGGGGAAGCTGGCTACATGGGACCGTGATGTGATAGTGGCGATCCTAATTGTGCTGGGTTCTGTGTGGTCTCCACTACGTGCTGCGGTTGCCCGATGTCCTGAACTCACTCACTGTATGTAGGAGGATACGTAGAGATGTTCGAAGGCTGTGTAGAGGAACTACGTTCAGCTGGCCTGTTTTGGGCTCGTTTGTGTAACAAAGTGAGTCTGTGTAATAACCCTCCGTCGTCGTCGTCGTCGTCTCTCTCTCTCTCTCTCTCTCTCTCTCTCTACGTACTGTATCACTGAACAGACTGGGCTCGTAAACTCCGGTGTATGGCTGTTTCAGACACGCCCACTAGGCCCGGTGCATCTGTCTGCACATGCGCATTTCTTTATATGTAGATTCCTTACACTGTTTGTTGTTTAACTTTTTCTACTTACTACTATTCGTTTGCTGAGTAATCTTTTTGTTTTCCTACTTACTACTATTTGCATGTTGTTTCACTTTTTGCTTTTCTACTTTTTACTTTTTAGCATTAGCAACGGCAAGTTTGTAAACTGACGAACCTTCTCTGTCAAAACTTTTACCGTTGAAAAATAAAGTTTCATCATCATCATCATCTCTCTCTCTCTCTCTCTCTCTGTGTGTGTCTGTCTGTCCGAGTTTCCGCAGTAAACCTTAACATTGGTCTTTTCTCAGAAACTACAATCAGCAGAGGCACCAAACTTGGCCTGCTGTTAGACAGCCATAAGACCTTTCAAAACATACCATTTTACTGGAATACCTGTATTCAGTGACTTTGAGTCAAGGTTAAGGCCATACAAGCTGTTTGCTGAAAACAATTTTTTTTTAAAAGTCCGCTCAGTCATTCAGTGATATTACTCGTGGCTACGATACGAGCAGGCTATGTGCCCGACAGAAATGTCAGCTTTATCGTCACTTAGTTTTCGCTCGAAGCGTGTCGAAGTCATGACACTGCAGACATTAATCTCCTGGTCAAATAAACTTTAAATTGTCTCCTCCTTATTCCTTTGGCCCTCAGTCACTTTGGAAAAAGTGCCTAAACGCTTTGGACCTGCTCAGCGCTTAAGTCCAGTTTCCAGATGACGATAAAGCTGACATTTCTAACTAACTAACTAACTAACTAACTAACTCGAAACTTCAGACCTCACATCTGACATATTCATACAAACTTCAACATACGTCAAGGACCACTTGCAAAGTTGGCTAAAATTCATGGAAGATGTCCGTGCAGCACATGGTGGTTTTTCAGCTTCAGCAAGCTTTGCAGGATGCATTGTTAACCCTTTAAAACTTTCACAGCAAAAAAAAAAAAAAAAAAAAATTGAAAGATTCCTTAATCTCTATTTTTTTGTGAATTCAAGTCCTAAAAATTAGACCTGTCTGTCAAGGTGGTCCTTGACTTATGTTGAAGTCTGTATTTTCACTCAAACATATTGCTTGAAATCCGTAGTATCACCTCTTCTCCCATTGCCAGTCTGACTCCGGAGTTTCACACCGGCGATTTCAAACGGAATTAATTTGTCTGTGGAACATGTGCGTGAGATTTTGTGTCGTCATTATCTTACTTGCCATCCTAGTGGTCCTGATCCCAGATAGGGCCCCATTGGGGCCCAGCTGGGGGTCGGACTTGAACTGTTTTACGGGTTTCTGGCACCTCGCTGCGATAAGGGAATAGCTTCTTGTCACCATGGCGATAAATATTTTCCTTACCTCTTCTGTCATTAACATCTCTCTCTCTCTCTCTCACTCACACACACACACACACACACACACACACACACACACACACACACACATACACACACACACACACACACACACACACACACACACACACACACACACACACACACACACACACACGCACGCACGCACGCACACATTGACTGTCTGTCTGTCTGTCTCTCTCTCTCTCTCTCTCTCTCTCTCGCACGCACGCACGCACGCACTGACGCACGCACCCCCCCCCCCCCACACACACACACACACATAGACTTACCGTGTGTACTTTTCAGTCTCTCTTTCTTGTTTGAATATTTCTTTTTCTTTTTCTTTTTTTTTTCTTTCTGTTTTGTTTCTCGGGAGGGGGAGGGGGGTATTTTTGTTTTTGTAGTAAGTTGTTTGGCATTATTAAAAGTAGTTAGTGTAGCGAAACTGACTGTAAGACTAGTACCCTGGCACCGCTGTCTTTACATGCTCTATTCTGACGGAATTTTTTTTTTTAATTCATCGTCATCATTCTCTCTCTCTCTCTCTCTCTTCTCACCACCAAACCACCCACCCGCCACCGCCACCACCACCACCACCCCGCCCTCCCCCTCCACACCACCGGTTTTTTCCCGGATTGCCACTGCCCGCGCTGGGCAAACTGAAACTGACAACCCCGCCAATTAGCATTATGGAGAATGTGATAACAAGAGCAGTTAGGGACACACAGATGGGAGATGGGAGCGTATCGCCTCTGTGTTATCTGCGCCAGATTAGCCAAACTGCTAAAAGAATTTCCATCTAATTTACCCCTGTCTCTAATTGCTGCCATGCTTGCTAACAGATGTATACCCCGCCGTTGTGGCATGTGCTAACTTGCAGGAGACATCTTTTTATGGGGTCTCTGTTTTTTTGGTTCGCTTCCTGCCTTGCTGACGTGGCAAGTACTTTTTGCAGGTGAACACTTGTCGTCTGTCTGGTCAGTCAGTGACACGTGACAAGAAATGGACGGACCGGTAGATAACGTAAAATAAGTTTGAGCCAGTTTCATCCTGTCAAGCTGGAACTTTTTTTCGTGCAAGAGGCATTTTAGTGCCGTGGGTTTGATAAGCTCTTATGCCTTTTCGGCATCACTGATTTTGACTGTTTTTGGGGTTTGTTTGGTTGGTTGGTTGGTTGTTTTTGGGGGGTTCAGTTGGGGTTGTTTGGTGTTTTTTGTTGTTGTTGTTGTTGTTGTTGTTGTTGTTGTTGTTGTGTGTGTGTGTGTGTGTGTGTGTGTGTTTGGGGGGGGGGGGGGGGGGGGGGGGGTCCGCCCTTGGGCCAGTAGATCGGCTACTGTTTTCATTTCCGTTTTAAAGTCAAGTTTATAAAGAGATACTGACATGAGAATTCATTGAAGGTGTTGTTCGGAGATGCCGCCCCCCCCCTGCCCCGCCCCCCCCCCCCCCCCCCCCCCCCCCCGCCTCCCCTCCTCCTCCGACAACATCTTCAGTTTCCTGAATCTGTTCTTTAATAAGATTTAGAGATTTAGGCGTCTAAAATAGCATAAACTTTCTTGCATTGACGTCAGCAATGCTTTGGTCTTTCTTTAAAACCTTGGGTTGTGCAAAGATGAGACATGTATGTCTTGTATCTCGTTTAAACCAAAGAGACTTCTAACTTATATAATTATACATTCTGTTTTAACGTGAACATTTTTAAAGGACCTGGCAGAAAGGGACTTGAGTCAACCGCGAAATAGTCTTTGTTACTTACGCGGCGTAAAGCCACGACTGACTAACTAACTAACTAACTACGTAGGATTTTGCATATCATCTTATGGTGGCAGTGGGTACCTGCGCTAAAACTGACCAGCAAGATGGGAGCTTTCGTTTTGTTTTGAGTTTGGTTGAAGCAGAGTTTATTTTGTGGCATTGGACAAATTACAGAAAAAAAACAGTTTGAGCATAAACAAGACGTACTTATGACATGCTCAATAAAATTCGATGAAAGCAACGTTTGCTGCGGTGGGACACGAATTATGAGAGAGAGAGAGGTGTGTGTGTGGGGGGGGTGAGTTTCACGTCCTTTTCCACCACAATAGGCAAAAAAAAACAAAAAACCTGACGCAACGAGGGGGGGGGGGGGGGAAGGCCAGTAAAAAATTTTGGATCCCAGTCTGGAATCAAACTCACGACACGAGCATTGTGTGTGAAATCCACCATCCACTCTACCATCACTGTAAGTTATGAAGACCTGGCCGGGCTGTTAGACAGAACCACTGAGCCATCGCGATCGATCCGAATGTGCACGTGGTCCGACAGACGGACAAACAGAAGATGCGGTGATGGGTGATGGTGATGACTTCAGCCGAAGATGGCGGCGATAAAGTCTCCGCGAGGGGGAAAATATTTTGCCTCTGCAAACCAATCAAGTAACAAGGCTGGGCCTTTTGAGCCAACAGATGGGGGGTCAGAGGTCGAATAGCTGGAGTGCTTGCTGGCTAAATATTTTGCCGAGACTCCCGCTGCATAAGCGCGCGTGTGTGTAGGCAGTGTATAGACGAACTGCCTCTGCTTTTTCTGTCACACGTGACAATTTTGCACGCCTACCAGCGGTAAAATGCACTCCCAGCCAATTAAATCAGCTCGCCAGGGGCACTGCCGAGGCACGCTGTCAGAACGCCTGTGAATGTTTTTTTGTTTTTTTTTTCTGCCCCAACTCTTTGCCAGCTCCAGTGGTGTTCCTCCCAGGTCATGGGTAGAACCCACGGAGGACTCGGAAGCTGGGACAATTTTTATTTTTATTATGCCGGGATATTTATGACAGGAATCGTGGAATGCGGCCCTGTCCCGCAGTCCCAAACCACATGGTCCTCCATAGCATCATCTTGCCATCCCCCTTATCTCCATCATCATGCATAATAAAAATGTTGTTGTCGTTGTTGTTGTTCGTCTCTTGGTCACACTGGAAGTTCAGTTCTGAGCATGAAGTCTGCTGTCGTGAGTTCGTATCCCGGCTGGGGCCAGATATATATGTGCTGGCTTTTTCATCGTTGCCCCGGCTTTGACATCACCCGTATGTGGCGGAAAAGGACGTTAAACCCCCAAACACCCACCCCTACCCCCTCCGATCGCTCGTCTACAGACTGCTATTCTGGGATGGAACTGACAAAAGAAGTGGGGGGGGGGGGGGGTGAGGGGAGGAGGCGGGATCGGGTGGCGCCTGATTGTGATTGTTATGACATGACACTGCACTTCCGTGGCTGCACTACATCAACGCGTGCCCAGTTGTAAAGTTTTTTTGTTTTTTTTTTTGTTTTTGTTTTTTTTTTTTGGGGGGGGGGGGGGGGGGGGGTGGGTGGTAGTCATGTTTCAAGGTTGGCTGCGGATGCAAGGTTGCGTTGTAATGAAAATGATCAGCGCTTTTTTCGATATATACTTATAATTATCTATATCTGCTCTACAGTTATAGCATTCTGCGTGAACATTTCATACGCCGCACACCTATAGAAATACTTAGTTCACGTAAATTCAAAATGATATCTCTGCTCTCGGGAAAGCCCATACGCGCGGAGCAATAGCCTATCATGGAGTATGTTTTTAGGTCAAAGTTCGATAATCGCCCTTACACAGACTCCTCACCGCTTCTTTTCTTCTTAGGCGCAGGCCATCCGTAATGCTTGCCATATGTGTTAGGGCAGGTTCCGCTGACTTGAGAGACTTTTCCGCTGGACTGAAACCATTACGTTGGTACTGACCCATACTTACGAAAATCGACGATCATCGACTGATAACATCAACTTAAGTTCGCACCCGTCACTGGGCATTGTCGTTAGTGTGTGTGTGTGTGTGTGTGTGTGTGTGTGTGTGTGTGTGTGTGTGTGTGTGTGTGTGTGTGTGTGTGTGTGTGTCCGCGCGCGCGCACTGATACTTGTTCTAAAATGGTTCGCAGTGAATGTTTAGTCTACAAAGGCCGTGTGCTGACAAGGGCTGGCATGGGATTCACCGGTCTGTTATGCACGCACATTACGATTGTTTACTTTGTCCATCTGTTGTGGCCCGAGGTCATTGTGCCAGTGACTCACTCACTAGCTGAAAGTGCCTCGGTTCGAGTTGAATTTGCACACAGAAGGGCAGTTAGGCAGTTATACGGTGCACAGCTTGCAGTGATAGGAATAGTGGTGCGGTATGTTTGTGATCGATACTGCAGTGTATGTTCGACCTGAAGTGAAAGGAACGCGATCATTATTGATTGTACATTAGTGTACTGTCACGTGCCAGCGTAATTTTGTGAAAGGGCTTGAGTGCCGATAATCGAGGGTTCCTTGCCAAAACGTACTATCGATACAGAGGGAAAGGAAAGAGATAGTATTTTCTGGCCGGCAGGGAATCCTCGCCATGGATCCGTCCAAACTCAGACTAAAACTCCGCAACTCATTGCAGCTTGATTGATCTAATGAGCGCTTTGACAAATGTCTGTACATGAAGGCAATGAACTGTATGTGTTTGTTGACTCGTTCTCGCGAACGAGACACATCGTGTGCTCCGACAAACAAACCCACACTTGTCGGTTACCTTGTCGGAGTATGTCTGACAAAGAGACCAGAAGGTGAAAATGCGCGCGCTGCGTGAGGTTGCCATGGAGGAATCGTTTTAGTCAGTGGGCGTGGATGCAGGCGTCAGGGCTTCATGTTAATCGGATATTATCTAAATCTAAACGAATACAGTATTCATACGCTGTTCGTCTCGACCAAGTTCATCCCTTCCTAGCCTCAAGCCCCTCCTCCAATGTACTATCGATACAGAGGGAAAGGAAAGAGATAGTATTTTCTGGCCGGCAGGGAATCCTCGCCATGGATCCGTCCAAACTCAGACTAAAACTCCGCAACTCATTGCAGCTTGATTGATCTAATGAGCGCTTTGACAAATGTCTGTACATGAAGGCAATGAACTGTATGTGTTTGTTGACTCGTTCTCGCGAACGAGACACATCGTGTGCTCCGACAAACAAACCCACACTTGTCGGTTACCTTGTCGGAGTATGTGTCTGACAAAGAGACCAGAAGGTGAAAATGCGCGCGCTGCGTGAGGTTGCCATGGAGGAATCGTTTTAGTCAGTGGGCGTGGATGCAGGCGTCAGGGCTTCATGTTAATCGGATATTATCTAAATCTAAACGAATACAGTATTCATACGCTGTTCGTCTCGACCAAGTTCATCCCTTCCTAGCCTCAAGCCCCTCCTCCAATGTACTATCGATACAGAGGGAAAGGAAAGAGATAGTATTTTCTGGCCGGCAGGGAATCCTCGCCATGGATCCGTCCAAACTCAGACTAAAACTCCGCAACTCATTGCAGCTTGATTGATCTAATGAGCGCTTTGACAAATGTCTGTACATGAAGGCAATGAACTGTATGTGTTTGTTGACTCGTTCTCGCGAACGAGACACATCGTGTGCTCCGACAAACAAACCCACACTTGTCGGTTACCTTGTCGGAGTATGTGTCTGACAAAGAGACCAGAAGGTGAAAATGCGCGCGCTGCGTGAGGTTGCCATGGAGGAATCGTTTTAGTCAGTGGGCGTGGATGCAGGCGTCAGGGCTTCATGTTAATCGGATATTATCTAAATCTAAACGAATACAGTATTCATACGCTGTTCGTCTCGACCAAGTTCATCCCTTCCTAGCCTCAAGCCCCTCCTCCAATGTACTATCGATACAGAGGGAAAGGAAAGAGATAGTATTTTCTGGCCGGCAGGGAATCCTCGCCATGGATCCGTCCAAACTCAGACTAAAACTCCGCAACTCATTGCAGCTTGATTGATCTAATGAGCGCTTTGACAAATGTCTGTACATGAAGGCAATGAACTGTATGTGTTTGTTGACTTCGAGGTGATCATTGTACAATATAGTGTTACATGGCGGACCGGACATAATTTGATTTTGACGCACAGGTTGTCGCACCTCCCGGCCTTTTCTTCATATATCAAGGGGGAGCCGGGGTGGTCGAATGGTGGAGCGTTGGACTTTCAATGCTCGCGTCGTGAGTTCGTATCCCGGCTGGGGCCAAATATTTGTGCTGGCTTTTTCATCGTTGCCCCGTCTTTGATATCACCCTATGTGGTGGAAAAGGACGTTAAACCCCCAAACACCCACCCACTCATATATCAAGATCACAGCTCCTCAGTGTCAGTGCATACAGACTGCGCACAAAATAATAGTTCGAGAATCTGTGTGTTCTGTTCTTTTCCCGTGTCGTGCATCAGTTGACAAGTAGCCACTCCCTGATTGACGGATCATCATGCTAGCGAAGAAATTCGCAGTTCGCGAACGAGACACATCGTGTGCTCCGACAAACAAACCCACACTTGTCGGTTACCTTGTCGGAGTATGTGTCTGACAAAGAGACCAGAAGGTGAAAATGCGCGCGCTGCGTGAGGTTGCCATGGAGGAATCGTTTTAGTCAGTGGGCGTGGATGCAGGCGTCAGGGCTTCATGTTAATCGGATATTATCTAAATCTAAACGAATACAGTATTCATACGCTGTTCGTCTCGACCAAGTTCATCCCTTCCTAGCCTCAAGCCCCTCCTCCAAGCCACCTCACCCCTGCCACCACCCGCCTCTGTGTGTGTGTGCAGTGCATCAACCGGATATTGTCTAAATCTACACGAAGACAGTTGTTAGCAGCCGGCGCTCTCTCTCTCTCTCTCTCTCTCTCTCTCTCTCTCTCTCTTCCCCCCCACCCCCCCCCCCTTCCCCCCGACCCGGCCAAACTCACACTGACTCAAATGCTGCATTTAGAGACTTTTTTTTCATTTTCTTCTTCTTTTCCAAGACATAACTGGGAGATGGTTTGTTTTTGCAGTTTATCAGCCGATAGCACACACTCGGCGCACGGTGTCGTGTTGATGAGTGGTTTGTTGTCTTCCGCGCTTGAAGGCGCAAAAACCATGGGTCGCGTTTCAAAGCGGGCGTGCAGAGTGTGCTCGTTGTGGTGACATTTCCAGCTCAGGATTAGTGTTAAAGGTCTGCAATCTCAGCAAAAAGCCGCAAACATTGCGTTTTGTAAAAGTGGGACTCCTGCGACTGTGCATAATGCAGGCAAGTCTGTCACACGGTCGCAAAGTGTACAGCGCTTCGGAGACCCTTGTAAAACCAGGGCGTGAGTTTGCAGTGACTTTCTTGGTCGGTGAGCGAGTCACGTCGCTAGAGCATCTAGCGGGTGCTGTGTGCTGCACGAGAAGACTAGCCACTGCGATCTTTCTCGCTAAATGTCAAAACGCAAACTGAGCTGTGAAACCAGGCTGCCCTTGACTTTGATAGGGGTTTCAGGGACGCTGAAAACTCAATAACTGTGACAGAGTTGACTGTACATTTTGCACAGTCGGATAGATATTTTTAAAACACACTGTTTGTGGCTTTTTGTTGAGATTGCAGATCTTTAAGTGATGCGGAAAGAAGGACAGAGCGGCTGTAGGCAGACGTGAAGTTTATAGGCAATGTTGGTTCATCAGTGTGTGTTAGGTGTACGCTGTCTACGTGTGAATGTGGTGGATTTTGGTGGTGGAGGTGATGGTTGTGTGTGTGTGTGTGTGTGTGTGTGTGTGTGTGTGTGTGTGTGTGTGTGTGTGTGTGTGTGTGTGTGTGTGTGTTCGCGTCAAGCTTTCAGGCGGGCTGTCGTTCGCATGTGCACACTGATATAGAACAATATTATTGCTGCGAGCTGTCGTACGCATGCGCACACTGATAAAGAACAATATTATTGCGCGCCGATAAAACGACGGCGAGACTTAGAGTAAGAAACTATAATTATCTGACTGGACAGCTTTCAGCAGATTCAGATGGCTTCAGTATATTCGAGACAGGATATGCTCCAAAGCTATGGTTCGGTTGTGAAATTCCACCTTTAAAAAAAAATCATCAGGTTAGTTGCTTTGGTAACTCAGTAAAAATAGGTCTGTCCAAATTTTGGCCCCGTCAGCATTCGCACCCGGGGCCTTTTGCATGTGTTCTTAGTTCTACAGAAACAGGTAGACGTATCTATGGGAAGCTAAGCGACCCGGTGTAACGAGCCAGTTGTACTCCCCGGTTCGTTTGACTCCCGGACACTTCCAACCTAAAGCAGCTTAGAGGCTGGTCAGACGTGGCGATTTTGCACGGCTGCCAGCGCTAAAATGTACTCCCAGCCAGTTAAATCGGCTTGCCAGGTGGACTGAAGCGCGACGCCGTCGGCTCGCCAGTGAACAGTCAGGTTCAGAAACAGCTTCTATCCTGCAGCCGTGAAGTGTGCCTCCTCACCCTCATTCCTCCCAGCTGATATGTGATAACATGATGTTGTCTTTTATCAAATTACTTTATTAATCTGTTTTATTGTTCTTAGTGTCTTAGCATTTTAGTTAGTAAGGTGTAATGTGATTTGATTAGCATTTAAGTGCGAGTGACTGTAACATAAGTGAGCAAGTAACAGCATGCATGTACGTATGTGTGATTGCAAAGCAGCTCCTTTAAACCACAGCGAATTCCTTATGTTTATACATATGGCAATAAAGTTATGTTTATGTCAGTTTATGCCTATGTTTTATGTTTATGTTAATAGAACACTGACCTGACTTCGTAATTATACGGGGAGCCGTGGTGGTCGAATGGTAGAGCGTTGTTGGACTTCTAATGCTCGGGTCGTGAGTTCGATCCCGGCTGGGGCCAAATATTTGTGCTGGGGCCAAATATTTGTGCTGGCTTTTTCATCGTTGCCCCGTCTTTGATATCACCGTATGTGGTGGAAAAGGACGTTAAACCCCCAAAACACCCACCCACCCACCCTCGTAATTATACGTCGGCCCAGTAGGACATGAAATTTAATTGTCCTCCTCCCTGTCTCTGTTTCAGACCTGATGCAGATCTCCGCAGACAACACAGACATGGGGAAGGGCGGAGGAGCTCCGAACGGCGTGCACGCGCCGCAGCACCATCAAGTGCAGCAACAACAACAGCAACAACAACAACAACAACAACAGCAGCAGCAAACACAACAGCAACACCAGCAGCAGCAGCAGCAGCAGCAACAGATGTGCTCGGCCTGCAAGAAGTCGATACGGGAGCGGTACCTGCTGAAAGCCCTGGACCAGTTCTGGCACGAGGACTGTCTCAAATGTTCATGCTGCGACTGCCGGCTGGGTGAGGTGGGCTCCACGCTGTTCGCCAAGGCCAACCTACTGCTCTGCCGGAGAGATTACCTCAGGTACGCATTAACGTCGCTATGTTCCGAACGCCGGTGAGATGAAAAACTGCCGCGTTCGAAGCTCTTTGACCTCAGGTGTGAGGTAGATTTTCCGGGCTGAAGCACGGACTTTAGAGACTATTTTAGAAATATTCAGCCCCCCTCCCCCCCCCCCCCCCCCAAAAAAAAAAAAAAATCGAAAATAAATGCAATTCTAAAATTCCGGATCACAAATTGCTGAGCTGGCCCTTCGCACCACGTGATTGTTACTGATGTGTTCGTGTCCAGTGTGTGAGAGAATGCGTGTGATTCACGTGAGTGTGCGTGTTGGGTTTATTAACTCGCGGTGATTTGGGCCAAATATTTGGGATAAAACGCATATATTAATGCAATTATTATTATTATTATTGTAGGCTTCCGCTCGGGTCGTTCTTTCGAATCCCGGCTGGGGCCAAATATTTGTGCTGGCCTTTTTCTCGTTGCCCCGTCTTTGACATCACCCTTCACGTGGTGGAAAAGGACGTTAAACTCTCGAGCACCCACCCCACCCTCGAATATGAAAAGAGTAATGATCGTCTTTTTTTTTTTTTTCTTTCTTTTTCAAGTACGCATACCAGTCCTTCAGGAGACAAATCTGACTGTCATTAAGATTTCATGAATATTCATTCGGAATTAACGTCCATCACGAACGTGATTTGCATAAATTGCCGAGGTAATACTTGACATAAAAAGCAATACATGTGTATCCTAATACCTTTTTTTTTTCCCCCATGGTCGTTTCTGACAGGTTATTCGGCACGACCGGTTACTGTGCGGCGTGCAACAAGATGATCCCGGCGTTTGAGATGGTGATGCGGGCACGGGGCAATGTCTACCACCTCGAGTGCTTCGCCTGCCAGCAGTGTAATCACAGGTTGGTTGCGTTAAAGCCTCTGGGTTCGTAACGCCATTGAGAGGGGATATTGCCGCTTTGGTTTTATACTGGTTTATTGCAATACTGATAAGTCGTTCCAGTAAACAGATAGTGAGCATAAACAAGCGGCACCGTTAATGCTTAGTGGGAAAAAGTACATATTGACAGCATTGACATGGCAGACTGGACTGGTAAGTAATGATGATAGATCAAAACTACAGGAGAGAGAGAGAGAGGGGGGGGGGATAGATTAAAACTACAGAAGAGAGAGAGAGAGTTCTGGTGTACTTGCAACTAAATTCTTTTCTCTCTCTCCTTCTCTTTCCTTGTCGCTCCAGATTCTGCGTTGGAGACCGGTTCTACCTGTGCGACAACAAAATCCTCTGCGAGTTCGACTACGAGGAGAGGATGATGTTCGCCAATATGGCGGGTGGATCCAACTTTCCCTACACCAGCCCCGGCTACAACGCGCTGTCTCAGATGAAGCGACAGACGCAGAGTCTTAGTGATGACGTGTCCAGTGGTTATGGCAGCCCCAGCCCGAGTTCACTATGACAACAAAAGAAACGCCAGACCTGACTGAACCCTGGGATGTGTTTGTCTTATATATATATATGTATATGTGGATAGATTTCTTGTGACTGTGTTTTGATCGATTCCTTGCATCATTTTTATGTTGTTTCCATAGTAATGGAAACAACATCATAGGACGGGCTAAATTTTTATTTTCACTGGTGTTTTGTCATGAAAAGTGCACAAAAACCCGTGGCGTCTTCAGAGTTTGAAGTCAAGGCACACACTCACACACACACACACACACACAAAAGACGTGACCGACCTCAAGGGGAAATTGTGTGGAGAAAATCATGACGTCACATTACGTTGTTTGTTATCAACTCTGTGTCATCACGTGGTTTACTCTCAGACTGAGACACTGAGTGTTGTAACCGTCGAGGTACAGCTCATCTGTTGGTACAGCTGCACGGCCATTGGACACTTGATTTGTGAGTTCCCTTCCCTTGTCGAGTAGAACGGACAAACAAAATATTATGCTGTTAGGCTGACCAAATCTTGGCCAACGCTTTGGACTGAGAAGTGACGGTGAAGATGTCTGTGGAGACCAGAACCTGATGGCAGAAACGTTCATCGGGTCTTTCAACTTATTGCTGGATACGTATAGAAGCAAGTTGTGATCCGGGACCCGCGGCAGAAGTAACCCCGATGGCGCATTGGATTTCTCAAGCCGGGTTGGAGAAGCGACACGTCTGTGCATGCGTCTGTGGCAGATGACTGGAAGTCGAGAGAAAACGAAAGTGGATGAAAGAAAAATCCATAGTTATCAGCTCACGTTTCCGCCCGAACATGCTCATGCTGTCCTTCACCCACGGTGTGCAACATAGAGCACGTCACTGCATTCTTCGGGCTAAACACTAGACTGGTTATGGCAGGTGTCTCCAGACTGAAGAAAAGTTTTCTAAACTGAATGCTGCAATCTTTGTGCTCTACCGACCTGTCCAAAAAAAAAAAATCTTTTTTAGCCTCATGCGCTAGCATAGGAAGATTTTCAAGATTTCAACAGCTGGTTCTTCGGAAAAGCAATCCATACTGTCGCCTGTGTCTTCGTCTTCGAGGTGACTATTCTGTGTTCACGGAACGAGACCAAAGATCATAGACTAACACAGATGGAAACTCCTTTTTTGGGGGGGGGGGGGGGGGGCTGAAGCTGAGTTGCCGAACGACACTCCTCTAAATTTATTTGCGCCTCACCATGGTGGTAAATTTGCAGCAGACATGCTTGGCCATCAGAGATGGGCTTGAAACATGGAGCGCCAAAGACGAAAACAGTGGCCCGTGAAATGAGAATGGCTTCGCTCGAACGCTCTGTTTTCAGCACCCATCTCTTTTGGCTGTTTGGGGGAGCCGGGGTGGTCGATGGTAGAGCGTTGGACTTCTAATGCTCGGGTCGTGAGTTCGATCCCGGCTGGGGCCAAATATTTGTGCTGGCTTTTTCATCGTTGCCCCGTCTTTGATGGAAAAGGACGTTAAATCCCCAAACACCCACCCACCCCTATGGCTGTTTGTGTCGAGTGTTGACTGTCGGTGTCCAGCAGACCGGACAGTGTATCTCCAAGGGTTTGCCTGGAATAACTGACGCGAACTCAAAGCTGTGAAACATACCGCATATTGGGATATATATCCCGTATAAGAACCTTTTGGTTTATGGGAAACGGTGATGTTGTTGTTCATATTATGTTGTCCGGCCGGCGTTTGAAGAAATTTACTCACGTGTCTATGTCAAGTGTTACAGAAGAATTTTTCTCTCTCTCTCTCTCTCTCTGCTGGCGATTCCGCCTGTCAGGTCGGCATGGAAAGCCGATTTTACTAGTCCGGGTAAGACTATACTAGCATTACTACATCAAAATATTATTCAGGTTTGCCGACAGTTCAGCTGACTGTGGAGAGTTGTCGCTGAGAGTGGTTATGTATCATTCCCTTTTCTTTCCCGGAGAAACGGATACCGTGCTGTCTCTCCCACTGATTCCCTCACGCTCATCGTTTGAACACAAAAATCAAGATCTGAAATCATGCATGACTGTGTCATTGTCAGTAGCTTTCCTCTCGGTCCATCCTGTTTGCTTTGTTTCGCACGTGCATCACACGCACACACACACGCACACACACACACACACTGACACGCACACACACACACACTGACACGCACACACGCACGCACGCGCGCACGCACAGACACACACTCGCACGCACACGCGCACTCACACACACACACACACACACACACACACACACCACCACCACCACCACCACCACCACCACCTTCTCCCCCGGCTCGCCATCCATTCTCAGTGTATATATACTCGCCCATCTGAACAGCCGAAGGAAAGGAAAATGTACATATATATAAATACTTGAATTCAGGTCAAGTGTGTCAGTGTTACTTGAGCGCCGTTTGCAAGGGACGGACTGCGGCGCGTGCACCTCTCCGATGTACTGAAGAAGCTGGCACAAAACGTTCACTGAAGCACCAAAGATTGTCCGTGCTGTAATTACGATTATCACACTTCATGTCAAAGGTTCTACCCAGAACCTTTAAGGGGTTTTTGCAGTAGATTGCAGTATTATGGTCATGACTATCAAATTTCGCTTGTGATTTTAGGGGACTTCTGTATCGCCCCTAAAGATGCATGCTGTCAGATGGATTTCTCTCTGTCGTCTGTTCGAAATTGAAAAGCAGAATTGTATATATAGACAAGAACCGTAGGAGTTTTCCCCAAATTCCTTTACCCATACCGCCACTGTTGCGCGCCTATTAACTTTCAATTCCTGCAGCCTGGTGTAGCCTTTGTCCAGGACACTGAGTACTCCGCGTTTCTTTTGTAATCTTTTGCGCAACCAGCGCATGCGCACACAGTACAGATTCCCGGACGTAAAGTGAGGTACTCTCCTTTACAGAGACACCACACAATTCGGTGTAAGTCTTTCCTCATTTTGGCATTTTATTTATTTATTTCTTCGTTTATTTATCCGTCTAACAGCATGCATCTTCACAGTTTGTGTGTGGGTGTGTAATTTGAAACAGAATGCTTGCGACGTATGTTAGCCTGAGAGCGTGATAATGGTACGTATGAGTGAGACTTTACCTGACGAATGATTGAGAGAGCTTATGTAAATATTAAATCAAATTTTGAACACTGCCCTGTGTATAATTATTGTAAAGGCGCGGCTACAAAGTCTTTCTTTAATGTGGTATAATTATGAATGTCTACTCAAAAGTAGTTGGCTGTTTTCTTGTTTTACTTGAATGTTTCAATTCAAGCGGTGTACAAATTGCGTCACATCTAGCCACGCCACACGCCTTTGCAGTTTCTCTGTTTGACGTCATGTTCTGACGTCACGGAAGGCTGACGACACGCGTGTGACGCAATGCATTGTGGCTGGATGCAATGTGATTAGGACACCGCTCTATCTCTCTTCGGTATTTGATGGATTATTTGCAGTGTAATAATTATAATTGTCTTTCATTATTTCTTCAATGTTTGGAGCTCGTACATTTTGCGTCGAATCCGTTTTCCTAAACTATGACTGGCAGGTTCGAGTCATTCCGTGTGGACTGAGCATATCGTGAGCTGTACGTTTCTTTACCTTTTGAAGAACTTCTGGTTCAGTCTGTAGTAGTGGTCTGCAGGTCACGTGGCTCGATTCGGACACTCTTGGTTGGGCTTGACAGAACTGAGACCATTTAATGCTCGTATTTCTCAGTCACTTGTAGCAAAGATGTATACATGTCAATGTGTATGTCTCTGTTGAGTCATCGGCAGACACAAGTCACTTAGTGGTTGCCGGAATTTACAATAGACATTGAGATCCAGATCAACTGTTTGCGTGTCTTTCTCCTCCTCTTTGGAATATGAAATTGAAATGTTTTTCTTTCTGTCTTTTTTTTTCTTTTTAAAACCCCCCCCCCCCCCCCCCGCACCCAAACTCCAATACTCCACCTCCGTCTCTAAGTCAAAGAGGTGTTTTTTTGTTGTTGTTGTTTTGTTTGTTTTGTTTTTTAAAAACTTTTTCGCAGTCTGCTGCGTGAAATTACCTTTCCGTTTCATAAAAATAAATACAGGTGTAATGACTGTCAGTGGATTTTATCGAGAGCGTGTATTACACAATATGATTCTGTGATGTTCATTCTTGTTCACTATCCTCTTGCACTGTATAGATGCCCACAGTAATAAGTCATTAGGAGTGCTCTGAAGCTGGCCGGGTCGATGATTTCAGCGCAGAAGATACCTCTAGAGTTTGAACACACCTACCATTCCACATACACACAGCCTTCCACACACACACACACGCACAGCCTTCCACACACACACACAGCCATCCACACACACACACACACACACACACACACACACACACACACACACACACACACCACAGCCCTTTGACAATAAGGCACACCACATGTGTCTGTGTGAGCTTGCGTGCGTGCGTGTTTATGTGCGTGTGTGTGTGTGTGCGTGCTGAAATCATCTGACTCGGTTTGAATTTTAATGTAAATGGTAGGCCAGTTTTACATTCGGTTCGATTAGGACAAAGTTTTTTTCTTTCTTTGGGAAATGTTGCTTTCACCTTATTCTTTGAGTAAAACTTGTCCCTTATAATTATGACATTCAGAATGCACGGTAAAATAAAAAGAAAGGTCAACCGTTCAACCTTGACACTTTTTCACAGACGGACGGACGGACGGACAGACAGACCGAGACCACATTAACGGTCACATCTATAATTATAGTTCAAAGCGATCGCAGCGAACACGTAAGCCAGCATACGGGAATAGGACCACCAAATCATTCACGATTACTTGATTTGCAGTATTTGGCTAGAATTACTCATAAGATTTTTTTTTTTTTTTTGAGTGGATGGGGCATAAAACGAGCACTTAAACTCCTGCTTTCGATAATGCACGGGGCACATTTTGCGTGCGCAAAAATGACAGTGGGGTATGCTTTTGGAGGCAAGCCGAATTTTTGCTGCGTGAAGCGAAATTTTGCTCAACGTGAACAAAATTTATCGTCTGTGCCCGGCCAGGTCATCAGTTTCTGCCCACGCGAAAAACACTCCTCAGTCATATATAGCGTGTTGCCCTAGAAAATCGAGTTGTTAATTAATGGCAAGATGTGCAAGTTTTGGATGATTAAGAAATTGATGGAATTTGATGGAATTTTGTAAATGACATGTACGTAGAGATTTCTGCTGAGGGGGTGTACTTGTTTTGTTTTCTGTTGGGGAATAAGTGTTTGAAATAATAAAAACGAAATGGCCTTTTTGTTGTTTGTGTGTGTTAACTGATATGAGAGTGTGAAGTGACTGTTGAAAGAAAGTGCGATTTTTGATATATAAATATATATTATACACTGTGGCTTGCAGGCGCGTAGGAAGATGCTGAGAGGAAGGGGGGCCCACTAAGTCGGGTGAGCCATACGGCCGGGGTGAAGAGGGGGGGGCCGGGGAGGTTTGTGTGTGTGTGTGTGTGGACTGCCAAGGATTGTGTCCTGGGACAGCAGAGCAGGGGGGCACCACCACTGGTGGGCCCCCTCAGTCTCCTCTTATCAAAAGCAAGGGGGGCCCAAAGATATTCGGGCCCCCCTTCCAAAAATCGAACGGGGGCCTGGGCCCACAGGGCCCCCGTGGTTCCTACGCCCCTGCACTGTGGCTTGTACCCAATGTAGTAGGGCAAGGCAGCCCAGTGGCATACAAAGCACACATTTCCTAGATCTAGGTAGCGCTCTCAGCTTTACTTACTTGCCCTGTATATAATTAGAGAGAGACAGAGAAAGACAGAGAGAGGGATAGAGAATGGGAACAAAGGCGTCGCTAAAGCCGAAAACATGCGCTCAATCAGTTCAGTTTGAAAGTAGGGGAAGTCAGTAAAGCCGAGAGCGCTCCCTAGATCTAGGAGATGTGTGCTTTGTATGCAATCGGACAATTCCGCCTAGCGCTACATTGACTACAAGCCACAGTAGAGGAGGGGTGGGGGGCTACCATCCTAAAGCTGAAACGCCTAACAGATCTAAGGGCATCTCACTATTTATATATGTATAACAACAACTTCACCAACAAGAAACCCAAGTAATTATGATTCTGCCGCGTGAACAATTCTTTGCACATCTCCGGAACTAGTTTAAACAAAAACCTTGGACATTACTTTCACACACACACACACACACACACACACACTCACTCTCTCTCTCTCTCTCTCTCTCACGCACGCACGCGCGCGCGCGCGCACTCACACACACACACACACACACACACACACACACACACCACACACACCTCTTGAAGCTACAAGCTTGAAAACAAGTGGGAGCCAGCACCCACAATATCTCTCGCCTTTTTGACTTTCGCGACTTCACCTTTAACACGCTTCAGCGAGCCCTCAAGCCAACAGCATCTGGTGGCCCAGTATTTGCCCGAGCGGTTTTAACGAGATCAAATTGACCGCCACTTTCACGCCACAAGGGGTCACATCTTCCGCAGCTTGATCGGATTTGGGCTCGAATTAAGATCCGAATCAAATGTTCACCCTTCGCTGAAACCGGCTGGGGAAATAAAAGAAAGTCGTACTCTTTGACTGGTCAGCTCGGCTGAAGCGGCTTTCCTTTGGTTTTGCTGTCTCCCTCAGGGGGTGTGCAGACCGCGCCGTCCCCTTGGCTTTCATGCACGTGCATCGCGGACTGTGTTAAATAGAATTAATATTATTTCAACCGTGTGAAACCAGGCGCTTCTCTGAGGGCAAGGAAGTGCAGACACGGGAGAGATTCATGTCGCTCTCGATTTTGCTCGGGTTGTTGCCAGTTTGTGCCCACTTGATACCACTGGCTTGTTGATGTTACTTGAACCATGCGTAAGCGCATGGGTGTTGAAGCGATAGGATTAAAAAAAACCAAAAAAAAAACTGTTGGCATGATTTAAGGTCTGATGTTTGTACCAAGTAAACCTTCTTTGTCGGCTGTGCTTTAGTCGGCATCTACTTAATTCCCACCTTCTAAAAGAAAAAAAAATCCAGGATCTGCCAAAGCTCTATTTCTCTAATAATTATAAACCCTGCACACACACACACACACACACACCGTTCACACACACCGTTCACACACACTGACCTGATTTCTCTAAAATTAACAGCGAAGCCGCACACACACGCACTGACATGCCCCATCCCTGCCCCCCCCCCCCCCCACACACACACACATTCCTGTACCCTAGCGGGGGGACACTTGACGTCTCTAAAATTAACCACACACACACACACACACACTCACACACACTGGCACCGCCTCTCTCAGTCTCTCTCTCTCTCTCTCACTCCACACACACACACACACACACACACACACACTGGCATCACTGATGATTCATTCACCATAACTAGGAGAATGCTGAGGGGGTGGTAAACAAAAACAACACTTGAACAACTGTGACAACCCAAAAAAAAGGACCAAAACCTTGAGGACTGAGCCACGTCAGACATAAAACTGCCAAGCAGGCGGAACTGGAAAGAGAAAAAAAAGGGGCAAAAGCAGGAAAGCACAGAACTTCTCCTAAGAAAACGTCTTCTAACGAGCTGCCTAAAACTAACAACAGCGAGTCCGATTACCCACTGATTAGCTGCGCCTCTTTCTTCCACTTGCACGTGCAGCTCGCACCTCCTTCTTGCCAGAACACGCGACGAAGCGAGAGAGGAAAAGAGCGGAGGGAACAACGCACTGATGCGCGTGCCTTCACGCTTCAGCTCCTCTTGTTCACGGTCTGGTGAGTCGTCGCTGCTTGAGGTTTTGGGGTGCGGAAAAGGGAAGCATGGAGGGGAGTTGGCGTCGGGGGAGGAGGTGGAGGAGGAGGAGCAGGGGGGAGAGGGACAAAGGGGGCGGGGAGGGTGGTGGTGGTGGAAGTAGATCTAAATTGTGATCTGGAAACGTGGAAGCGTGAAAGGATGAGAAGAGGAGAGTGTTTGACCAGCGATACGTTTCAAATTATATTGAAGAACAAAAGGGGTGGGTGGGTGGGTGTTTGGGGGTTTAACGTCCTTTTCCACCACATAGGGTGATATCAAAGACGGGGCAACGATGAAAAAGCCAGCACAAATATTTGGCCCCAGCCGGGATCGAACTCACGACCCGAGCTTTAGAAGTCCAATGCTCTACCATTCGACCACCCCGGCTCCCGAAGAACAAAAGAAACCGAATGGTATTTTCATTGCATGACTGGTATCAATTCAAAGAGAGAGTTCATGTGGCCGCCGTTGCTGTCGCTGGCTGGAAGCATTTCAAGTGCATCACAAGTAGTCAGCTGACATCTTTTCCATGAGACCGGTGGGTACCAGAATAAAACCCAGAGAACTTCGAGTTACTTAAATTTGTTGTATGGGAATGGTCTACTAGTGGTGGCGCTGAGCTTTAGGGAAACTAGATTCTCTGGCGTTAAAAATCGCGATTTGACTACTGTCAGTGGTCATTTCCGATTACTTCCCCGAGTAGTGTGTGTGTGTGTGTGTGTGTGTGTGTGTGTGTGTGTGTGTGTGTGTGTGTGTGTGTGTGTGTGTCAGTGTGTGCCACGGGTGTCACCGTGTGTGTGTGTCAGTGTGTGTGTGTGTGTGTGTGTGTGTGATACGGGAGGTTGTAGAGGGGACTTGGTGTATGTACCATATACCCCGCTCTCTCCTTTGATGGGGTAGACCATGACTGAGTTACTAAGGTGCCTATTTTACCCTAAAAAAGAACTTTAACTCTTTCAAGCGAAGCCGCACTTCTGTGACACACGTTTTTCGGCATTGTTGGGGAAAAAAATCCAGAATATAGTTTTCGAGGCATATATTGTTTATGTCATTGGAAAATTCAATTCTTTCTTATTCTAGCGATATAACTGTAATATACATCATGCATCCTGCTTCCAAATCAATGACGCGGGGTCAAGGGACAGTACTGGTGTCTGTCGGTTATCAGCAGACGCGTCAACACTGAGGTTTAAAACGCAAATTCAAACAGCAAACCGAGCAAAATACTGACGTCATCGCCGCAACATCACGTGCGTGACACTGAATTAAAGTTTGTTTCGCAATGTAATATGACAGGATAAGAAGACGGCAGCTGGTATTAAACTTGGGTTTCCTGCCTATTTTCACGGTCATCGCTGGTCAGTTTATGGCAAATTAATCGTAGATAAGCCAGCTTTGCCTGCTACTTTTCACGGCCACGCCTGTCAGTTTATGGTAAATTAACGCCAGTCAAGCCAGCTTTTGCTGCTAATTTTCACGGTCATTTTCCGGTCAGTTTTATAGTATTTAATGCTATTAAAGACAGGCTTTTCAGCTAATTTTCACGGTCACGGGCGGGCTAAGTCACGTTTAGGGAGTTATAATATCAGCGCTATTGGTGGTGGTTTTGACAGCACGTAATGGTGACGTATACACACGCAAATAATTATAGCGGCAGGTGGTAGGAGCACGCGATCAGTTACAACGACCCTTTGATTCCTGGGTGTTCAAAAAAAACAAAACAAAACTGTCTGTTGAAATTGAAAATTGGACCGTTACAGCGGGTGTGTGTGTGTGTGTGTGTGTGTGTGTGTGTGTGTGGTGTGTGTGTGTGTGTGTGTGTGTGTGGTGTGTTGTGTCTGTGGTGTGTGTGTGTGGTGATGGTTGAGGTGGTGGTTCTGATTTGGTTTGGTTTGGTTCGATCTGGTTTTTGTTTTGTTGTTGTTGTCGTTATTGTATTGGCTTGTTTTTCGCACTTTCTTGGGAATCGTTTTTCATTGTTTCTGCTGTTGGTATTTTTCTTCTTTTCGTTTGGTTTTTTCCCCGTTCTTTTTGCTCTTGCTGTTGTTAGTGTTCTGTTTGTTCAAGTTAATGGGTGACTGGAGTATTTTGTTGCAATCGCATAGTCTTCAACTTTAAGGTATCTGTTTCATAGCGACGCCATTGTTTTGTTTTGTCTTCTTTTGTTTGTTTTAATTTCCCATACTGAATGTTTTAGACATTTGGTAAAGTAAGTCGCTCAGAACATATTCTGTGCAAGGGCAGAATAATTTTTTAAAGCTGAGCTTCGATACAATCGCTCAAAAACACCCTTTACTTCAATAATAATAATAATAATTACTGAGTATTGCATAGGCGCTTTACCCAGTTCCATGAAATAGGCTCAAAGCGCCGCGAAGTGAACCCAAAACGCACGCTCACGTGAATCACACGCATTCTCTCACACACTGGACATGAACACATTACAATCACGTGGTGCGAAGGGTCAGCTCAGCTATTTAAGTTTCGGAATTAAGAATTGCATTAAAATGTTTTTCAAATTTTGTGGACTGAACATTTCCAAAGCAGAGTGGGAGGTAGCCGGAGTACCCGGAGAGAACCCCCGACCAGGTTATCGATGTGCAGGCAGCCAAACGGAGCGTGGTTCAATTTGTCTGACGTCTAGTGAAGAAGGAGTAATCGGATTACGTATACATGTAATTGTAACATAACTATATCCGCCTGCAGGCAAAGTCAGTTTGACGGATGCCGGGATGAAACTAGTGACGTGACAAAGATCTTACTGCGCTGTGCGTGATGCTGAAGCAGGGAGCCGGAGTTAAATCGTATTTCAGACCAGAGGAGGAAAAATTGTACTGCACTTGTCCGCTGTCGTGATTACGCTAGAACCCCCCCCCCCCCCCACGTCTCCCCCCCCCTCTCTCTCTTTCTCTCGGGAAGCCAGGATAGCGAAAGGGTAGAGCGTTGGACTTTGTTTTAAATCAGGTCATTTCAAGTCCAGCAAGGTGCCTATGCCGTTATAGAAGGATTTTTGTCTTTCTTTCTTTGCTTCCTTTTTTTTTTATTATCAAATTTTGTTTTGGGGTTTCTTTTGTCCTAGTCTGGTCCGTAGCCGTGGGTTAAATTAACCTCGAGTTTTACATACGGGCCCTGGACAACATCTCAAGCGTCTGTACGTATCAGCTCAGCTACCTAGTACCCCCCCCCCCCCACAACCCCCAGTACCCACCCTCCTCATAGAAAAAAAAAAAAGGTTCAGGCAGACAGGAAGAAGAATCGTTACGAACTAAATCCCAGAAAGAAAAACACACAAAAACTTGAATATCATCTCCCCACCAGTGCACCCCAGTCTCTCGGGGAACCCCGGCAGTGCCCCTCTAACTGCTCCCTAAGCAGGCGATTAGCAGGAGTGCTCAATAATATCATACATCTCGGCCAATATACCACGATCACGTGGCCCCCGGGACATGCGCAGTGGTCGGGGTTTGCGCTAAATGAAGGATGAGTCTTGTGAGTGGACCGGAGTTGTCCCTACACTGCTTGATCTCAGTGGGGAAATCCCGTATCGACAGAAATAGTGATAGCACGAAAAGTTTGGTGAATGCTTTGGGTTTTGAGTGTTGTTGTTGTTGTTTGCTTGTTTGCTTGTTTCTTTAGTTCCGGGTTGGATGGTTGATTGGTTGGTTGGTTGGTAGGGGTTTTTATTGCTGTGTTGGTTTGTTTTTTTCTTGTCAGTCGTGACGTTGTGGAAAAGGACTTTAAACTCCAAAACATCCACCCCCCCCCCCCACTCTCCTTGTCAATCCTTAGTAAGGAAATGCTCTCTCCCCCCCCCCACCCCCACCTCTCTCTCTCTCTCTCTCTCTCCACACACACACACACACACACACACACACACACACACACACACCCCACCACCACTACCACCACCACCACCACCACCACCAACAACAACAACAACAGAGAGAGAGAGACAGACAGACAGACAGACAGACAGACATCAATATCAGTTTCAAACTTTTCCTGTCATCAACAAAAACAACCTGCTGCAGGAAACATAGCGTAGCTCACAACACCAGGTCGGATATATATGCGACTGCCCGCACAGTTTGGCACGTCTGCGCTCTTTTGCCGGGGCCAGGACCCGAGGCGGACATTTGTTCTGCCGCCGCCACAGGCGTCCCCGTGGACACAGTCTGGGGAAGATCTCTTCCCCCTCCCTCTCCAACCCCCCCCCCCACCCCTTCTCCTGTTGGTCCTCTGTCTCTCTGGCACCGCCAGTCCTGCCAGCATCCGCCAGGAGGCGCCTGTGCTGCTGGTAGAGGATTCTGGGACGGGTACGGGACATCACTCTCGCCTGTTTGTTTGAATATTTAAATTGAAGATAGGTATGAAACTTCTCACAGCCTTTTCTGTAACTAGTTCAGTCCAGTCCAGTCCGGTCCAAGATGATATCCCTTGTGCTCGGAAGAAAAGCTCATACGCGCTACACGCCATCTCTCAGTAATCTCACCAGGGTCGTATGTTAGACTGTTTCAATGGTGGTTTGGTCCACACGGGTCATGTCATGCCTTTTTAAGTTTGCTCAGTCATCGGCCACTGTCTCTTTGCGATATTTCTATAACTATGGAACCTCTAGTTCACCAGCACTGAGCTCATGAGGCGGGGGGAGGGGGGGGGGTGCGGCTAGCACAGCTGAACGGAGAGTCGGAGAGAGCGGTTCTGGAGGCATAAACGCAAGACCAACTTTCCTTAGGGATTGAATGTTGTCGAGTAGTTGGTCCTGAGGTCAGTTGTACGTCCGTCTATGCTGTTTGCTGCTGCTGGTGGTTGTGTGTGTGTGTGTGTGTGTGTGTGTGTGTGTGTGTGTGTGTGTGTGTGTGTGTGTGTGTGTGTGCATGTGTGTGTGTGTGTGTGTGTGTGTGTGTGTGTGTGAGAGAGAGAGAGAGAGAGAGAGGGGGGGGGGGTATACAGTGACCTCCTAGTGGTCTTCTACGTCATGTATTACAAGTCTTTTTATGTCGGTCTCATTTGTACAACATTTTGACGTTCTGGTGTGAAGGCAACACGTTTGCAGAAATACCAAAGGCATGAAGTTATGTTTTTGTTGTTGTTGTTTTTTAATTCTCTGTGGAACATCTAGTTTCCAAAAGTACAGCCAGAGACGGGCTGCTGTAATCCTTCAGTTAGAGTTAAACTGGTTAAAAGTTCTTGAACGTTTCCTCATTTCCTCAGAGAGTCTGGCTTGGGGTGTTGTGCTTTTAAACCTAATGACTATGCCACCTACTGTCACAATGTTTTCTATCACAATGATTATCAAACCTCAAAGAGCTTCTCGGCGATTTCTTCAGTGGCAGATTTTTGGCCATTCACCAAGACCAGCTTCTGCTTCAGCCCGAACAAATCTCCTCAAACCTGAGGAGACTGCGTACTGTCCCTACACCGCGCTGTTCACCAGAGAGGAAGTGGTTCTTCGGGCTGAACTCTAGACTGAAGACAACGATTAACAAGTCAGAACACTGAAAATTACACATATAAAGCGTCAACGGTATGAGCGCTATGTTCATGTTAGCGATTTTTGGTGAACTGACGTACTGACGTACTGACGATTGGGGCGGTCGGTGGTCTAGTGGTTCGTCACCAATGCGAGAGGTCACATTCGTGTCCCCACGGGGAGCCGGGGTGGCCGAATTGTATAGCGCTGGACTTCTAATGCTCGGGTCGTGAGTTCGTATCCCGGCTGGGGCCAAATATTTGTGCTGGCTTTTTCATCGTTGCCCTGTCTTTGATATCACCCGTATGTGGTGGAAAAGGACGTTAAACCCCCAAACACCCACCCATCCACCCTCGTGTCCCCACTTGGAGCAAAAGAGTTTTTCTCTCTCCTATGTGGCACGGTTCATTCGGGCCGATCGTCGTGGGTTTCTCTCCGGGAACTCCGGCTTCCTTTCCTTCTAGTTCAAGTTGGAAGTGCCCACAGGCTTTGGAAATAAATGCAGGTGTAAAATTCCGAAACTGAAATTGCTGAGCTGACCCTTCGCAACACGTGATTGTAAAGTGTTCATGTCTGGTGTGTGAGAGAATGCGCCTCAGTGGTTCACGTGAACGTCCTCTGGATCAGTATGGATGTGCCCGGTCCATGTTCTCACTGGCCAGAGAGAGAGAGAGAGAGAGAGAGAGAGAGAGAGAGAGGGAGGGAGAGACAGAAAGACACTGACAGAGACACAGATGATATTATGATGAAGCTCTATTTTTCATTGGTGTAAGTTTTGAAATAAAAAAATAAAACATATGCATAGAGATTAAGAATTGAAAAATGTCCTAGCACGCACGCGCGCGCGCGCGCACACACACACACACACACACACACACACACACACACACACACACACACACACACACACAGAGGCTCTCTCTGTCTGTCTGCCTCTCTGTCTCTGTACTGAGAGAGAGAGGGAGGGAGAGGGTGGGGGAAACGAGGAGGGGGGGGGAGAGTGGGCACATAAAGACAGAGTACGAGCAAAAGAGAAGATTGACAGACACACAAACAGTCAGGGATAAGCAAAATGTGAACATCACAGAGAGACAGAGAGAGAGAGAGAGAGAGAATCCAATAACAACCAACAATTTATGATAACCAATCTCTCGCCCTGCTCCAGCTCGGAGAACCGATTTCCGCAAGAAGGAGCTGCCTGCAAAGGACAGGGGAATGTAACGACAATTTTCAAAATTGTTATGAAAATCTATCGAATTTAGCGGCCCCGGCCAGCGCGAGTGGAATCCGTTTGGTTTAGAATTTCTCCCAATTTGATGTCGAGCCTCCGCCGGGCCATAAAACGCTAACACAATAAGCGCGGTCCTGATCGAATAATGCGAGGAGTCTGTCTGCCCGAGTATGAAGCTGTGACCTCGTTGGAAATCAAATTCGAATCATTAGGGTAATGAAATTGACTTTTGCAAAGCATTATTGCCGACACGAGCCTGTGCGGGACTATCAAGGGACAGAAGAAAAGCCGATCTCCAGTCGTGGAACTCTGAGAATGCTCTCCCCTTCGCTCACCCCCTGCCGCCAGGGGGAGCCCTAATACAATTTCCGGTGGAAGAATAGAGGGCCGCGCACCTTGGAGTTTTTATGTGACAGGCCTCATCTGATGATATTGCACCGACTTTTCAATCATCCATTTTTCTTGTCAGATTTCTTCCTTCTTTTATTTCCGCTTTTTGTTTCGGGCGGCCTCCTCCTGATTGGGCTAGAGGTTCCTGCTTGTTGTCTCCCAAATCTCCCTCCTCCATTTCTGGGGGCCGTGGATTGACGCTAATACCGTCTAGTGTTTCTGGAATACCGACCGGGTCGCCGAGAGAACATAATTAGCGTGTTCCGAAAGAGCGCTGTGCCATTTCTGGGCAAGTTTACAGCATTCCGTGAAGTTCTTTGAGTACGGAAACAAAAGCAAAAACTCAGTGTACATTTTATATTGAAAAAGAAAAAAAGACCAAAAAAAAAAAAAAAAGAAGGAAAAAAGACAGAGGGACACTGAGAGAGATTGGCGCAAGCTATTGTGGAGAGCCTGTTTTGTTTCATTTTACAGATGCACTCCATTCGTGTTGTCAGGATTTGTTGCTGGTGTTGTTGTAGTTTATCTGTTGTTTCTGGCGCTTGGACGGTTACGTAATTTGTGACCAAAGATTTGGGCAATTTCTCCCCCGCACACACAAAAAGAAGGAAACCAACTTTAAAAATTACTTCTTTTCAAGAAATTTGTGTGTTGTATAAATAATAATAATAATATGTACAGACATTCAAGATTCAAAGATTCAAGAATACTTTATTCATCCCTCGTTGGTAGATTAAATGTCTACTCAACACGTAACACCTTCCAATATATCTGTACACAACACACACACACACACACACACACACACACACACACACACACACACACACACACACACACACACAAACACACACACACACACATTTCTCGCCCGCTCGGCCTTCAATCCTCATGCCATGTTATCAGTTTCATTTTATTTTTCTTAACGTTGTAAGCGCTTAGAACTCGCTGTGTAAGCGCAATATAAATAATAATTATCCATTATCATCATCATCATTATTATTATTATTCAGACTGATCGCAGAGAAACAGGCGTACCTCCAAGACAGACCACAGGTTGTAATATATATAATTATGTAATAAGTTATCCAAGTAAAATAAGTACCGAATTATTCCAATAAAAACTACATTACATACAGGCTGTTTAAACTTACCGACGCTTGTAAGTAAATACACGATCATATCAGTCAAAATGTCCGTTTCACTGGAATCCTGCACGGCCAGGGACCATGCTACGCGTAGAACCTCCCACACTATAATTATTATAATCAACTCCGACTTCTACTGCTGAACAAGACCCCCCCCCCCCCCCCCTTCCATAGTGTGTCCCTCGGCGCTGGAGCTGGCGTGCAAGTCGTTGTTGACACAAACCAGGAACCGAATCAGTATCCCAGTCAATTAAAATCATTTGCTGGGTTTCGAACCCGGATCCTCGCGGCTGGTTCCTCGGGGGAGGCTGGCCCCAGATGCGGTTCGTGATGCCGGCTGATTTGCCGGGACTCGAGAGAAATGAACCTGGTCTGGACCAGCCCAGTGTGGGCATTGATTCCTTGACTCAATCCATTTCTACCAAAGCTCAGGTGTTTCAGGATCATCCAGTTGGTGGGCACTTCACTTAAAGTAAGTAGATGCATATGCGAACTCGAACTGACGGTAGCGTGAGATGGGGGGGGGGGGGTGTTAAGGAGGCCCCTCAGTCTTGAAGATCTAACACACCTCCCATTGAAATGATACTCCATTATTTTGGTCACTGTGGCTGGCCTTTTTTTTTCTTTCTTTTTTCAACTCTCTCTTTATGCTAAGGGGGGAGCCGGGGTGGCCGCATGGTAGAGCGTCACGGCTGGACTTTTAATGAGTTCGAATCCCGGCTAGCGCCAATTAATTGTGCTGGCCTTTTTTCTCGTTGCCCTTGTCTTTGATATCACGCTCATGTGGTGGAAAATGACGTTGAACTCCCAAACACCCCCCCCCCCCCACTCTCTATGCTAAGGCCCCCAACTGTGACTCAACGCGTTCACAGCACTTGGCTGCCGGGGGTGAGGTAGGAGTTTGTGAATCAAAAAAAACGTCATTTTACCACCACGTATGGGTGATCTCAAACAGACCAGCACCAATATTTGACTCCAGCCGGGATTCAAACTCAAGACCCTAGTACTGAAAGTCAGACACTCTACCATTCTGATTCGGCTATCCCGGCTCCCGCTGGCTGAAAAGGCCCGATTTGTGGGATCGCCCATTCTCTGTGAGTCATTCTCAGTCTTTCGGGATTCGAACCTCGAACCTTTCGATCCGGCGATTCCCGGTGGAACGCATTCAAACACAGAATTTTTAATACATTCACACACACACACACACACACACACACACACACATACTGAACGGCCGTCACCGCTGATGTAATGCGGGAGCGACAACTGGAGTGTTGAAGCGTTTAAACAAAACGTAATCAAACACACACACACACACACACACACACACACACACACACACACACACACACACACACACAAAGCTGATTTGCAAGAAAACTTCATGTAACGCGCCTGGAATTAATTCATTATTTCAAGTAGCAGAGCCCAGGAAGCCATATGTGACTCGACCTCGACCGCGCTCAGTTTACCGACACTGACGTGTAGCCCCATTGCATGCGTGTGCGCGGGCATGTTCCTGGGTAATAGATAACCATCAGAATAAACATGGACAAGGATAAATTAAAGGTCCAATTTTCAAGAGCTGTTCTGGTGGTGTCTAGCCTCACACCACGTGACCACCTGCACAGTGACAGCATCTCAAATGCTGGCGCTGAGCCAGCAGAAGGGTACACAATGACGCGGCTAACGCAAGGAGGCTGAGTGAGAGGCTTGCAAGCTCAGCCAACAGCTCAGTACGAGCAGTCGATTTTCCGACCGCTCACCCAGAGTGTAGACAACATCGTACCGCATTAAGAACTCTACTAATTACTAAGGTAGAGTATTTCGAGTGCACAGGTGCAGTCAAACTCGAAACCGTTCCCAAACAAAATTGGCCTTAGTAGAGTCTGGAAAAGGCAAATAGCATGAGACTGTGGGGTATGCAACAAACCCATCTTATATTTGAAGAATCTGATTTTCATCATTTAATATCAACCGGGAATGTAATTCAGTATTTTTTTTTTCCCATACACAAAGTTTTCATTTTTGTCGAGTCAAAAACTATTGTTGTTATGTCAAGCTTGTAGTCCGCAGTGTAGCCCTGACCGGCACATATGCGGTGGAAAAGGACGTTAAACCCCCAAACACACACCCACCCCCACCCCCGGCCGGCATACACGTCTTTCTGTATGTGCTTGCAGTTCTCCTGTACAATGTATTCCTGTACCCAGTAAGTTACTTTAGAACCAGAAGTTGCATGGGGTGCATTGGACAACCGCATTAATTACATGGTCCTTGTTTTACACACACACACACACACACACACAGCACTGCACAAACAAAACGAAACACACTCCAGAGTTGATGGCAAAATATTTTAAGTTTATACATAAATAAATAAACGAAAAGATAAGAATCAGGACGGAATGAACTGTTGTCAGTATAATGTATCTGCATGAAGAACAGCACATGTAAGCATCAAATTACTCTAAACATTTGGGTGCCGGGACAACCAATGGTAGAGCGTTGGACTTTCAATGCTAGGGTCATGAGTTCGAATCCTGGCTGGGGCCAAATATTTGTGCTGGCCTTTTCACGTTGCCCCGTCTTTGATATCACCCATATGCGGTGGAAACGGACGTTTACCTCCCAAACACTCACTCCTGCAAGTTTCATCACCAATAATAAGAAAATACACAAACTTTCAATTAACAGTGTGGCGGCACAGACATGTGCCCCCCCCCCCCCCCATCCCACACACACAACACACACTTTCGTATATTTATTCTCTCTCTCTCTTACACACACACACACACACACACACACACACACACACACACACACACATGCAAGCAATATAACACAGGAATGTGATCTCATTATCTGCAACTGATAACAAAAAGCAAGTGGGAAAGGAAAAAATTGCATCAAGATTTTTGTGGCAAGAAGGATGCAAGATAGTCCATCTCGGCCTGCGCAAACTTTGGAGTGAATGGGACGTTGTCATAGTCAAAGTCTTCATCCAGCACAAACGGCACCACATCATCACTGCACTCCTGTGAAATACGAATAAATAAATGACTAAACAGACAACATGCAAATGAAATTCATGCTACGAGGACTGCCACAAACTGTTAATTGCCAAGGTCAGTTTTGAAAAACGACAAAGACTTTTTGAAAAAGTCAGATTTTGAGGAATTTTTGAAAGACAGATTACCGGTATGTCGACCAAACACAGTGAGCTCATGCATCTACGCATGCATTCACAAATAATTATGGCCAAGTATATAAACAAACTCCGGCTTCCTCCCCCTCTGCTTTGGAAACGTTCAGCCCACCAAATTTGAAAAATAAATGCAATTCTAAATTCCGAAACTTAAATAGCTGAGCTGACCCTTCGCACCACGTGATCGTAATGTGTTTATGTCCAGTGTGTGAGAGAATGCGTGTGATTCACGCGAGCGTGCGTGTTGGGATCAGTTCGCGGCGCTTTGAGCCGATGATTCATGAATTGGGTAAAGCGCCTATACAATACTCATTATTATTATTATTATTATTAAAACAAAGCCCTCCCCATCTTCTCCCCTCCCCTCCCCACACACCACCTCCAGAATTACTTAGGCCCTTGGCTCCACGTGGAGCATAGGCCATCGACAACCCTTCGCCATCGCACTCTGTTCTGGGCTAGTCTTGCCACTCCAGTCCAGTTGGTCCCCTGCTTACATAGCTCTGCCTCAGTGTCCCGCCTCCAGCTGTTGCGAGGCCGGCCTCTCTTCCTTTTCCCCTGCGGGTTCCATGTCAGGGCTTGGCGTGTGGTGCTGGATGCTGGTTTCCTGAGGGTGTGTCCAATCCAGCCCCACTTCCTCCGCAGGATCTGCTTGGCCACTGGTTCCTGCCCCGCTCGCTCCCACAGCTCTTCATTCCGAATCTTCTCTGGCCATCGGATGTTGAAGATGCGCCTCAGACAGGTGTTGAGAAATGTCTGGATCTTCTGCTGCATCGTCTTCGTTGTCCTCCATGTTTCGCATCCGTAGAGCAGAACTGACTTCACGTTGGAGTTGAAGATGCGAAGTTTGGTTCTTATGCTGACAACTTTGGATGCCCAGACGTTCTTCAGCATGACCATTGCTGCCCTTGCCTTGCCGATTCTGGCTGTGACGTCTCGGTCTGTGCCTCCCTGTCCATCAACCACACTCCCCAGGTAGACAAAAGACTCCACCTCCCTGATGGGCTCTCCACCGACTGTGACTGGTGTGTTGGCAGTGGTGTTGATCTTCATCAGCTCGGTTTTCTTCCTGTTGATCTTGAGCCCTGTTCCGGCTGATGTGGCTTCCAGGCACGTAGTCTTGTCCTGCATCTGGCTGTGGCTGTGAGACAGGAGCGCCAGGTCGTCCGCGAAGTCGAGGTCATCCAGCTGCGTCCAGAGTGTCCACTGTATCCCGTTTTTCCTGCCTGCTGTAGTGGTCTTCATGATCCAGTCGATGACCAGGAGGAAGAGAAACGGGGACAACAGGCATCCCTGGCGGACTCCGGTCTTCACCTCGAAGCTTTCTGACAACTGGCCGGCATGGGCAATCCTGCAGCTCATGTCTTGGTAGGTGCACTGGATCAGGGAGATGATCTTCCCGGGAACTCCATAGTGCCTTAGCAGCTTCCACAGCGCCTCTCTGTCTACACTGTCGAAGGCCTTCTCATAGTCTATGAAGTTGATGTAGAGGGGGGAGTTCCACTCCAGTGACTGCTCCACAATGATGCGTAGGCTGGCAATCTGGTCAGCGCAGGACCTGTTCCTGCGAAAGCCTGCCTGCTGGTCTCGGAGCATGGGGTCGACTGCCTCTCTCATCCTCTCCAGTAGAATTCTGTTGAGAACCTTGCCTGGCACTGACAGGAGCATGATCCCTCGGTAGTTGCTGCAGTCCCTGAGGTCCCTTTCTTTGGCAGCTTGATGACGATACCTTCTTTCCACTGGGCTGGCACCTCTTCCTTCTCCCAGATCTTGCTGAACAGGCTGTGCAGCATGTTGACGGCTGTCTCTGTGTCTGCTTTAATGGCTTCTGCTGGTATCTCGTCCGGCCCTGCAGCTTTCCCATTTCTCAGTGTCATGATGGCTTTCCTGATCTCCGCCTTAGAGGTTGTCACAGTTGATGGGTAGTTCTGTCTCAGCTGGTGGGATGTCTGGTGGTGTTTCAGGGATGGGGCGATTTAACAGCTCCCTGAAGTGTTCTGCCCATCGCTTCAGCTGTTTCCTCAGTTGTTTGTCAGTGGGTGCCCGTTCTTGTCCTTCACTGGTTTGTCTGTCTGCTGAAATTTGCCCGTGAGCTTCTTGGTCACCTGGTACAAGTCTTTTAGATTCCCTTGTCGGCTGCTGCTTCCTCTGCTTGACTGGCCAGGTTGTCGATGTAGTCCTCTTGTCCTTCCTGGTGCTCCTCTTCACTTCTCTGTCAGCTGCTGTGTATTCCTCTTGTGCCTTTGCCTTAGCTCTTCTTGTTCGGCTCGCGTGTTCAGTGCAGTTTTCTTCTCTTTCCTAACTTCCAGCTTCTGGATGGTATCAGCAGAGATCCATTCCTTATGTTGGGTCTTTCTCTTGCCAAGGACCTCTTCGCATGTGTCGTGCCAGAGTTTCTTGCTGTGTTCCCACTGTGTCTCGATGTCCATTTCACTGTCTTCTATCAGGTCTTGCAGTGGCTGGAACCTGTTGGAAAGGCTGATCCGGAATGCTGCTTGTGTGTCTGTGTTCCTGAGAAGTCCAACGTTGTACCTGGTCCGTGTGCTGTTGGCGTTGGTGTGCCTCTTGAGCCGAAGTCTCAATGTTGTTGCAAGAAGGTGGTGGTCTGATGGTACATCGGCACCCCTCATCACGCGCACATCCCGCCACGATCTCCTGAACTTCCGGCTGATGCAGATGTGATCAATCTGGTTCTCCGTGACATGGTCCGGCGATCTCCATGTGGCCTTGTGGATGCGCTTGTGTGGGAAGATGCTGCCTCCTATCACTAGCTGGTTCAGGGCACAAAAGTCTGCAAAGCGCTCGCCATTTTCGTTCATCTGTCCCAGTCCGTGTGTTCCCATGGTGTCCTCATAGCCTGTGTTGTCTGGTCCAATCTTGGCGTTGAAGTCTCCCATCAGTATGGTCATGTCCTTGGCTCCTCCTCTATCTATCACTGTCTGCAGTTGTTGGTAGAAGTCATCTTTTTTCTCCTCTTCCGCATCATTGGTGGGAGCGTAGCACTGGATGATGTTCAGCTTGATGTCTTTTTTCTTGGTGATGAATTTGGCTGTGATGATGCGGGAGTTGACAGGTTCCCAGCCGATGAGTGCCCGCTGTGCCTCCGGTGCCAGCATCAGGCCACGCCCTCAGTGTGGGGGGCTCCATCCTCTGTGTGTCCAGAGTACAGCAATTGCTCTCCCGATGAAAATCTCAGCTGTCCTGTCTGTAGCCACCTTGTCTCACTCAGTCCCAGTACTCCTATCTTGTAGTTCTTCATCTCTCTTGCTACTTGTATGGTCCTTCCTACTTCATACATTGTCCTGATGTTCCATGTGGCTACTCTCGTTGTTGTCCTGGGTGTTAGAAGGGGGGTCGGCCTTGCAGCTTCCTTTCGGCTTTCACTGCAATGCGTCATAGGTCTCCGGGATGGAGACCCTTCCTCGCCCAGGTGAATGTCTCGGTTTGTTGCTGTCGATGCTTCAGTAACTTAGTGTTTTTTACAGGTAGGGCTGTTAACCCTACGCAAACCCGTTTAGCCTCTTGGAGAGGTGGTCCACATTCGTCTGACCTCTACCCTTCGACCTGTCCAGCTTGGGTGACCCTGCCAGGAGCATGTGCTCCTGCTGGCATAGTTCTCTGGGTCATTGAGGTACACAAGCCACTACCCCACGACAAGGGTTGGACCATGTAGGGACCTCCAGAATTAGATGAGTTTATATGCCATTTATTGAAAAAGGGGTGATTTCAAGAGATTGACATAATGGCCTTTTCCCTCAAATGACATCAATGGATTTGCTGCTTTCCTTCCATGTTTGCTGCCAAATCCAACTACACGTGTTTCCCTCTTTGTAGTGTCGGGCAAGGAGGGTGGGTGGGTGTTTGGGGGTTTAACGTCCTTTTCCACCACATAGGGTGATATCAAAGACGGGGCAACGATGAAAAAGCCAGTACAAATATTTGGCCCCAGCCGGGATCGAACTCACGACCCGAGCATTAGAAGTCCAACGCTCCACCATTCGACCACCCCGGCTCCCCGTCGGGCAAGGAAATTTGCCAGACCATGTCATGTGTGTTGTGCTCATTATTCCGCTCACCCCGTTTGACTGATAATAGACCACTAAGAAAGGATTCTTACCTCCACAACATCACCTGGGCAGGACTGGGCAGAAGCATCACTGGTTTCGATCACTGTTCTTGTGGAGAAATCCAAAACGCTGACAGTTTGTACCACTGGTGCGCGGGCCGATTCCTCCTCGTCCGCCTCGCCAGGGTTCAAAACTCTACCAGATACTTCAGCTCTGCTAGAGCAACCTATTGTTGAAGTTGTATTAGGGTCCTCTTGTTCGACAAAGTCCTTGTCTTCAGCTGGCATTGTTTGTGCATGTGATGTCTGCTTTGGGGCTGTGCCTGCCGCTTGGCTGCTACTGCCAGATAAGGCAGACAATCCTGTAGTTCCCACGGTGACAGGCTGAGAGGCAAGCGTGTCATCTGAGGTAGTCTCCCCTCCACGGATGGTCGCTGACTGTAGTTTGTCTGCAATATTAATAATACCAATCATAATAATGGGTAATTACTAATAATAACGGGTATGACAGAGGCGCTTTACCCATTTTCTCAGCTCAAAGCACTGAAACTCAACCCAATATGCATGCTTCCATGAAATGCATGCCTCGCACACAGGACACAAACACATTGCAATCACATGGTACAAAGGGTCAGCCCAGCTATTTCAGTTACGGATTTTTGATTTGCATCTATTTCTGAATTTATGTGGGCTGAAAATGTCCAAAGCAGAGGTGAAGGAAGACTGAGAACCCCCTGTATAAGCAGCACAGGAAAAACTATGTGTTCTTATTTGATTTTGCACTGCATCTGCGAGTCTCAAATCTGTGTGCCCTGCGTGCATTCCATACTGGGGCGCTGGCCTCTTTAGAAGTCAGAGTTCCCAAAGTACGCAAGCCTCCCCTATGCCTCCAGCTGTAAAATTACCTGTAGCTGTTGTGTCAAAACTGGCCAGATAACCAGGTGTCTCACTCAGCCACTCATCATCACTCGTCTCCTTTTCACCATCGCCACCGTTACCTGCGTCATCACCGCTGTCATCCTCTGTTGTCACAAAGTTGTCAAACTGAGGAAACAAGGGATCCAATATCACGCATCAAAGACATGTCAAAACTGTACAGTCACATTTACCTTACACGCGGTGCACATCCATGGTGTTGCATGTGACATGTTCTCCCAAAATGGTGGGTGAGTTGACTTTTATCAAAACGGAGATAGTTACACACAGGGGTCGCGTTTATTGCAAAAAATTGCGTATTTGTTGCATTTTGGAACAGCCATACGCATTTTACAAAGGCCCATGCGTGTGCGTAGGCATTTTGAGATGGCCCATGAGTCGCTAACATCAGCTTCTCGCTTTGTTTCTGTCATCGGGTACAGTTGCTCTGCGAGGGTGGGTGGTGGTGGGGGAAGGTGGAGGTGGGGTGATGCGCGAGAAAATTGTAAAGCAGTCATTGATTGGCTGTACAGCGTCAAAGTGTGGTGTGATAAACTAAAACAGTCGTTGATTGGCTGTACAGCGTCAAAGTGTGGTGTGATAAACTAAAACAGTTGGTGATTGGCTGTACAGCGTCAAAGTGTGGTGTGATAAACTAAAACAGTTGTTGATTGGCTGTACAGCGTCAAAGTGTGGTGTGATAAACTAAAACAGTCGTTGATTGGCTGTACAGCGTCAAAGTGTGGTGTGATAAACTAAAACAGTCGTTGATTGGCTGTACAGCGTCAAAGTGTGGTGTGATAAACTAAAACAGTCGTTGATTGGCTGTACAGCGTCAAAGTGTGGTGTGATAAACTAAAACAGTCGTTGATTGGCTGTACAGCGTCAAAGTGTGGTGTGATAAACTAAAACAGTCGTTGATTGGCTGTACAGCGTCAAAGTGTGGTGTGATAAACTAAAACAGTCGTTGATTGGCTGTACAGCGTCAAACTGTGGTGTGATAAACTAAAGCAGTCGTTGATTGGCTGTACAGCGTCAAACTGTGGTGTGATAAACTAAAGCAGTCGTTGATTGGCTGTACAGCGTCAAAGTGTGGTGTGATAAACTAAAGCAGTCGTTGATTGGCTGTACAGCGTCAAAGTGTGGTGTGATAAACTAAAGCAGTCGTTGATTGGCTGTACAGCGTCAAAGTGTGGTGTGATAAACTAAAGCAGTCGTTGATTGGCTGTACAGCGTCAAAGTGTGGTGTGATAAACTAAAGCAGTCGTTGATTGGCTGTACAGCGTCAAAGTGTGGTGTGATAAACTAAAGCAGTCGTTGATTGGCTGTACAGCGTCAAAGTGTGGTGTGATAAACTAAAGCAGTCGTTGATTGGCTGTACAGCGTCAAAGTGTGGTGTGATAAACTAAAGCAGTCGTTGATTGGCTGTACAGCGTCAAAGTGTGGTGTGATAAACTAAAGCAGTCGTTGATTGGCTGTACAGCGTCAAAGTGTGGTTGATAAACTAAAGCAGTCGTTGATTGGCTGTACAGCGTCAAAGTGTGGTGTGATAAACTAAAGCAGTCGTTGATTGGCTGTACAGCGTCAAAGTGTGGTGTGATAAACTAAAGCAGTCGTTGATTGGCTGTACAGCGTCAAAGTGTGGTGTGATAAACTAAAGCAGTCATTGATTGGCTGTACAGCGTCAAAGTGTGGTGTGATAAACTAAAGCAGTCATTGATTGGCTGTACAGCGTCAAAGTGTGGTGTGATAAACTAAAACAGTCATTGATTGGCTGTACAGCGTCAAAGTGTGGTGTGATAAACTAAAACAGTTGGTGATTGGCTGTACAGCGTCAAAGTGTGGTGTGATAAACTAAAACAGTCATTGATTGGCTGTACAGCGTCAAAGTGTGGTGTGATAAACTAAAACAGTCGGTGATTGGCTGTACAGCGTCAAAGTGTGGTGTGATAAACTAAAACAGTTGTTGATTGGCTGTACAGCGTCAAAGTGTGGTGTGATAAACTAAAACAGTCGTTGATTGGCTGTACAGCGTCAAAGTGTGGTGTGATAAACTAAAGCAGTCGTTGATTGGCTGTACAGCGTCAAAGTGTGGTGTGATAAACTAAAGCAGTCGTTGATTGGCTGTACAGCGTCAAAGTGTGGTGTGATAAACTAAAGCAGTCGTTGATTGGCTGTACAGCGTCAAAGTGTGGTGTGATAAACTAAAACAGTCGTTGATTGGCTGTACAGCGTCAAAGTGTGGTGTGATAAACTAAAGCAGTCGTTGATTGGCTGTACAGCGTCAAAGTGTGGTGTGATAAACTAAAGCAGTCGTTGATTGGCTGTACAGCGTCAAAGTGTGGTGTGATAAACTAAAGCAGTCGTTGATTGGCTGTACAGCGTCAAAGTGTGGTGTGATAAACTAAAGCAGTCGTTGATTGGCTGTACAGCGTCAAAGTGTGGTGTGATAAACTAAAGCAGTCGTTGATTGGCTGTACAGCGTCAAAGTGTGGTGTGATAAACTAAAGCAGTCGTTGATTGGCTGTACAGCGTCAAAGTGTGGTGTGATAAACTAAAGCAGTCGTTGATTGGCTGTACAGCGTCAAAGTGTGGTGTGATAAACTAAAGCAGTCGTTGATTGGCTGTACAGCGTCAAAGTGTGGTGTGATAAACTAAAACAGTTGGTGATTGGCTGTACAGCGTCAAAGTGTGGTGTGATAAACTAAAACAGTTGGTGATTGGCTGTACAGCGTCAAAGTGTGGTGTGATAAACTAAAACAGTTGGTGATTGGCTGTACAGCGTCAAAGTGTGGTGTATACTAAAACAGTTGGTGATTGGAGCTGAAAATAGCAATCGGCCCTGGCGATGTTTTCGGTGGGAAAGTTTGGCGCCAGTTGATCACTTCATCAGTTGCACAGCGTGGTGATGCTACCTCAGCCATACGCATTTTTTTTTTCCGGCTACACGCGTTTTTCTAGACCCCTTGCGTTTGCAAACGCAAAATTTTAAAACCAGCACGACCCCTGTACTGTGTACACATGTAGATATGTTTAGGAAGAGGACAAAATGCTCTTTGATTTAAATAATCATGGTTTAAAACGGCCAGTGATCCAAAAGGACGTAGAGGAAAAGCCACGAGCCAACGCCTGCAGAGCAGACGTTATGCTAGGGGTGTTCAGGGGCATGCTCCCCACAAAGTTTTTTTCCCCCTAAAATCTGTGCACGTAGGTGCATAGGTGATTCAATCAATCAATACTTTATTAATCCCTTCCTGGAAATTACATGTCTGCCAGGAACATACGAACAAGACATAAAAGAGTTCATAAAACAAAACATTTTATCACCATCATACATAACACACATTACATATATCACAAGCTATACATATTGTAGGCATGCATATAATAAGGTAAGATTAAAGTCACATTAAATTACCTCTATCGCACACGCATGCCTGAATGAACTGTGCCACGTACAAGAAGGAAAAATTCTTTGCCCCGAGTGGGACTCGAACCCACGACCTCTCGCATTGGTGACAAGTCTATTAACCACTAGACCACCGACCGCCCCATGACCGACCATTACTCCATTACGGGGTTTATGGTAAACCACAAACCTTTGTCAAGGAGGCAGGCCTGTTGCGTAGCAGTGCAGGGGAACCCAGCTGTGTGCTGTCTGAACTCTCCAATGTCTGAAACAAATTCAAAGTGCTGTTTATTCCAAGAATCCTTTTAGAGCCCATGCTCATCAGCAACAACTATATGCTCCGCTAGATGACTCCACAACAATAAATATAATAATAAATATTTATTGTTATGAAGTGACAATCCACAAAGTGGAAAAATGTCTTTGGGATGTGAGCAATAAAAGTATGAATCAAGGCACATCTCACCTTACTGTAGAGATCGCGAAAAGCCAGTACATTTCGATGGAAATTTCTAAACCATCCCAGTACATGCTGGTTCAGTAACGTCAACAGATTACGTAACCTTGGAAAGATTTCGAACTTGCCAGTAAGTTGAGGAATGTTCTAGATCTGACCTGTTTAGTATATATATAAGCAGCCCTGCACAGCGTTCTGGGTTCTTCTTCTTTCATGAATTTGTTCTCTGTGCATCTTCTGTTAATAAAGTATTGGAGTTGTATTCTGTTGTATCCCGTGTCTTCTCTGCGAGTGCACGAAGAGTGCGACACAGCAGGAGTAAAATACACCACACCTATAAATACACCACAGACTGAACTGGCATGTGCAGTATACAGCCTTCACAAAAAGTTAAGGACCACTTGCAAATTTCATTTAACTTTTGTCGTGGTGGCATGCTGGTGTAGTCCTGAACATCACTGAAATGGCGGCTTATGTAGGCAAACAAATGAGCACAGTTTATAACCAGGGATGCATTCTTTGACCTGCATCTCATTTTTGCCGTGCAGAAAGCCCCAGGTATCGCTCGCTGAACACTGAAACTTGGTCTAGTTTTGCCAAAATTGCAGATTTTCAAATGCGCCAAGCATGCTGTGTGACGCGCATGTGCCATCCACACAGTGGTCGCCATGTTCACCAATTACCCCTGAACCTTGCTACTGAATTTTTTGGGAAAAATCTTATTCGTTTTATTTATTTATTTATTTATTTATTTATTTTTATTGAAACTGTCACCCATTATGTTGACTGGTCCTTAACTTTTTGTGAAGACTGTATAGCAGCCCACACACGCTCAAACTTTTTCATCAATAGTATTGACGTCAAACTTTTTATCAATAGTATTGATGTCAAACTTTTTCATCAATAGTATTGACGTCAAACTTTTTCATCAATAGTATTGACGTCAAACTTTTTTATCAATAGTATTGATGTCAAACTTTTTTATCAATAGTATTGACGTCAAACTTTTTCATCAATAGTATTGACGTCAAACTTTTTCATCAATAGTATTGACGTCAAACTTTTTCATCAATAGTATTGACGTCAAACTTTTTCATCAATAGTATTGATGTCAAACTTTTTGACAGTTTTGACGGTTGCCATACACGCTCAATATTATTCTGTGAACGGCAATGGACGGAGCAACAGACGGCGCCAGATCTCTTCTCTTCTGAAAATCAAAAGTGAATTTGACGCAAAATATTGATGAGTGCCCACACACGCTCAATAGTTTGACGGTTTGCGCAAAAAATATCAACTGAAACAGATCCATCAATATATTGACGTCAATACTTTTGAGGCCATCAATACCGCCCCTACACGATCAAAAAAGCGTCAAAAAGTTTGACGTCAATACTATTGATGAAAAAGTTTGAGAGTGTGTGGGCCACTTATGAGTAGATCTCTACTGTTGTTAAACTTGACTGTTTACATATTCTCGCTAAATTTACCTCCTCTTCAAGCTCATCCTCTCCTGTGTTGCCGCTAGCACCCTGATGTTTGCTTTCCAGCAAGACTGTCTGCTTTACTGTAGGGGATAAATGGGAGGGTTCTGACCCTGTACACATGTCAGCATCAGCAGCAGCAGCAGCAGCAGCCTTCGCACCTGCAGTCCCACTCTCCACATCTGCATCATCGTTCTCCTCGTTTCCTGAGAGCGGCCATCACTGCTGGGTTGGTGGACTTTTTTACATCATCTGCAGTACAAGAGAAAAACAAGGCATTTTGAGAGTTACACAGAACAAAGACACAATGAATGCATACACGTGCACACCAGTGCGTGTACACGCGTGCGCACACACACGCGCACACACACACACACACACACACACACACACACACAGAGACTAGCATTCTGTACACTTTTTTTGGCTCCCTTGTGTAACAATGGGGGTCTCATGTAGTAACCCTCCGTTTTAGTGCCATGTACATTTGTACCAACCCCATGCTTTTTTCTACCACAAAATGCAAAACACTCCCCTCAGACAATATCCAGGACAAATTATATCTTTTACAGTCAGCCAGGACATTTGCAGCTGTTCCTTGTAAACAGCTTTCACAACTGAGGGTTAATTACTTTCACCCTCTCTGTCAAATTCAGAGGGTCATTTTGTAAAATCATTGGCACACAGCCTCAAAATCTCTGCATAAGATTTTGAAATCAGTGTGTAAACGAAAACGTGCACATAATAAGGAACACTGATTTGTCTTATCATCAACACGACGCCCTGAGGGAGTGTATGCCGTCTTCCATGTCATGCATACTTGCATACAGACAAATTTATATATATGATACAAATTTACTTTTTCAGGCGCACCTCCTTTCAAGTGTATATATCCTTCATCTTACTTGTTATGTCTTGTGATTGTTGTATTGTCACTGTATGAAAACAAACTCAAAAACAGAAGAAAAAAAAACAATAACAACAACACCGGCCCCCGTAGTGTAGTGGTTAGCACTTTGGACTATGGACCGGGAGACCCGGGTTCGAGTCCCAGCCGAGGCAAGCGGGATTTTTCCTACCTAGGTCGGCTCCTACCCTGAGCGGGTGTGCTATGGGCCCAATGGGGAGGCTGTTGCCACACAGCCGAGATTCACCCACTTCACGGGTGCGACTTTAGGGGTGCTTCCCTTTGTATGACACGTCTTATGACGTGGATGATTACACGGTCGGCACCGCAGGTGCCGTAGTTCCCAGGCCTGGTTAATGCCGGGATATTTATGACAGGAAGCGTGGAATGCGGCCCTGTCCCGCAGTCCCAAACCACACGGACCGCCATAGCATCATCTTATCATCATCCTCATCTCCATCATCATGCGTAATAAAATTGCCCCAGATTCCGAGCCCTCCGTGGATTCCACCCATTACCAGGGAGGAACACCACTGGAGCCGGCAAAGAGTTGTGGCAGCAAAAAAACAAAACAATAGCAACAACAAAAAAACACATTAAGCCCTGAACCAAATGGCAGGTGTTTCTGTCTTCATAATGATAAAATTCTGCAGTTACCCATGGTAAGGTACATGAATCCCCCTACGAGATCTTCCAGTGTCTCCTCCCTCGACTGCATGAAGTTGGTGAGAACCCTGGCGATGTCGTCGTTCTCACAGTTCCTCTGATTCTGCTCTTCGGCCGTCATCTCATCTGACTCGGAACTCTCTGATGCACTCATTTTCTGCAGGTGTCGTTGCTTGTCTATTAAAATTGTATGATGGCGTACAAAAAGAAGTGCATTTAGCCTGGAAACAAAGGTGAAAGTGAAAGATTGGGCGCATACACATATACTTTTTTGTGTGTGTGTGCCCCATCATAATAAAACTTACATTTTCTATTTCCAACATTTACTAAGATTGAAAAGTAAATTTACTGTAGTTCGTTGACAACCAGGCAGAACAATACCCTTTTTCTAGCATAATAGTAAAAACAGCCCACCCACTTAATTTCCACACTACACTAAGCCAAAGTCAGCTTATTCTCTTTACTGAAGATTCCAAATGCACACCACTGTTAAAACTTTGAATGGGAAAAACTTACTTCAGTGGGTAGATACACTCCCTACTGGCGATAAGCATAAACACAAAAGGTGTGGGGGTTTAGTGTGTGTGTGTGTGTGTGTGTGTTTCAGTTCAAGGCTGTATGAAATGGTGACAGACAGTTTGTGAGGCAGAATGCACAAAATGAGGACCACACTTTTTCGAGGAGCGGAATGTCTCCTGTGTCTTGGGGCTTAAATTACGATGGAGCTTATTCTCCACTAGGGCTTTTGACGCACGTTTCGAAAAACAAATCGACCCCCTACATCTGCATCGAAAAAAATAGCAGAGGCTGACCCATCAGTTGTCTAGTACTGTATGAAGTTTGATATACATATAGCATGCATTAGCTGCCGTGCATGGTACTCAAAAAGTATGTCGCATAGAACGCGCTAAGGATATTGTAACAGCAAAGTGTTTTCCGGTGCGCTAAAAACGTGCACAGAATAAGAGGCATACATGTATGATGTATGTCTCTGACAAAATTCTTACACATCCACACAAGCGTCGCACGGTCCCCATGGAATGAACAATTGGAGTAGCCTCCCCTAGGCCGTCGCACAAAGCGGACTAAGGGAAACAACCTATCTTCAGAACTTTTTTTTTAGTCTTTCAACATTGCTCTCCCTTGTTTTCTTTTGCACCGATAGGCACGCCTACTGGTAGTCAGTAAATTGTCTGCGCGTGTTGTTTGTCCTTTGAATGAAGTCTACGTATGGGCAAATTAACCTCTTCATCCACCTTGTTACCACCAATATGTTTGCGGTCAACTGCTGGGATACACTGTATTGAATGTGATTTGTTCAGAAAGAAACCTACCACAAACACGCACACACACACACACACACACACACACACACACACACACACACCTGCATGCGCATACACACACTTGAATGACACAATTATGAATACGTTATACATTTTATGCTGTTTAGTTTGATTCACGAAATATTTCAAGGTCACTGAAAACAGACTGGATGGACATGGAATAATGAAGGAAGGTCATCACAAAGATTCAACTTGTTCATGTGCTGACTAAAACGAGAACAGACTGCCTAGTATTAGTACTAGTAGTATACTGTTCTATGTTTCATAGGTATAGTATTCATTTCTGCGCATACAAACACAATATTCTTTAAAAAAAAAAAAAAAAAATGCAACAGGGAGAGGCAGTCATGCTACTGTACATGAACAACAAATTTTATAAACATTAAAAAAAAAAAAAACTACAAACCTTTTTAAAAAGTTTTTTTTTTCAAATTTTATAAAAATAATATCCAATTATTACACAAAAGATATGTGTAAAACAAAATCTGTCGACAAACTTTGATAAAAATTTCACTAAATTCATACCAAAAGTTTATTTCAGGTCACATGTTAAAGTGTCTTCCGATACACATCCATTATACCTGCCACACATACAAAAATAAATATAAGCTTGACCTTCATAGATGATGTCAAATATGACACCGTCAGATCTATATTTCGAATCGTTTATACCTTGCATAGGTGTGTGCACATACACACACACACGAAAACGTACTAGCATGCAACACATGCACACAATGATCACACTCAAGAGCGCACACACACACACACACGTACACACACACACACACGTACACAAAAACAGAGGCTAGCATGCACATGTACACTAGCACACACACACGCGCACACACACACAAACACACACACACACTCTCTCTCTCTCTCTCTAACACACACTCTTTATGTACACTCAATCACAGCTGAAATGCTACTACATGTACATCCAATACTGGAACTACCGGTATCATTACGCTGGAGACACTGTATCAAGCTCCATCTCCCCTGCCAGAATTTCATCATCCCCTTCATGCAGGTTTTTGCTCAGTCGATCTGCGTTAGGTGCCAGTGAGATTATGAACCACCCCAAGATGGCCGTCACCCCTCGGGCTGTGTTCAAGGACCGGAACTTGTCCAGTTCTGTCTCTGTGGTCTACAAAGAGGAGGGAGGGGGTAGGGGGCGCCAAAGATTAATACATTGTGCCATATCTGCAATGTGAACTACATTTCTTCAAGTACCGTTCACAGCTCAAAACGGTCCATGATCTAAAAGGAGGACAATAATAATAATAATAATAATATTATTGTATAGTATTGTATAGACGCTTTTCCCAATTTCATGAATCGGCTCAAAGCGCCGCGAACTGAAACCCAACACGCACGCTCACGTGAATCACACGCATCCTCTCACACACTGGACATAAACACATTACAATCACGTGGTGCGAAGGGTAAGCTCAGCTATTTAAATTTCGGAATTTAGAATTGCATTTATTTTTTCAAATTTGGTGGGCTGAACATTTCCAAAGCAGACAAGTGATGGTAATGAAGTGGCAAATCCACTAGTGCATCTGCTTGTTATGCTAATGGTGTCCATGCTCCCCTGGAATGGTGGTTTTATTTTAATTCAATTTTTATTGGGGGGTGGGGGGGGGGGAGCATTTTTATAAGTAGACTTAAACCTGTACAATTTGGGACATTTTGACATGACGTTAACTTCCAGAGAAGGAAACACTTTGGGTGGCGGGTGGGGGGGGGGGGGGGGGGGGGGGGGGGGGGGGGGGGGGGGGGAACAGTGGAAGATGTCGAACCCTGAGGGTGTGAACCAATGAAACTATAAAGCTAAAGCACGAGGCCACCAGTATGCCACGTGCAAAGCCATGAGCGCACGTTTGCTTGTGGGGGGTCCGAGGGAATGCTCCCCTGCAATTTTCAATAAAAATAACAGATATTTTTATCCACCAAAAGGCGGAGTATTTTAAACTCTGGCCTTCGATCACATTGCCTGGTTGCTTCAGCACTGAGCACAAGTACTTACCGCCAACCATCAAAACTCCATAAAAAATGTATGCATTGAGTGAAGTGCTTGTATACTTACAGATGTGCTGTTCCAAAGCGTGGGGTCCCTCTCTCTGAGGTGCATGCGATCCTCAACATCAATAGTTGACAGACTCAGCACCAGGCCCGCTAGGTACACGAAGATAGACACAGCACCGTTCTGTAGAGTTAGGGCCTGCACCACAAACCTCCGCGTTGGGTTGCCAATATCAAACCTAGAACAAATAATAATATCAATAATAATGATGATGATGATTACAAAAACAACAACATTTGAATGCAAGTGTGTTGTGTGTGTGTGTGTGTGTGTGTCGGTGGTCTAGTGGTTAAGAGATGTGTCACCAATGCGAGAGATCAGGGGTTCGAGTCCCACTGGGGGCAAAGAATTCTCCTTCTCGTATGTGGCACCATTCAATCGGGCCGATCATCGAGGGTTCTCTCTGGGTACTCCGGCTTCCTCCTTCTCTGCTTTGGAAATGTTCAGCCCACCAAATTTGAAAAATAAATGCAATTTTAAAATTCTGAAATTTAAATAGCTGAGCTGACCCTTCGCACCAAGTGACTGTAATGTGTTTATGTCCAGTTGTGTGAGAGAATGCGTGTGAATCACGTGAGCGTGCGTGTTGGGTTCAGTTCGCGGCGCTTTGAGCCGATTCGTGAAATTGGGTAAAGCGCCCACACAACACTCATTATTATCAAATGGTCCTACAGCTTACAGTACTGGGAGGAAGTGGAAAAAAATCATGCTCTCTATGCTTATGGTGCATAGCATGGGTTCGGATGCGGAAAGAATCATTGGGTACCTGTTTGGTCCCCCCCCTCCCCCCCCCCCCCCCCCCCCCCCCCCCCCCAGCAAAAAGGTCATTTGGTACATGGATTGACCACCGTCCCTCCCAATTTCAAAGAATTATAGCTGAACAACTATTACACTTGAAACTATTCTGTTTGTTGTTGCTGCTGTTGTTACTGTAGTTGTTGTTTTTGCATCTGGAAGGATGTAGTTTGAACTTTGAAATCAAAGATGCAAAAATGATATGTGACGCCCCCCCACGATTTGAGTCTGAAGTCACTTTTTGAAGTTTTTGAGGTTTTGATATGATCTTACAGGTTTTTTAATGCTGAATCCAATGGTGAAAACCAAATTAAAATCGGATAATTATTTTTGAAGTTATGATCTGTTGAAATGACGTACCCCATGAAACAAAATGGCCACCTAAGTCGGAAAATCGGGTGTTGCACTATTCAGCTGCATGTAACTTCCGACTCATTTCGTGGCGTAGCGTCACATATTTGACAATCTAGCCATGTTTACACATGCTCTGTCACATATTAGCACAATCATCTAATGGAAGGCAGGAACAAACCTGTCGCATGCAGAAATGGCACACAGGGCAAACAGCAGGTAGAATACACACTGCACTGGCAGCGAGAGCTTTTCATAGTGATCCAGAAAATCAGTGTCAGGGTGCTGTGCCAACACGTAGACTATAACAATCTCCCACAGGGCAAGGCCAGCAGTAAGTCCATGCAGGAACAGGCAAAGGGTCTTGAAGACGCGATGTGTGGCAAGGCCGAACTCCATCGTTGTTCTGGTTGGCTGCTCGGGCTCGACAGCTTTTTCTTCTTGCTCCTGAATCATGCGCTTGGTGAGCTGGGCTTTGTTATAGCCCTTGAATCCTCCTGGAAAAAAGGAGTGGACATTTTCAATTCAAACGTTTGTTTTGATTATATTACTATATTACAGTGTATATAAATATAATAATAACTGAGTACTGTGCTGGTGCTTTACCCAGTTTCTCAAATCAGCTCAAAGCACCATGAACCGAACCCAACATGCACGCTCATGTGAATCACACACACATTTTTCACACACTGGACATGAACACCTTGTTTGCTGGCAAACCACCAGCAAACACCACCACCAGACAAGCACTACAGTGGAATCCGCAAAGCAAAAGGAAGAGAGGTCGGCCAAGAAACACCTGGCGCCTGACCTTGAGGCAGACATTAAGACTATGGGGATGACATGGAACCAACTGGAACGAAAAGCCCAGGACAGAGATGGCTGGAGATCCCTTGTCGGCGGCCTGTGCCCCAGGAGGGGTAGCAGGCGTAAGCAAGCAAGCAAGCAAGCAAGCACATGAACACCTTACAATCACATGGTGCAAAGGGTTAGTTCAGCAATTTAAGATTCCGAATTTAAAATTGCGTTTATTTTTCACATTTAGTGGGCTGAACATTTTCAAAGCAGAGGGGGAGGAAGCTTGAGTACCTGGACAGAATACCCGACATCGGCCCGAATGGCTATATACATATATATATGCCAAAATAATACACTTCAAAGAGAAGTAGATCAGGTAAGCAATCAGCAAATCAATGGCATGTTATAAGACGATAACATTTACTGACAAAGACACATACTGTGTAGTTCTAAAGAAGAACTGTCAGCACTAAGAAAAAGTCAAATTCTTCATCAGATTAAAAGTTATAAGACTTCACTTTAAAGTCAAACAAATCAAACCAAATCAATTCATACTATATGCTCCAAACACATTTCTCATCACTTCTTTTGTTTTAACATTCTCATTTTTTTTCTCTGCTAAGATTTGCATTGTAGAAATTTTCCTCAAAATATTAGCATGCGCTCAGTCATTTCACAGCACTCGCCTCTAGTTTCGATGAAGACCTTCTCAAGTGGCTGGCTGTGCAGGACCTGTGCTGTAGTGAGGTACGATGTTTTTTGTTTCTCGTCCGCCTCATCTTCTTTTGTGTCCTTGGTAACCACATCTTCACTGATGTCCTGAAGGTCTGATGCAAAGAAACTGTCGTCCAAACCGGCTGGCTCTCCTGAACCGTCCCTTGCCTTCTTCGCTCCTTTCTTCTTCTTTCCTTTCTTCCTTGGTGTGCCATCTTCCTTGATGAGGCTGGTCTTACTGCCACCAACATCCTGTTGAGAGTAAATTCATGCAAGTCCTTCCTTCTTTTAAATGCCAAGTACTGTAAAATGAATAATTATAGTGGCCAACGAACATCTTTCAAAAATCTGCCTGCTCGACTGCCAAGTCTGAAATCAATTTTTTTTTAAAGCAAGCTAGCCATGATGGATAGGTATGTGATCAATGCCGTATCTGCTGTATATATGGGGGTGCAAAGAGAAGCAATACCCCCCCCCCCAAAACAAAACAAAAAAAAAGTCAGCAACGTACCTTGCCGAACGAACAGCCCTACAAAGCTGCCTGCTCCCTTTTCAAGCAATAATGAATGTGTCAACCTGTCCAGATAGCGAAGACAATACCCAAACTCAACTTGTCTAAACATGAAATGAGCCCTGCTGACATTTGGACATATAGAAAACAACATTTACACTCACGTCTGGGGCACTAGTGGCACTCCTGTCACTCGTAGGGGCTTCCTCTCCCTCCGGTTTTGGCTTAGGCTTTCTCTTCTTCTTTTTTGGAGTCGTCAATGCACTGTCGTCTTTAGTGTCATCAGCAGTTTCCGTAGATTTTTCTCCCGGGGGAGCAGATTTTGCTCGTCGTCTCGGTGTGGGTTTCTCCTCTCCGCCGGTCGCATGGCCATTTTCTGTCGACTCGGCGGGCTTCTTCTTCTTTCTCCTCACCGGGCGAGTTTCATCAGTGGTTTCTGCATTGTTATTTCTGGGAGAAATTGGCGGCAGCCCCTTCTTTTTCGTTGGAACTTTCTTTGTCGTCGTCTCTTCGTCCGCCATTTTGTAGCGAAGGAATGCGCTGGACTGAAAGTAGTTTTCTACACTAAAGAGCATACATGCATTACTTCCCTTCCACCTCACACAGAATTTAGCAGACGAATTTATTTTGACTGACTTTGTTTGATCATGCCGTGTTCAACATCTCATACAATACAACGCCATGTAGATTGATTAAACAGCTTTTGTTGCGATCACGGCAAAACGGTTATCAAATATACCAACGCAGAAAATCAAGAAACGGTCTTTGGTCACAGTGAAGGGCCCCTGACTCACATCTCACTGGTAATTATTTGAAACTAAGTGAGCAACTACAAGAATACATCAAAGGTTACAGGAAGACTAGGTTTAAATTTTTTTTTATATAAGTTGTAGATGCACTCAGTGACTGAAAGGCACGGAGAACCTGAAGTTGTAACAGAAACAATTCCATTCAAGTTATAATAATAATAATAATAATAATACATATCTTTTATAGAGTGCCATTCTCCAACTTCAAGGACTCGCTGCGCATTAAAGCACACACACACACACACACACACACACACACACACACACACACACACACACACACACACACACACACACACACGCGCGCGCGCGCGCGCGCGCTATTTACATCCCCTCAGCATACATACAATTGGCAGTGCAACGAACTCATGATGCGCACAGACACTGAGACTTAACAGAGGTTTAGCTATCAAAGGCTTGGCGGAAGAGATAGGTCTTCAGATGCGATTTAAACAGAGGCAGTGAGGTCTGAAGGCGGAGTTCGATTGGCAAGGAGCTCCAGACAGTCGGGGCTAAGAAGCTGAAAGAGCGCTCTCCGGCAGTGTTTATGTTACGCTTCGGAATTTTGAGAAGTTTTTCGCTAGCGGAACGCAGGGTGCGCGACGGTTGATACTTACAGAGTAAGGCCGACAGATAGGGAGGAAGAGAACCTTCGAAGAAACGGAATGCGAAAGTGGCGATTTTATACTGGAAGCGGAATTTAACAGGGAGCCAGTGGAGATGTTTCAGCAGAGGCGTAACGTGATCCCTCTTTCGTTTTCTCATTTATTCAGTTTGACCGACACTGACCGGCCTCAGTGACTAAACTGGCACGACCCGTGGCGTTCAGTCTACGATTGATCTCCTAACTGAAGTGGAGAGATACTACAGTCAAACCTGTGTACGCTGGTCACCCAAGGGACTGAGTCAAATTGACCGGCTTAGACAGATGACCGGGTTATCCAGGATGGCATGTCAACAGCTAGTATGTAACCCAATGGGTACTTAAGTGGCGCTCAGCTATTCCCCCGCCACCCTCTCTTTTTTTCACTGACCACAGACTTGCATTAAAAATAGAGACAGATTGAGTTCTTCACGTTTATTTAGCTCTGTGCCGGTAAGCCTCGCTTGCAGCAATCGGTTGACTGACTGAATCGTTTGCAGCATACTAAAGAGTGCGATGTAACTAAACTGAGGGTGGGTGGATGTTTGGGGGTTTAACGTCCTATTCCACCACATAGGGTGATGTAACTAAACTGCAACAACCCATAGACAAGTGTGTGTAAGAACAGAGAGACTCAAACACAGAATTTTGATGTGAACACAGAACATTCCAACTTTACAGCATTGGGTTTAATCGCCAGTGCGGATGACTGCTTTCTGGCTAAGTATAGTTCTCCACATAGACCATTTGGCCTTGAATGTATGTCTGTTGCAGCATATTAAAGTGTGCGATACAAATAACCTGAAATAATCCATAGGAATATGTGTGTAATAACAGATAAACCCAAACACAGAATTTTGATGTAAACACGGAACGTCCCATCATTACATACAGCATTTGGGTTTAATCGCCGGTGCAGAAAACAGTGTTTTCTTGCTCAGTATAGTCCTCTACTGAGACCATTTGACTTTGAATGCATGTGTTTTGCAGGATGTTAAAGTGAGGGATGCAAATAACCTGAAATAAACCAAAGGCAAATGTGTGTAAGAACAGAAAAACCCAAACACAGAATATTGATGTGAAGACGGAACGTCCCAACTTTACATACAGCATTTGGGTTTAATCGCCGGTGCGGAAGGCATTGTTTTCTGGCTAAGTGTAGTTCTCCACATAGGCCATTTTGGCCTTCAGTGTATGCCTTTTGCAGCGCATTGAAGTATGCGATGCAAATAACCTGAAATAACCCATAGGCAACAGGGTGTAATAAGAGATAAACCCAAACACAGAATTTTGATGTGAACACAGAACGTCCCAACTTTACATGCAGCATTTGGGTTTAATCGCCGGTGCAGAAAACAGTGTTTTATGGCTCAGTATAATCCTCTGCTGAGACCATTTGACTTTAAATGCATGTGTTTTGAAGGATATGTATCTCAATTGAATTAACAATTTCACGTTTTCCGTCATAGGCTACAAATTCACTGTGTGAAAACGTAAACTAAAACTGAGTAAATAAAAGCGACATAAAAGGGGCAGAAACCACTTAACTTTCACAAAGGACGGCACAGGTCAACGTTTCGGCTTTCGCCTTCCTCAGGACACAAACAAATGGGACATAACTTCAACAAACAAAAGGTAACTCTGCGGACGTACTGACATACTGAGACGGCGCGGGGGAAAAAAAACGGTGGGCGAGAAAAGGACCAGAAAACAATAGCAAAAATATCACAACACCCATCCTTTGGTGACAGAAGACCATGGACTGTGTGTTTCACACTGTTAAGTGGTTTCTGTCCCTTTTATGTCGCTTTTATTTGCTTAACTTGTAACCACTTCGCAGTCATTACCGTTTCCTTTTCTAAAACTGAGTAAGATATCTCAGTGTTGGCGTGATAAGCAACACTGACACTGATTAAGTGATGGCGTCATCAATCCAACACCATGACGACAATCAGTTGTGTGCGTTATGATCGGTGGGTAAATTTACAGGGGAAACCACGAAGAGATGTCACCCAAACGTGTTACCATCTGACTATCAGGGTGGATAAATTGGTACTGCATCTGAATCGTTTGGATCTCAGCGTGACAGCACCCCCCGGCTGCGAAAGACTGAGCCCAGTCAGTCATGGGCCTATCATACGTGATTTTGGCCGCTGCTGTTTTTGATTATGTCGCAGCACAGGTAAGAACTATTTTACACTCTTAATTGTCCCATTGCTGGGAAATTCTCTCTCCCCCCCTTCATCCCCCTCACCCCTTCCCGGGGAGCCGGGATAGCCGAATGGTAGAGCGCTAGACTCTCGATGCTCGGGTCCGTCCTGAGTTCGAATCCCGGCTGGGGCCAAATATTTCTGCAGGCCTTTTTCTCGTTGCCCCGTCTTTGATACATGTATCACCCTTACGTGGTGGAAAAGGACGTGAAAATCCCCCCCTTCCCCCCTGCGCGCCTCCCACCATTCACGGGAAGATCGCGTCGCCATAGTACAGCGCCACCTATCCCCCACCCCTCCCCCTCCCCCACTCCGTCCTTTTTTCCTGCTTGCACGGTGTGTGGTTGTTCTCCGTTTCGCCGTCACTCCCGTTTGGAGTGGGATCTTTAACCTGCACACCTGAAATTGTGCGTGCGCGTGTGTGCACATAGGCGAGACAGGCTCCGTGAACGACTCTGTACGTGAATTTGATTCGATTTGATAAAGGAAAACTTCCACCAAATTCCTGCCAAACCGCCCGCGGGTTCGAACGTACGTGCGACCTCAGAATACCTGGCTTAACTCAAACCACCAGGCCAAATTCCCTGTGTGACTGCCCTAATATTCTGAAGACTTCAGCCGAATGAACCCAAAAGCATCTGTGGTAATGTTCGTGCATATTAGTTACCACGGGGGTGAAACAAAATCGACGGGCATTTTCTCCGGTGCTATGCGGGCCGCTCCACATCAATCCACCCTCAGTCAGCCGGTCCCCACGACACACATCGCGTGTTTTTTTTGTTTTTTTTTTTCAAATTCAAAACGCCGTAGCATCGGCAAAAATGCTTCGGATTTTAATTGATGCTGCTGCTGCTGCTGTTGATTATGCCTTGTTTGCCTTTCACCCTTTCAGACGTGCACAACAGGCAAATGGAAACTGAGCGAGAACGCCGAGTGTCAGCAGTGTGGCCGTTGTGTGGACAGCAAGGGCCAGCAGGTTGCCTGTGACCCGAACGGCGGGACCTGCAACCCCCAGAAATGTGCCACGGGTTACTATGGTGACAAGTGCCTGGACGAGTGCGGCGAGTGCCTGGGAGGCGACAGGTCTGTCGGTCCATTTCTATTTTAAAGTTGTAGTAACTCCATTTCATGATTCGGTGGTGTAGTGGTTAAGAGACTTTGCCACCAATAAGAGAGATGCCAGGTTCGATCCCCATCCGGCGCGATAAATGTTTCTTCTCGTACGTAGCACTGTTCATTCGGACCGATCGTGGGAGGTTCTCTCCGGGTACTCCGGCTTCCTCACCCTCTGCTTTTGAAATGTTCAGCCCTTAAAATTTGAAATAAATGCATATTCTAAATTCCGAAACTTAAACAGCTGAGCTGTCCA